>CM077081.1:8596902-9031328 GCA_039513925.1 Platanthera zijinensis | reverse complement strand
CCTCAAAACCTACCTGAATTTCCGTGTGGGCCCCAGAGATTTGGTTGGGGATGTTGATGTCATTCGACTGCAGTCGGCCAGGACCGGATTCGCATGTGCTGCCCCGGCCTGGTTTCTAACAAAAGATGGTCATCTTTTGTTAGAGCTGCAGTTGGGTGATGGAGGCGGTGTGTTAGTCCCCTCTTATCTAGCAGGTGTCGGGCCTGAACAACCTACCCGCAATATTCTTGGTATTAAAATTCGGAGCCTTGCGGGAGATTTGGTTGGGGATGCTGTGCCGTTAGACTGCAGTCTACCACGAACGGAGTTAGCCGATATTCCCGTATACATTCGGAGCCTCGTGGCCGGCGTGGTGTCTAACATTGGAGAGAGACCTTGCACCTTAGCGCACGGGGGAGGGAGACCCCGCGTGCGGGGGGAGGGAGATCGCGCGGGATTAGAGCGGGGGGAAGGCATCCGCACACACTAGCGAGCGCGGGGAAGAAAGCCAGTGTGCTAGCGCGGGGAGGGAGGCCCCGTGCGTCGAAGCATGCGGGAGGCGATCCCGCGAGCAGGAGAGGCAGACCATGTGCGCTAGCAGGAGCGGGAGGCGTTCCATGCGCCTGCGCAGAGGCGGGAGGAAGCCTTGCACGCTGATACGTGGGGGAGAGAGGTCCCCCGCGTGCTGGCACACGCGGGAGCCGTTGCTACTTGTTGGTGCTCATGGGAGAGAGGCCCCTACCTGTTGGTGCTCGAGGGTGTTGTTCTTGCATGCAGGTGTGCGGTGGAGGGAAACCTGACGCGCGTTGGAGGGAGACCCACGTGTGAGCGTGCAAGCTGTGAGACTCGTGGGTTAGAGCTGCTGGAAGGAAGCCTCGCGCGTGCCCATTGTGACACACTCATTATGTGTGGTTTTATGACTATACGCACACCTATGATGAATTTTTTTGTTATGTGCATATCCACGATGGATTATATGGTTATGCGCGTGCCATAACCATATAATTTATTATATGCACAACGTTATGTGAATTTACGCTTATACACATGTCATGTGAATTTTGCTACCTGCATCCCGTCATCATATATTTTATTATGCACATATTCATATTAGTGTAACTAGCTATGCGCACATCGATTATGGGAATTTGATTATACGCACACTTATAATGGGTGATTGCGTGGACTGTGGAGGTTGCATGGCGAGTTAGTGGAGAACGGACGACAGGTGTTGAAAGACGGCCAAGGGACCGGTCGTGAATGCCTGATCAGTGGAGGCCGGCGGGTGGCCCGCCATGTGGCCAGGGAAGCGGCTAGGCGGCCAAGGGGCGCGCAGCCAACGGGCCGCACACCATAACTATTAGTACTTTCAGAAGGTAAGTGTTCTGTTAAATCTCTTGAGTTAGGTTCTCAACCATACTAGCGTAACCTGAAAAGATTTTGATACTAAGCATTTGCAAATAATGTGAACCGACATATAGAGACAATAATGCATAAAGAATCACAGGCGATTAAAGTCCAATTTGAAAAAAGTTCCCCTCAAATGGAAATAGATGTAGAAATTCAAAATATGTTTGGAGCAAACATCGCGGACAGCAGGTAAACAAACGGGCGTCAGCGACGTTTATTCTCGTCGGACATGGGATATCCCCCCCCCCCCCCCCCCCCCCCCCCCCCCACCCCCCCACACCCGCCGGGTGCTCTCGCCACACGCCAAATAAAGCCTACGGATGACTCAACATAACTTTGGTACTGGTAAAGTAGATGGAGGCAAATCAAAGACAATCCTCTCTAAAGAACTCTGCGGGCGATGATTAATCTCCTGGAGTTAAGCATGTTACGAAGAGTAAGAGAGCTTATAGAAACAAGGCGAATACTCCGGGGGAAATCACATAACTTAGAAGGAACAAATGAGGTGAGACGACACGTAAAGAAGGTTTACGGCTACACGGCGATCTTCATTTAATAATGTGAAGAGATGCTAGCCGCAATGCGAACAATTAGGGGCCAAGTTATTACATGCGCAGCGACAAACGTAAGAGCAAAGCTCACATGCTGATATCCTAAACCTTAACTTAGCATCAACAGAAAGCTGTATCGAAGCTTAATGATGATCATTGCTACTTGTTACGCCAAGTCTATGCCTACATGTTAAGCACAAGTCCATTAATTAAGGCCGCATATATAAAACTATGGCTCCGTTTGATATGATGGTGGCGATCATGAATATGAGGGTTAAATTGTCATTCTTTAACGCCCACCTAAGGAACTACATCCAGTTTTATGTTCAAACTAATGATCTTTGTTAGGTGATCCTTAAGAGAATGACGGTTTTAATTCATGTGTTTATTGTAGAGGAAAAGTGCTCGAAACATCCGGAGGAGGGTCTAAATGGAACCCTCTCCCCGTTGCCCCCAGCTAGATATATATAGAGTAAACCTAGGGTTCCCAAGCGCAAAGCCCCCTAGCCCGTTATATGTCCGAATATACCTTTACAATCTCCTCCTATATTCGTGACAAATAACGGTAACGTTTCGCAGTGCTGGAGTGTAGACAGAATAATAATCCAGACTAAGGCTTCATTTGGTTCGGCGGTGGCGGATCGATCCGGCGGGTGGAAATGGAGTGTTCGAACCGGAGGGGGGAGGTGGCTGCTCCAAACAGAGCTTTTTGGGGGCGTTTCTCAGGCGTGGGTGGAAACGGAGCAAACGCCGCCGGAGGTTCATTTGTTTACCCTCCTTCCGCGGCGTTTGCCCAAAACGGAGTATCAAAACGCTCAAACAAATAGAGCCTAAACAGAGAATTCAGGACAGATCATACTAAATAACAAAATAATAAGGTTTTGCCTGAACGGCAAACAACAACACAGATACTATCCCAAAATAAACATAGTCTTAATAATTATACAACACAAAACAAAACATGAATCAAACGTTTGATGATTCTACTCATCTAGTAGATCATCGTCATCCATGTCCAGGTCTATAGCTCCTCCAAAATCTCCATCGTAGCCTGCAGGGAATTTCATGAGTCAGACTCAATGAATTCATAAACATATGCAGTAACATTTAAAGTAAACTAGCTCTTACTAAATGAGCTTAGCACTTCTAGCAACGGTGAAGTAACTCTGTCAGCATCTCATCCAGTTTAACTAGGACTAGTCACGTTACCTTACTCATTACGGATCATTATATGCCTCACCAACACATGTGGGCACACATCACGTGCAACATTATCAAATGTGGAATAATGTGCTGTGACCAATAATGTTAGATTAACATTTACAATGACCTTCAATTCCCAGTTGAATAACTCTTGAATCAACTTACAATGAGAGAACGTTAGGTTATCAAATGTGGAATAACCCGCATCCAACCATCTTGGGTTTTCATCAAAAAATTATTTGGGGTTTTCAGTCTGTCACTTATTAGATGCTTGAATGTTGGCAGCTATAGGCTCGTGCATATCAAAACATAATCGTTTGAGGAAAGTTTCATATTTCTATGAACTTTAATCTCATTTCCCCGGATGTTTTGATTGTGAGAGCTCTATTTAATCCTTTAGTAAGGGCGTCTGCAACATTATCTTTCGATCTCACATCAACCAGGGTCAAAATCCCTTGACTTGTGAGAGACGTCAACCAGGCATGTTTCATCCTAAGTTGCCTTCTTTTGCCATTGAACAAAATGTTCGTGACAACCGTTTTAGTAGCCTGATTATCGTAGTAAACTGCAACAGAACTCAGTTTCAGGCCCGACAATGGAATGTCCATCACCAAATCTCTTAACCACTCTGCTTCTTCAACAGCCGAAGCTAGAGCATAGAGTTCGGATTCCATAGATGAGAGTGCAATGCACGACTGTCTCTTGGACTTCCAGGCTACAGCTGCTCCTCCTAGTGTAAAGAGGAATCCACTAGTGGACTTGCTGCCATTTATTTCTGAGCACCATGATGCATCAGAATATCCTTCCAGAACTGGAGGATGACCACTATAACATAAAACATACTTTCGGGTGTGCTTTAACTAACGCATCAGCCTATCGAGGGCATCCCAATGGTCTTGGCCAGGATTGCTAGTGAACCTACTTAACATGCCGACCGTGAAGGCTATGTCAGGTCTCGTACAGACCATAGCGTACATGAGGCTACCAAACAGTTTAGAATAATCTAACTGTCGAACCGCAACCCCTTCATTGGGCTTTAAGCGGTTAGAATAGTCGTATGGTGTCTCAGCCGCTTTACGTTCATTGTATCCCCACGTATCCAACAAGGACTGGATGTAGTGGCTTTGACTTAGGGAAATATCATGTTTCTCAAAGCTCACTTGCATGCCTAGTATAGTGTCAGCTATACTTAGGTCCGTCACGCTAAATTCTTTAATTAGACCTGACTTTACGTCATCCACTTTGGATTAATCAGATCCAAGAATAAGCATATCATCCACATACAAGCATATTATGGCGACGTTGTCTGATCTATGACGTATGTAAAGACATTTATCCGAGAGACTCGACGTGAATCCCATGTTCTTTACAGTATAGTCAAACTTCTCATGCCATCATTTCGGCGCTTGCTTCAATCCGTATAGCGACTTTAAAAGCTTACAGACCTTGTTTTCGTGACCGTCTACAATGAAACCTTCAGGTTGACTCATGTAGATCTCTTCGGTCAGATCTTCGTTCAAGAACGCAGTCTTAACGTCCATTTGATGAACAACAAAGTTCTCAATAGCCGAAATATCAAGAAGAACCCTAATGGTTGCTAAGTGACACACGGGTGAGTATACGTCAAAATAGTCTACTCCGCTTACTTGTGTGAAACCTTTAGCCACCAGGCGTGCTTTATACTTAGCTACACTATCATCGGGATTTAACTTCCTTTTCAGAACCCACTTGCACCCTACAGTTTTAGCCCCTATTGGCTTATCAACTAACATTCAGGTGTCGTTCTGAAGGAGAGAGTTCATCTCATCCTCAATTGCTTCTTTCCAGAGTAGGGAATCCCTTGATCTCATCGCTTCCTTAAAATTAGATGGATCGGTCTCGACGTGATAAGTGACAAAATCACTACCGAAGGTTCTAGGGGTTCGCTCTCTTACTGAAGTCCTCCTAGACTCTAGGCCAGAGTTGTCTACCGGAACGGAATAGGAGGTGCTCGGTACTGATTCAAGATCGTCCTCAGTAATAGTTGCTTGCATGCCTGGGATAGTTAAGTTCTTATCTTTGAGGAACTTGTCCTCGAAGAACACCGTATCCCTAGATTCTATTATGATATTATTAGAAATATCGAGAAACTTATCTACAACACTATCTTCAGCACAACCTAGGTAGACACACGTATTGGTCCTAGGTCCTAGGTCCAACCTTAGACCGTCTAGGGTCAGGAACCCTGACATAGGCTAAACAGCCCCAGGTCTTGAGTCTGGTTAAAGACGATGGTCGCTTAAACCAAAGCTCGTAGGGTGTAACCTCTAACTTAGCATGGGGAACTCTGTTCAGAATGTGATTCGCAGTCAAGACCGCTTCTCCCTAATAAGCGGAAGGCATGTCTGCAGTGAGCAGCATAGAGTTCAACATCTCTGTTAACGTTCTATTCTTGCGCTCGGCTATGCCGTTAGATTGGGGGGAGTAAGGAGCAGTGGTTTCTGCTATGATGCCCTGTGAAGCAAGGAAGCATCTGAACTCACTGGACATATATTCTCCTCCTCTATCACTTCTAAACCTCTTAATTTTCATGCTTAACTGGTTTTCTACCCTGGTTTTGAAAAGGCAAAACTTTTCAAACGCTTCATCTTTAGTTTTAAGCAACGAAATGTGACAGTATCTAGTGCAGTCATCTATGAACATGATCATAAACTTCCTCCCACCTCTTGTGACAACTTTTAAAGTCACAAATATCGGAATGTATAAGCTCAAGAGGTGTTGTGCTCCTAGTAACAGTGCCAAAAGGTTTCCTAGTGATCTTAGTCTGAGCACACACTTCACATTTTCCAAGAGGAGACTTAGTATCTAGTGTGATCTTATGAGTTCTAGCTACTTGGAACGTTTTCTTATAGTTTACGTGTCCTAGTCTCTCATGTAGAGTCCTATGACTAACTAAGTTCAACTGAACTTGTTGCACTATCTCATTTGCTAGACTCAAACGGTACATCATATTCTGCACGTAAGCACATCCAAAGTAATGTGAGTTGACTGACAGAGTCACTCCACCGCTACAGAAGTTAATGGACATACCAGCATCACACAATAAACTAATAGACACTAAGTTAGCAGATAACGAAGGAATAAATTTTACGTTCTTTAAAATTAAAGATTTACCTGAGGAGAGCATCAGAGTTGCGTTCCCCACCTTCAGTACGTCAGCTGTGCCGCCATCTGCTACAGTTACTGATTCCTTTGCATCCTTCAGCTCTGTCAGAAGATTAGCGTTGTTGCAAACGCGACACGTTGCCCTAGAATCTAGGAACCACTCCGTGCTAGCTTGCGCGTGTCCGACCATAACAACAAAGTCAGATGGCTCAGCGTGGCTAACCAGATGAGTCTGGTTGCCTTCTTGCGGTGCTCTAGTTCTTTCTTTCGTCGGGAGCTTGCAGTCAGATGCACAGTGTCCCCACTTGTTGCAGTTAAAACATTTACCCTTAAACTTTTTAGAGGGTCTACTAGATCCTGCAACCTGAGGGCTACTGCGAGACGTTTTGGTCTTATGAGGGGCAGGAGGGCGCTTGGAGCTTGTAATCATGTTGGCAGCAGCCTTCTGCTTGCCAACAGCTTTCAAAGCGTGCTTCGTCCGATTCTCGTCCTCAATGCGTATGAAGCGCTTGAGGTCGTTCAGACCAACTTGCATTTTCTTGCGGTACATTTCTGTTTTGAAATTGTACCACGAGGAGGGCAACTTATACATAATTGTGCCAGCAACAAAACTTTTGGGCAGGCTAATGGACTCACTATGCAGAGAATTAACCAAATTTTCAAAAGCTGATACCTGAGGGAGAATGACTTTCTCTTCGTCGAAGCTGAAAGAGTGGAATTTATCCACCAGATGAGCCTTGGAGAGGTCCTCCTCCTGCTTGAAATGCTCCTCCAATGCATCCCAGATCTCCTTGGCAGACTGCAACTTGATGTAGTTCTTGGCCAGGCTGGAGGAAAGGCAGTTCAGCAGGTAATCCCTGCAGAAATCCTCATCTTCAACCCACTGAGCCTCATCTTCAGTCCCAGCAACGTCAGCACGAGCAGTCTTGATGGTGTAGAAGACATTCAGGTATTTCATCCCGAACTGAGTGTTCAACTTCCAATCGTTGAACTCGGAGGCCGTGAACTTTTTCAACTTGTTCATGGGCACAGGAGAGGAGAGGCTTGAGTTCCTCATATCTCCTCTTACTGCAAACCCTAACACAGGAACAGAGGCTTGGATCGGCTGAGGCAGCAGGGCAGAGGCAACAGCGGAGTCAAAACCCTGGATCGGCTACCGGGAAAACATCGAACAAGGAAGTCGTCGATCGTCGATCGGGAAAACGTCGACCGAAAGACGTCGATCGTTGAGCCGGAAAAAACGTCGACCGGAAGAAACGTCGATCGGAAAAAATCGTCGACCGGAAGATCGTCGATCGGAGAAAAAAGCGTCGACCGGAAAGGTCGTCGACCGGAAGATCGTCGATCGGAGAAAAAAAGCGTCGACCGCAGACCAGATCCTTCGGGAGCGAAAGGCTAGGTCTGGACGCAAACGACGACGGTGGCCGAGCTCCTCCAACTCTTGATTGGCGAGAAAGAACGACGCAACAGAACGACGGATCTCCTCCTGCTAGCGGCGGCAGCGACCTGGAAGAAGCGATCGGCGACGAGAAGAAGGATCGGCAAGTCCTAACTTCGCGAGCGAAAGGCCCCGGCGTCGATGGCTTCGGGGAAGGCGCGAACGGCGACGGCGAGACGCGATCGTCAAGCCCTGATGTCGCTAGCGACGAAGGCGACGAACTTCGGGCTCGACCTAGAACCGCGAACGAAAAGCGAGCGCAGGCGACGGGAAAAGGTGTTTCGAGAATGTAGAGGAAAAGTGCTCGAAACATCCGGAGGAGGGTCTAAATGGAACCCTCTCCCCGTTGCCCCCAGCTAGATATATATAGAGTAAACCTAGGGTTCCCAAGCGCAAAGCCCCCTACCCCGTTATATGTCCGAATATACCTTTACATTTATGACCGCCACCAGCGTGTTAAACGGAGCCTATGCACTTGAGCCCATGCATTTAGACAAGCACTTAATTAAAGCTTATATGTTGTTGGCCACTGAATTCAAACATCAAGCATCACGTATGTTGCTTCCTAAGTATATGGTGGGAGGCAATAATTATTGTTTGAATTCAGTGTCGTCACTTTTACACGATTTATTGGGTGGTTTGCAGCGGTTGAAGACGAACATAAAATGGTTTTAAATAGAACTCGATAAAATGTTTTTAAATAGAACTCGCTACCTGCTGTTAGAATCAGACACAAACATGTTTTCTCGGATCCATGATTTCAAATAGACACTATTCAAACAAATAAAAAAATATTAGTTGTTTTTTTTGAAAAATTCAAAGAGAAAAGTAATGCTCAAACAAAGGACAGCATATTCCAATGAATGGTTGAATATAGGTATTCTAAGGTGTTGCAGTCTGCTTAACGCACCTAGTAGATTGGACTAGATTTGGATGTCTTAGCTCACGGAGCGGTCAAGTGCACACACCTCACATAATGATTGAAGTAGAACACACGGTGTTTTTAACGTGGAAAACCTCTTAACCGAATAAAAACCCACGTGACCGGATCTGTGTCGGTCAAACTACAATATATGTTGCGGGTTACAAGTTATTTTGAGAATCGAGGGCGACAGACCGCTCCTCGTTACACTTGGGGAAGACAGAGAGAATACAACTGTGCTCGGTGGGCGACAGGCCACCTCACACGAAGCTTGACGCTAACTGTCGTTGGCGACGGCAGTCGCTCTTCGGCACCACGCTGGCGCTGGTCACGGCTGTGGGACGAGTGGAGCTTTGTTGGTGCCGACTTGAAGGGTGTTGCGCGCTTGGAGACTTTGGCGAGCAGCTCACGGAAATCGCTCTCTTTGCGATGGACTTAGCCAAATTTCCTGGTGGAGAGGCGGTGGCTCGTAGGAGGAATCCAGCAAAACTTTGGCCTGAAGAAGAAGAAAGCGGGGAGGAAAAAAGGTAAGAGATGGGGAGGCCTGTTGCTCCTTTTATAACCTCCAATAGTAGTTACAGTGGTTATGCGGCTATCCGTATACCGTAACTACCAATATCATATTTTCAAGTATGATTTGGGGAAATAATATTCACATAATATTATTCCCTAAATATTTAATTAATTACCCCCCCCCCCCACTAATCATGGTAGTTAGTGGGTAGCTACCCTCAAAATGGACAACCGCGATTACGGTAGAGTGATCAGACGGCGGGGAAGGGCCGGCGAGCGCGAGCGGCCACCGGCGAGGGAGGACTACGACGGGAGGCCACGAGGAGGGGCGGTCGAGGCACGCCCCCCCCCCCTGCGGGCAACGCCCTGCAACCGGGCGGCGGACATGGAGCGGTCGCCCCTTGCGGGCGACGACCGTGGAGAGGCCATCCCTTCCAAATGGTGGTCAGCTGACGCCTGACGGGCGGCGGCCGTGGAGCGGCCGCCTAACGAGGTAGGAGATAACCCTAGATGGGGTATAGGGCTAGAGAAATCTGATTTGACTTCTGTCAATTCTTGTGGTCTCGTATAGTCAATACGAGTGTATTGGAACTCGTTTCGTTGAATTTTGAGGTCACATGATGGATATGACCGTTCCTAGTATAACGTCGCGAATACGAGATTTTTGTTTATCGAGCTAGAGAACTTAGATCTGAGTTCTGTCAGTTCCTATGGCTTCGTATAGTCGATACGAGCGCGTTAGAACTTGTTGTGTCGCAATCCGGAGTCAGACGGCGAATATGACCGTTTTGATTGTTTTATTGCGTCGTGACGCGCAAATTTAAAATCTTAGCAAACGAACTTTATTTGACCTTGGTCAGTGACAATAGATTCGTATGGTTAATACGAAGTCAACAGAATTCGCTCCAATCAATATCACTACGCAAAATAGCCGTTTAGTAAGCATTATTTTTACCTCACCCGCCATCATTGTCCCCCACTCCCATCATTCATTATGACTGCTTCATTCTCACAACTCTCATTCACAAGCAAAAAATTCAAAATTCAAAAAGTTATTTCTTTCTCTAAAAATTTCTCACTCAAATAGCTCATTAGCTGTTTTGGATTCTCAAGCAAAAATATACTGTATTTAGAAAATTTTGCTTTCTATAATTAGCTAAACTACCGTAGGTGTGGCTAAATTTTTAAGACAATTGTTAACCGTAATTCGGTTTCGATTATTTGCATAATTACATCTCATTGTTAATCGCAATTCGGTTTTGGCTATTTGCATCTCATTATTAACCGAGGAAGATGCCGGAGACAGGAGCAGCTCGGCGAAGAGGAAGACAGAGTGCGACTTTCGCGAAATGGAGGAGATGGGGTGCGAATAAAATTTTAGAAAAAAAATTAAAACAAAAATGAGATGGAAATAGTCATATTGAGAACTGCAATTAACAATCGTCATTTTTAATCCTCCTTAAATTGGCTAAATATTAATCCTTATTAAATTGGTAAAATTATTAATTTCAAGTTTATTTATAATTTTATATAAATTGAATTGAGACTCGATTTTAATTCCCAAGGCTCAAATTCATTTATATCCAGTTATTCTAGAAGGTGTGGATACCAAAATAGAAGACGTGCTTCCACGGCAACCACAGTTACCCTCAATGCTGTACGTGACATGTGCCACGTGGCACATGATTAGATTGTAGCATAAAATGGAATTATGCCCTACACGCCTCAGGCGTGTGAACTGTGAACAGCAAAAAAAAGTCTTGACATACATTTTGCGCATGGGCCTGGACGTAGATATTTCGCCACTAAAATCCTGTTTGGTTGTGATGGCCTCGTACGTTGTGATTATGAATTGTCTTTTGTGAATGCCCGACCTCATCTAAGGAACTTCAACCGGTTCAAAACTAATTTTATTTTCTTGGTGGTGATTATAAACCTTGGCGCGCCAAACATACATCTATGATAGTGGTGTTTTTGTCCAAATTCACCAGAGCCAAAACGCCGTGCTAGACGGAGCCTAAGTATGCCGCACGGCCCAGCGCGGCCACTAGCAACGCGCGCCCATGCGCGATGGCGCGCGCTAGCCTGCAGCACGCTCCCTAGCGCACTTATGAGTGCGCTAGATCGCAGCGCTGGCTGGCACGCCTGTGCGCGCGCTAGCCTACTAACCACGTTGGCGAGCGCGCCTAACATGCTTGTGCGCGATCATGGTCGCGCCACCACCACCGCGCTCTCCGCCATGTTCGTCGCCGCCACGGCGTCACCGCCATAGCCGATGAACTTGCCCAAGCTGCCAAAACCACCGGGGGGGAGGGGGCAAGGTCGTCATATTTCAGAAATTGATGATACAGGAGATCGGGAACGGGCGTTCCTATTCGCTCGTTCGACACCCAGAAAGAGCGTAATTACTCCGCACCCAAAAACAAATATAAAAGGGATCATCTCCTCATCTCACCCTTCTCCTCAGCACGCACTTCCACCCAACACGTGCTCTCCACATAACAGCTCATTCTTCAAGTCCACTCAGCACGCACTTCTCGCGTGACCGCTCCAACACCAAGTCTGCTTCAACACTCACACTTCCTATGTGCCCGCTCCAACACCATGTCTGCTTCAGCACGCGCTCCCCGCGTGTCCGCTCCAATTCTAAGAAGTCTGCTCCGGTGCGCACCAGCTCGCTCCGCTAAGCATGTACCCGTGTACCCGCTCTACTTTCAAGACTGCTCATGAAGGCACTTCGCGCCTCGTTCCAAAAAGCGATCCGCATCGCTTAGCTTTGTCAAATTTCAAACACTTAAAAATATTTTGTAATTGAGAGGTTGCATGTCACCCTCTGAAAAGATGATATTTGTACTCACCCGATGGAAGTTGATTTTGTCAGAATTGGGCCTGGCCTCGTGAATTTTTCCCCTTCCGAGATTTTCACGTAAAAATCCTGTCGCCTGCTCTTAGTTCTCAATTTTGACTGTTTCTACATTTTGGCTCACTCTCGAACTAAAAGGCACTTTTCTAATCTCATCATTTTATATTTCTTTAATTAAAAAAAAGTATGCAATTTTATATTAAATGAGAATCAATTCTTATCATGAGATAGAACTCCATTTAGGCCACGTTTGGCACGGCGGCGGCGGTCGTAAACGCATGGGTTAAACCATCATTCATTAAGAATCACCTAACAAACATCATCCGTTTGAACATAAAAATGGATGAAGTTCCTTAGGAGGGCGTTAGCGAATGACATATTAACCTCCGTGTTCATGACCGCCGCCACCATGCCAACGGAGCCTTTAGAGTCCCAAATAAAGAGGACCAAAATCCACCACAGCCAGGAATGAGAAAGACCCCCACCATTATTGTTCAAGAATAATGATTAGGAATTCACACACTAAGTTACAAACTTAGCTATAAGGTATGCATCATAAATATTAGTAATTAATGATTCATTAAAAACAAATAAGGCGGTAAGTATTACTAGGCTTCAAAACTTTTTAAACATTTCCCCTTCATTTAAATTCCAGCAGCTTCTAGAGGAGCAAAATACCTTATAAAATTTGATATATGGTTTATATCTATTATGAAGAATCTTCATATTTTCTACAATATTATATTAATGATGAAAACTCTTACACCCTTGAGTTTCAACAACAATAAGCTCTTGAATCCCACCTCGCCCGTGTTGTTTCTAAACACGATTTCCTGTCTGAGACGGAAATTATGTATAAACCAGTGTTTTTTGGAGATCCTCCAAACGGGCAAAAAAAAAACACAACTGGAGCTTAGAAGATAATTAATTCCATGACATTACACTTAAAAACTCTAGCAAGGGCTGTTATTATATTCCATGGCAGTGAGTTTAAAGGCGACTACAGAGAGAGATGTCTACTCTAAATCCACATATATAAGCCATATAAATAAACCAAAATGATGTTGTTCTGATAATATTACTTACCATAAATATCTTGCTTCACCTACTCTTCTTTACTGATGTCTCATCAATATGCCTTTATGAAATAGAAAACCAGAATGCTACTTTCCTTGCATTTTTGATATTTCTAAATATGCAGAGTTCTATATAAATTCTTTGTCATTCTAAAATTTGAATCATTCTGAAATTCAAAAATCAACACACTTTATGTAACCAGTGTCTTTGTTCTTGATCCAATAAAAAACGAACAGTTGATGCTCATGAAAGTAGCCGATTTTGAGGTGAACCACAAAATCTGTCTCAAGCATTCTGATTTTTTTGTTTATTTTATCTTTTTCCTCTCGTCGGCGCATAGTTTGATCGTGCATTATGTCATAGATGGATCCATATACTGGCTACTCTACCTATCTTGTCATTTCATACTCAATTTTTGTATATATATTCCAGCTTCCAAGAGCCTCAATTTTTATTGCCTTTTCTTTTATATAGGGCTTTTCGGAAACCAAATAATTCGGGAATCAATTCATGAATATTCGATTAAGATTCATATTTTTTCAATTTAAATCCGAATTCAAAACCAAATTCAAATTCAAATGGTATTCGAATCCGAATAATATTCTCTCTATTGGCAAGATTCGTAAATAGTTCATGAACAATATGAATATATTATATATAAAGATGATCCTATCCGTCCAATTAGAGTCGTTTTGGTCCATCATTTGAAATGAATTTGAATTTGAATCTAAACTCGAATACAAATTTGAATATAGGATTTCAGAACAAATACTGATTCAAATAATCGAACGGATCTGAATCTTTGCATTCCATGACAAATTTGAGTTCGATTGAAGAGTTATTTGATTCGACTCATAAATACGGCTAATTTTATATTTCATCAAAAGACCTGAGTGCCCGCTCATAGCACACGGTGAAACCTTACTCTAAAGAAAAAAAATATCAATTAACAATAGCTTATTAGCTCATAACACAAGAATAACATGCATTTTAAAAATTAGAGGACGAAAATAACATATGAATCCAAATTCAAGCAGTCTGACTTGCCCCCCATACAATTAACTCAACATTTGACCTTACAGGTGGACTGGTTACATTTGACCTAACAGGTGGACTAGCGATATTTGACATTCTGTGAGCCGGAGAGCTTGGAAGAAGCCAGATCAGTTTAAATTTTTTTTTTGAAGACCAGCACCAAGATCTCGGCAGTCATTATATACATACAGCCCATTTCCTATTTATCTTTCCTCCCAAACAATCTTCATGGTTTTTAGGTGACTAAGTAAACACAACATAGAAGTTCTAAGTAAAAGGGAGAACCAAGAAATTAAGAAGGGCCAAGAATCACTTAACCCAGATCCGAGAAGGAAGTTGTTGCTCTTGATTGCGCGGACACGTGAGAGAGAGATATCCGTGCCTCCTTGTGCTCATCGAACCTCGTCATTTAGCTGCAATGAACCGTCCTTCATTAGCTTCAAGCTTAGGCTCGTGAACCGTTCACGCGAGTACTGTCTCGACGCCTTCCTCCAATCCGTCCCCGCTTTCATCATTGCCGCAAACTCCTCATAGCTAATTTTTCCATCCTAGGGATCGGAAGCCGTGCGCATGTAAGTTACTTGGAAACGGAGGTTTATATAAAGAGTATAGGCAGCGCGCTAGAAGATTTTCATCGAGTTATGATAACAAACCTTGTCAGTGTCAACGTCGCGGATAATGGCATTGATGACTTCCTCGCGGTTAGGACCCAAGTCATCCGCGAGTGCCTCGCTGAGCTCTTCGATCTCAATGTACCCACTCCTATTCTGATCAAAGTAAGCGAAGGCTTTGTGTAGATGCTCATCATTTCCCAACTTCTTCAGGTGAATTGATAGAGCCACAAATTCACCATACTCCAGGGTTCCATCACCATCAACATCAGCCTGCCATTCAGAGTGAACTAAGCTCACCATACAAACTAAACAGAGAATAGCAATTCAAATCATCTATATGAATGAATAAGTTTCACATAAATGCTGAAAAAGAGAACTTGATGAACTATTATTGGGAATTGAGGGGAGAAAGTAACCTATTCCCCTAGAAAGAGAATAAAAGATGGAAGATTGTTGATTGAAAGTGGAAAGAAGAAATTTATATATACTTTAGCATGCCCATCTTCTTTATTGGAAAAAACTAGATGTGATGAAGAAATACTTGGAATTACAAAATAATTATGTGAATCTGCTTCATCACACCCTGCTAATTTTGGAAAAAAGCAAAATTCATCATAAAGAGGAAAAGTTTTATGTATTTTCCTTTATTTTTCCTCAATTTAAACTCCAACAAGATGATACTGCTCATCTTTTTCTAGCTCATTTCATTCTTTAAATTCTAACACCCAATCAAGATGTGAGAGATGCTTAAGGATGTATTATCATTTAAATCTAGATCCATAAATCAAATCACGTTCTTGAGGTTTGATTTCAGAACAACATATTTAGTTCTGTAAGATGAGAATCTGATAACACCCAGCAAACCAGGAGAAAAAACACGAGTATTATACTTACAGCTTCCATTAGTATCTGGACATCTGCATCAGGAATCTGGTGCCCAAGCTTATGAAGTCCAAACTTCAGCTCTTCCAGTGAAATCCTTCCATTTTTGTTTATGTCCATCTTCTCAAACATTTGTTTTATATCTGCAACTTCCTCCACAGACAAATGTTCGGCAACAACCTGCGGGATTGTGGTTTAGGACATAGTTTCCAAGGGAAAGTTAAAAAGAATTCATTTGGAATATGGTATTATCACAATTCCATGCAAAGAGGACGAATCTCACCCTGAGTGCTCTCTTTTTAAGCTTGTTCATCACGGAAAATTGTTGAAGTCTGGCTCGAACAGTTTCACCCAGATTAACATTTGGAGCCTTCTTGGCATTCTGCAACCAAGGATGATCTGCAACAGACAATGGTAAGTGGGATGTTATAAACAAGAAGCTGCAAGCACTTTGAAATACAGCTAGCCTTCATTATTCTAATCCATGTGGGTGAAAATTAACTTCTTTAGTTATCTTGTCAAGGTAATTGAAAGGTTCATTAATATCATGATTCAAAGAAACAATCACATGATATAAATTCAATTGTTCAAAAACTTGATGTTTACCCAGTACATCTTGCGCGGTTAAACGGCGCTTCGGATTTGGATCGAGCATCTTCTTAACAAGATCTTTAGCACTCTCAGAAACTTTAGGCCATGGATCTCTCTTAAAATCTATGACAGAACGAATAATTGCCTGTGCTACTCCCTGCTCCGTTTCTGCAGTCAACATATTTCATCAATGCAAAATTATAAGCACTAAACACAAACATTATAATTGTGGAGGCATCACTCGAAAAAAAATGTTTTTTTTAAAAGATATACTGAGACGGTGAAGCTGTGTCTGGGTGTTCGAGAATCATTGTTATAGAACTTTACCAGCCCAAAATGGGGGAACACCACAAAGCAAAATGTATAGTATAACTCCAGCACTCCACACATCTACTTCTTGGCCATAATTGCGTTTTAAAACCTCTGGGGCCATGTAATAGGGACTTCCCACAATCTCAGTAAAGCGTTCACCTGCTCATGAAACACAAACAATTAAAAAGTTTAAGAAAAAAGTTCAAGCTTTCATCATCAATCATGTTGTTGTGACTGCATCCCACATGCACATTATGAAGAAACAAAGTGCAGTAGTTATGAGAACTGTAGCATAAAACTATATATGTAGGAACAAACTCTAACATACCAGGCGTGAAAAATACAGACAGGCCAAAATCAATTGATTTCAGAGCAGATGTTTCCTTCTTATTAGCAAACAAAAAGTTCTCAGGTTTCAGGTCTCGATGAATCACTCCATACTTGTGACACGCCTGCAATGAAAAACATAACAGTGAAAATAATTACAACCAAACTCAATTATTGCACTGGAATATCACTTTAATGAATGTATAATATGTATTTTTGAAGCCAAGAGAATAACAGACTCTTGCCTACGTGCCTAACATGTGATTTAAATGTAAAATCTGAAAAAAAAGGTATGAAACACAAATGTATAGTTACTAAGGCACAAGAAAAACAGAACAAACAAAGAAAAAAAAGAAAATGGCGCAAACATTACTAGTGAAGGTGCAAATAAGTAAACAAAGGGTCCGTTTGATGTGGTAATTTTGCTCCGGTGAGTTTGGACAAAAACACCACTGAAATAAAATGTGTTTTGACATGACAACAGTTATGACCAACATCAAGGAAAAAAACTAGTTTTGAACATAAAAGTAGATGAAGTTTTTTAGGTGAGGTCCGGAGTTCACGAACAACAAGTCATAACCACCACGTTTATGACCACCACCACCTTGTAAATGGAACCCATATTTAAGTGTTGCTATTCTGAGCATCACAATAAAAGGAAGGACCTCTACCAACATCACCATTCTTTTCACTCCCCATGAAAATGTTTAGCTCATAAACCTTCTGTGCTATATTAGAAGGAAAAACTTGACTGATCATGGTCTTGAAATAGGACCTTCATATGAACCTGAGCCCTCAAATTTCCATTCCCCGGGTCACATGGAATGCACAACATTTCTAATCCAACTCTGCTCTTTCGATATTTAAAAGCTTCTTCACATGGAAATGACAGCAGATGTTATGTAAAGTAGTTATTTTTAGCAAATTTGACATTCACTAATACATCCAGGCTTTTGAAATTTTGAATTTCATAAAATTGTTTCAAATTTAAATTATCTTGGTCATTTAAAACTTCAATAACTTCATATATAGATGTCAAGCTCATTATTATAGCTAATGCAAACCAGGTGATAGAGAATTTTAGTTTGTCTTAGCAAAAAATACATGATTACATTACATATATATGTGTGTGTGTGTGCGTGTGTGTGTGTGCGTGTGTGTGCGTGTGTGTGCCCTTTATAAATACTAGCAGTTGTGCACAGGGTCCCCATATATAAGTGTATGTGTTGTTTATAAATAATAGCAGTTGTGCATTCGGTCCGTGTCAATTGAAAATAGTCGCAAACGCACACCTTGCAAAATCGCCATTTCAAGCAACGCGTTTTTCTGAAGTTGAAGAATGTGTACATGGAAGGGTTGAACAATCTTAAACCAAAATTGTAACTAGTGACAACTATCTTTTTAACTGGGATACATCTTCATCGAGTGACACTAGTTTTGATTTAAGCAGTGCACCGAGCATTGAACACATAATAGTATTTTCAGACTATTGAACACATGCTAGTATTGAAGGCATTCTAGTAAAGAAAACTAGTATTTAACTTAAAAGTGGATGAAGTTCCATAGGTGAGGTCGGTCGTTCACGAACACCATTCATAACCACAGCCACACCAAAGGGAGCCTCAAACATCAGATTCTAAACCTATACCAAATTTTAAAGAAAACATAGATATACAGCAAAGTTTTAAGAAAGGAAGCATGTCAACGAGTATTGATATTAGTATTGATATTTAAATTTGGTTCAATTATATCAGAAACCCTAAACCACGAAGATATCAGAAACAGAAAGATTAAACTACATAAAAAAAATCATGTAGAGGAAAAGAGTGTCTAGAAATGCAGCATATCTCACCTGCACGACTTCAACAATGGTCTTCGTGACCGCAGCAGCGGCCCTCTCGGTATAGTGCCCTCTGGCGACAATCCTGTCAAAAAGCTCTCCACCCTCGCAGAGCTCCATCACAAGATGAACGGCGTTATCGTCCTCATAAGTATCTTTGAGGCTCACGATGTTGGAGTGCGCCGGCAAATGCCTCATGATATCGACCTCACGCCGGACATCCTCGATATCAACGGCGGTCCTCAGCTTGTTCTTCGAGATCGATTTGCAAGCTAATTTCTCCCCCGTTGTCTTTTCGATGCAGAGATAGGTGATCCCGAACTCCCCTCTTCCCAGCTCTTCCCCGAGCTCGTAGCGGCTTCCGATGTCCCGGCCGGTGGGCTCTTTGAGCACCACGAGTTTGGAACCGACGGTGTTCGGGGCTCGGTTGTACTCGATGGAGAAGGGGTTCGGCTTCTTCGCCTTCTTATTCTTCGGTTTCTCCTCATCTGAAAAACCAGACGGCCTAGCGCAGCAGTTACCCATACCGATTCAAGATCCGAGGTCCTCGCTAGGGTTTTAACTTTCTATTTCTTGATCAGGAAGACCGGAGAGATCCCAGCTAGCTGAATCCGTCGGAGATATGGAACGAAGATCTAAAACAACCAATCCGTCCGGAGAACTAATTAGCAAAAAATCGAGAGATCTACAGCAAATCGGGAGGGTTTACTAAAAAAAACGAGGAAATCAGAATCTTCGAACTAAGATTTCCTTCTTCGAAGGGCCCGGAAGCGGAAACGTTAGCGAGATGGAAAAGATTGAGAGAGGGCTGGAAAAGCAGGGGAGAACAGGGGGCCAAGATAGAAGGGTCAGATATAGGAAGACTTCAATGGCGGAATATAATGGAAATGTAAGAACAAAGGGATTAGATACAGGTTTGAATCGGCCATTAACGGTGGGTGGGGTCAGAGTCAAAGCTCAATCCATAAACGACTTCTTCCGCCCTCTCTCAAACACATGCACTTCTTTGCGCACGGACAGAATAGGAAGGAAAACTGGAGAAGACGAGCTCAGGTGATTTCTTCTTCCACGCTCGTCTTCTCCGGCGGCTCAATTTTCTCTCTCTCTCTCTCTCCGGCGGCTCAATTTTCTTCTCCCCACTTCGCGGAGCTTCAGAAACTGGCATTCTTCTCGTGCCATATGTGTTTATCGTGGCCAGTTCTTCCGTGACGGAGGCCCAGCCTGGCCAGCCTGGCAGACGCGGTTATCGCATTGCGGCCAAATAATTAAGTTTTTATTACTTATATTTATTCGACTTTTTATACTTTCAAATTTCAATGGACTTAACATAATTAATCTCGTTCAAATTCTTTAATTGTCTCAATATAATATATTTATTTTAATCAAATGAAATCAAACAATAAGGGTCCGTTCGGCGGGGCGGAAATGACATTGTAAAATTGGCTTTGGGCCACAGTAAAGCCGAATTATGTGTTCGGCGGGGCAGAATTAGAGCGGAATTGGCATTGGGCTTGATTCCGCCGACTTTAACCCTAGGTATAATTTCGAGCCCCCCGATTCTTATCCCCAGAGATAAGAATTCGTGAATTTCGTCTCCCCCGATTGCAGCCGACGGAAGCCATTTCGCCCCGACCCCGACGACGCTCCTCCCGATCGTCCTCTTGCTCTTCTTCCGCCACAGATATACATCCTCTTCTTCTTCCTCTCCTTCTCTTCTTCGTCGCCATTTTTGTCGCAGTTTCCTCTTCTTCCTCCTCCTTTCTTCCTCCTCCTCATTTCTTCCTTCACCTCCTTTATTTTTCCTCTTTCTTTCTTCTTCCTCCTCCTCCAGCTGCTTTCTTGCAACTCGGCCTGCCTTCTTGTTAGCATTCGCTTTGACATTTCTGTCCAACACCAATTTTTAACAATCTAAAAATGAAATGTGTAGTTGTGTTGACTAAACCTACCCCTCCCATTTAACATTTTGGTTATTTGCATTGTGTAAAAATGGAATGTGTGGATGCTTGTGACTATTTCTTGGTTTTTTTTGTGTGAAAATGCCCTCATCATAAGACTTATGTGTGGAACTTGTTGATTTTGAATTAGTAGGCTTGTGAGTATTTCTTGATTTTTTTTTGTGAAAATGAAGGGTGGATGTGAATGTGTAGTTGTGTTGAGTGTATGTGTTAAGTGTGTGTATGTGCACTTGTGTGTGTATGTGCACTTGTGTGTGTATGTGTATGTATGTGATGTGTGTGTATGTGTTGAGTGTAAGTGTTGAGTGTGTGTGTATATGTGTGTGTATGTGTTGAGTGTATGTGTTGAGTGTTGAGTGTATGTGTTGAGTGTTGAGTGTATGTGTTAAGTGTGTGTATGTGCACATGTGTATGTATGTGCACATGTGTATGTATGTGCATTGTGTGTTTGTGTATGTGCACTTGTGTGTGTTTGTGTATGTGCACTTGTGTGTGTTTGTGTGTGCAAGTATGTGATGTGTGTGTATGTATTTTCGGGGGATATCTGAGTGTGTGAATATGTGAATATGTGAATGTGTGTGAATATGTGTGTGAATATGTGTGAGTGAATGTGTATGTGAGTATGTGATGTATGATTTTTATTTCAATTCTAGGTCTAATGGATCATTTAGAGTTGGAGAAAAATCTAGGTCTACGATACATTTATTCTCCGTGCTAAAGGTTATGTCTGCGATACACAATCCATTTCTACATGAGGTTAACTATTTATTGCTTCAATTTTTATTGGTTTTCATTTTGATTTGTAAAACTAGATTTTGTCATGGAGCACGTAGAGTTACAGAAAAAACGTAAGATGGATATTATAATCAAGTCAGCAGTTGTTGCGGCTTATGGAGTAGCTGTGATTGTTATGAAATCCATTCCCAGAAACCCGGTTGACACTGTAGATAAAGACGTTCTACGTAATATAATTTTAAAACGACTATATGACGGACATGAGGCTAACTGTTTTAGTCACCTACGCATGGGTAAAGCACCCTTCAATGAGCTTTGTGGTATTCTCCGCGCAAAAGGGTTTGTATGCAACACACAGTCTGTATCCACTAAGGAATCAGTTTGCGTTATTTCTACATATTTTTACACATAACACAAAGTTTCGAATTGTTGGTGACACGTTTATCCGATCGACAGATATAATTAGCAGGCACTTCAATATTATCTTGAATGCAGTTCTAAGACTCTCAAACGATTATATCTGATTGCCTGAAAACAGACAACAACACAAATCTAGATGGTTCACAGATAGCATTGGTTCATTAGACGATACACATATTGATGTAACTGTTCTTATTGAAGATCAAGGCAGATATTGAAACCGTAAACAGGCAATCACCATAAATGTGTTTGGTGTATGTGATAGTAACATGAAATTCTTATATGTATTACCTGGTTGGGAGGGCTCAACATCTGACTCTCGTGTATTACGTGATGCATTGGAGCGACAAGACCGCTTTGAAGTGCCAACCGGTAATAAAATAGAATTTTTTTTCCAAACAAAAATGAAATATGTATAACTATATAGTAATTACATATTTTTTATTGTATAGGAAAGTATTATCTTGTTGATGCTGGATACACGAACGATCAAGGATTTCTTGCCCCATATCGGTCAACACGTTATCACCTGAAAGAATGGTCAAATCAGGGTAATAAACCAACAACATATAAGGAGTTATTTAACTTACGTTATGCGAAAGAGAGAAATGTTATTGAATGAACATTTGGGTTATTGAAGAAACGATGAGCTATTCTACGCCAGCCATCGTTCTTCAGCATTAAAGTGCATGTATGACCTCAAATATTCTACGCATATGTGTTCAAGATTTATTGGTCTATACAATATGTAATCAATTAATTTTTGACCAGGTTCAGATCATAAATGCATGTTGCATATTACATAATTTTCTTGTGGAGAAGCGATTAGAGAGCGACACTCAAATGTTGGATGAAGTTGGCGCCGAGCTATTAGCACAAAATGTAACAGAAGAGTTTTATGATTACGTAGATGTTGTGAGCCCAATCCAAGCAACACAGGAGTGGACAAATTTTAGAGACACGCTTGCTATAAATATGTTCAATGAATATCAAAATATGCTTTAATTTTGTTATGTATTATATCAGCTACTTAGAGTATTTGTTGGTGTTTGTGTGCTATTAAACTATGATTAGAACTGCTTGATTGAACTTTATGCTACTGATTTAAAGCATGCTCATATTTCATACATTTTTTATATTATTATTGTCATACATTTAACCAGACATCGTGGATCAAAGCTCAGGAAAGGTGGGCGGTAGGACTGAGCGGTCCTACATGCACTAGACATCAGAGATGGACATTACCCTCTCAAATGCCTTGTTGGAGCAACATAATTTGGGACATAAAACTCCTAATGACTGGAAGAGTGTTGTTTTTACATTAGCTATGGCTGCCCTTAAGGATATTTGTGGCATCAAAACTAACAAAGATAAGGTAATGTCGCGACTTTAAACTTGGAACAAGTACTACATAGAAGTCAGTGCAATGTTGTCCACTAGCGGATTTGGATGGGATTGGTAACGGAACATGGTGCAGGTAGATAGTGAGGAAGTATGGGCTAACTATGTGAAGGTATAATTTTTATTAAATTAATTTTTCAATGTTGATTTTATTAAAATGATACATTAATTATAACTATTGCAGGCTCATCCATCTGTCAAGCATGATAAGGACAAGTTTATCGTCAACTAGTCTGATTTGGCTGTGCTCTGCGGAACTGATAGAGCAACTGGTAGTCACGTCGCGACCGCAACTGAGATGGCAAAGGAGATTGATGTTGAGTCTATGGCAGAGAAAACAACTAATACACAAGAACAGACTAGAACAAGTGTAGAAGGGAGCAGCAGAAGGAGGATAAAACGCACATTAGGAGCTGATGCTGTAGTTGTAGCCATTGAAAAATTGGCTGATTTCGTGGAAAAGGCAGCGGGGGGCAAGTCGGCTAGCAATGTTGATGACATATATGCCGCACTAGCTTAGATGACAGATTTAGACCAGGGTGATTTTCTCAAGGCGATGGATATATTGTGTCATGATAATGTCAAACGTGACATATTCATGCGGCTACCTGAAGAAATGAAGGCGTATGGCTGTGAATGCAGTTTGATCGCTAGATTTATGCCTTTTTAAATCGATGACGAACATTTATCTATTTTTGAATTTTTAATTATGGACAATGTTTATGCGGCAGAATGTAATTATAATTCTGAACTTTAATTATCAGTACTAGTTAGCTTTGCTAGTTTAAATTTTAAAATTTTTTATTTCAGAAAGCCAATTCTATTGTGCAGCCGAACCGCTTTAACATATCAATTCTATTCGCTGAATTCTATCCAGCAGCCGAACAACGGAATTGGTTTTCTGCACAAAACCAATTTCTGCAGATATTGGTTTTCTGACCAAAGTCATGCAATTCCAGAAAGTCAATACCTGCACGCCGAACGGACCCTAAAATTTTAGGGGGGAATTGGAATTGGTATAGGCCGAGTGATATTGTTTAATCTTGGTGGGCCTTGTCCCTTCTTAATAAAACATTGGGGTGCGATTAGCCTACTCCCTCATGATCTCATTATTCAAGGAAATTGTTAAAGACAAACTCAATTTGGATATACACAAACCAAAATTTTAAAATTAGGTACTTTTTTCCCGGTGGTTTTTTTTCTACGCAAACCAATTTGGATATACGCAAACCAAATTCATTATCGCTCCTGCTGCATCTCTCGGCCTCTCTGTCGTTGCCTCACCCGTTTCCCTTTCTGTCGCCTCTCTCGCCACAACTCCCGCCATATTTATCGGTCTCTCTGTCACTACCCCTCCCGTCGTCGGTAGGTTGCGAGGCTTCTGATGAACGGTTCGACGTACAACAACCAAACGATTTTGAAGGTGTGCACGTTGATTCTTTGTTTTCGTTCTCTCCCGTCGCGGACATCGATTTTTTTCGTTGATTTTGAAGGTGAGTCGTCGCTTCTCTTCATTTTCGTTTTGATTCTGCATCTGGATTTTTTAATACATAATTTTTTCTTTCATCTTCAATATATTGAGAAACTAATTTTTCGTTTTGGATTCTGCATATGGATTCTATACGTTGGCTTTTTCGTTCTTCGTTTTCATTTTTGTTTTCATTCTTCGTTTTCGTTTTTGTTTTCATTGAAGTTGATGTGACAATTACCATATATTAAATGTCATAAATTTGGCATTTCTATGTTATAAACGTGTTATTTTGTCGAATTATTGCGTTGCACTTCTCATGAAATGGTTTTTTTATCTAAAACATTTGATTATGTAATTTATAGTGTTGGTTTGTTGTTAACAATTTTGGTTTGTGGTTAACAAATTGGTTTGTACAGAGTATTTTTCAAAATATATGATTTGTCATTAACAATGGTTTGCGTATATCCAAATTTAGTTTGCCTTTAACAATCCCCTTATTTAAATGGAGATCATGGAGAAACCGTCGCGCACGTGATCCCCCGCGCACCTGTCCCACTTCGCTCACCTTTGACTTCAAGTAACCACCTCCACCGACGCCGGGCGGCTCGTGTCAGACCTCCTCTTCCCCACGGCCACCTTCTGTGGTCGCGGTCTCCTTCCGCAAGGAGCGGCCACGCCCGGCGGCAGTCGCAGGCTCCGCCTGCAAGGGGCGGCGCGCCCGGCCGCCCCTTTTGGGAGACGGTTGCGGGCTTCGCCTTTTCCTCCACCGGCGAGCATTCACCTCCGGTCTGACTTTCCTACCATGACGGACTTTCCTCACTGTCTGATCACTCCGTAACGATCATCGTCATCTATTTCTTAAGTAAACACCCACTAACTATCATGGTTAGTGGAGGAGCAATATTAATTAAATATTTAGCTTGCAAACAACAAACATAATGAGCAAAATATATGCTCAAAACTATACCAAAAATAATAATATCGTTGGTTATGGTGTGCGGATAGTCGTATAACTACCGTAACCACCTTCTGGAGCCTATAAAAAGAGCTTCAGTCCTCTTCATTTCTCACCTTTTCGCTCATCTGCTTTCTTCTTCCTCAGGTCAGAGCTTTGTCCAATTCCTCCTACGAACCACCTTCAAGCTATCTTCAAGCCTCCTTCAAGTCTTCTTCGAGCCATCTGCAAGACATCTCCTCGCCACCGAAATCTGCCCAAGTCCACAAACAAGCGACGAGAAGAAAGTTCCTACAGCAACAGGTGCACGTTCGTGCGCTTCGCCAAAGCAACAAACCTCACGCGGAGCAGCGTGTTGCCCGTCGTGAGCATAAGCCTCCCTCTCTCTCTCTCTCATCTCCGAAGTGTAACGAGGAGTGGCCTGTCGCCCTCGATTCTCCGAGAAAGTTGTAACTGCAAGCAAATAGTGGAGTTTGATGGGCACAGACTCAATCGCATGGTTTTTTACCCAGTTGAGGGGTTTTTCCACGTCAAAACATCGTATGTACAATCTCTCTTTCTCACACATTGCCTGTGTCTGCGCTCAACCACTACGTGAGCTAAGACGGTCTGAGATATTCCGGTTTGACCAGGGCGTCGAGTTTGGCCGCAATAATTTGGCGTAGTCTATATGAACCAGTTCCCAGCATCCTCAAAACATCAATAAGCTTTATCATTTACAAATGGTGGATGATATCAAGACCATTGCAGGGGTCCTAGATCTTTTCCCCTAAGCACTCTTGGTGGGCATTCCTGAGAGAGGTCACGAAGACAAAAAAACTCAGGCGAGACAACTCCATCACCTTCAACAATGAAGACCTGGTGGGATTTTGAATTCCCCACTAGGACCCACTCGTGATCAGCGCGGAAATTGGGAATCTCTGTTATAATGTCAAAAGGATCTTGGTCGACAATGGGAGTTATGTTGACAGTTTATTCATGTCTACCCTCCAAAGCATAAAGCTCACCAAGCAACATCTCGGTCCTACAGCTGGACCTGTTTATCGGTTTGGCAACTACCCAGTTCTGGGCGAAGGAACGATCATCTTATAAGTCACCATGGGTACATTCCCGAGGAAGGCTAAACATAACTCCCAGTTTATTATCATAGACTCATGTTCGGCTTACAACACCATCTTTGGAAGACTAATCCAGTCTATCTTTGGATCTATCCCATCAATTTAACACATATATATGAAGTTCCCAACTCTCGTCGAAATAAGGGTTGTCAGAGGGAGCTAGGAAGCGACACATACTTGTTACTCAAAGCAAGCTTACCCAGTGACAGTAGTTACTCACTATATTTACGACTTTGATCTACGTGACGAAACAACAATGCAGAGAGGGGCGTCCATAGAAGGGTTAGTTGAGGCCTCACTTTCCGACAAGGACCAATCTGAAAGGTGCAGTTAGGGTCCCTTATGTTTAAGGTTGAGAAGGAGGAACTTATCATCTTTCTCTATGCAAACAAGGGTATCTTCTCCTGAAAGCCTAAAGGCATGCCTGGAGTTGATCCTCACATTATTATGCACTCTCTCAACATTAATCCTGCATGCAAGCCAGTAATCCAGAGAAGGTGGAACTTTGCTCCCGAACGACTCTAGGCCATTGAGGAAGAGGTGGGAAAACTTCTGAAAGTACAATTTATTCGAGAAGCAAAATACCCCACTTAGTTTACCAGTGTCGTCATGGTAAAAAAGACATCCGGCAAGTGGAGGATGTGCGTTGATTATAACAACTTAAACCAGGTCTGCCCAAAGGACAGTTTTCCTCTTCTCATGATCGATCAGCTCGTTGACTCAACTATCGGGCACCAGCTTCTCAACTTCATGGATGCATATTTCGGCACAACCAGATAAGGATGAATCTCGATAGTGATGAACTCACTGCGTTCAGGACAGACAAAGGAGTATATTGCTACAAGGTCATGCCCTTCAGTTTGAAAAACGTCGGGGAAACTTATAAACGAATAATGAATGAAGTGTTTAAAAATCTCATCGGCAAGACAATGGAAGTATACATAGACGACATGATGGTAAAGAGCATTTCTCACAGTGACCATTTACAGGACCTTGAGAAGTGTTTTCATCTCCTTCACCGCTACCAAATGCGGCTCAATCCCAGTAAGTGTGCCTTCGGTGTCACGACCTGGAAATTTATAGGAGTCAAGGTAACCCAACGGGGAATTGAGGCGAACCCCGAGAAGATTAAGGCATTAGAAGAAATGTCACCTTCGCGCTCAATCAAAGAAGTGCAATGTTTAAATGAAAGAATCAATGCGTTCTCGTGTTTTCTGAAACGTACTGACGACAAGTGCCTCGCCTTCTTTAAAATTCTTCAAGGGGGCGTACAACTCCGAATTTCAGTGGACAGATGAATGTCAAGCGACGTTTGAGCATCTCAAACAGTATCTGGCCTCGCCCCTGCTCTTGTCAAAGCTAGTTCCCGGAGAAGTTCTGTATTTTTACCTAGCAATATCTTTAGTGACCTTAAGCTCAGTATTGGTCAAAGACGAAGGAGGTATCTAGCGACTCGTTTACTACCTCAACAAGATCCTCACAAATACTGAAACTCAGTATCCAACAGTAGACAGAATAGCCTTTGTAGCACCCCAAAGTTCTGTAGGCAGGAAAAGGGTTTACCGCGCGGCAGTAGTCAGATACCGCATGACGGTAGCGTCAGGCATTGAGAGCGTTGAGTTAGGTAAGGTAACACAACGCCTAGTATACCGCGCGGCGGCAGGCTAATATCGTGCGGCGGTAGTGTCAGGCGTCGAGAGCGTTTAGTGGACTCAACTAGCGTCGAGTGCTATCACACGGCGGTAGCGGGTTATCGCGGCCTAGGTATATATATTCATACTGATATGTGGCCCGAGTGTGTGTACACCTACTTGGAATGATCCCTAATACGGACTAAAAATTTGTTAATTAAGAGATGAACCTCATAATTTGGAGAGTTGATAAAAATCGTAACTAGAGATATACCCTTCACTATCGCACTTTATTTCTAACCAAGCCAAAGTCATTTCCACTGCAAGTTCTCATGTTTTCTTTTCAAATTAAACCATGAACTCTAGTGGAGGTTAAGTCAAAGATTTAGTTTATTCTTATTCTTTCTTAGGTTACTGAGGAGGTTCGATGAGAGAAGTTTATGAGAGAAAAAAATGATTTTAAAGAATATCACACATCACACTAGAAATTTTAATTGAGCTTTATCTTTCATCAAACAAATGAATAATTAAATCGTTTGAACCATTAATGTTTGATAAATACTCAGTTGGTTTAATCAAAACTCTTGGGTAAGCTCTCCTTAATTCTTTTTGAGAAGAATGGGCATGGTAGATTTTTATTTTGACTGCACTTTTTCACTCAATTCGATGATTGGAATTGTCTTTGTTAGAGATTAACAAAGATTTAAGTGTGGAGATGTGATAACTTCTCATAAAGAAGTTATCTAGCTCAATTTTTAGACTTAATATACATTTTAAGTGCTTAAAACAAGTTTAAATGGATTAGAAATAAAAGTAAATTCGTATTTATTTGATTTGTGGCTAATTCAGACTTTTCCCTATGTATTAGTGCAAGAAACGCCGAAGAAATCTGCTTGGAGAATCAAAATCTGCCCAAATATCATTTGCTGGAAAAAAGGTTGCAACCTCTGGAAAAAAAAAAGATTGCAACGTCTGGACGAATTTCAAATTTCAAAAATTGTGTCATTTGCAATTTTGGAAAGAGACATCCTTTGAGGAAAGAGTTGGATGTTTTTTATGGAGGATTATTCAGGAGTTATTGATTATTCATCATCTTGGAGAAAGAGGGAGTACTTCATCGAGGGTTTTCAAAAATCCTCCATTGAAGGGGCGGCCAAAGCAAGGAAGACGACAGATCCCCGGGTTGATCGAGAGAGGGACGTCGGAAAGAGAATCCTACAACGTTTATTTGTCAATTTCATCATGTATTGTAAGATCTCTCCAATGGTTTGTGTGTTTCCTCCATCGCCATGAACTAATTACTTTTAATCTTGTATTGTGAGAGTATTATGGCTTGTGTGATGATGTTTTGATAATTTTTCTTCATGATAGTTTGGTGAATATTCTTTATCGAATTTAAGATCTTTATTTGGAAGCTTTTGGCCAGGGTTTCGCTTTTCTACTGCGCTCCATAAATCGAGAGAGAAGTTGCGCAAGTGCGTCTTAGATTCGGTATAGTATTTGAAGGGAGAAAGAGATTTCCTCTTGATGTTAGTAACTTTGGTTTTTGATCTTTATGCGGTACTTGTTCACCTGAAGGGAAATAGAGACAAGAGATTTTCGATATCGAGAGATACAGATCTTCTACTTTAAAATCATTGCAAGACGTTTTACCACATATACCCATGAAGTCACCTTTTTAATTTCATCACGCTAGACATAGGAAATCATGATACAAGATTAGTTTTCCAATTGATAAAAAGTATTTCCTCAAGTAATTGTAGTTTATTTTTAATTAAGAGTTTTTATTTGTAGTTTACGATAATTAAATCATTATCATTTTTAACTTACTTAGATTTAGAGAAAAGACATAACTAGTATTTGCAAGCATTAAATCTAACACCTCTTCATGGGAACGATCTTTATTCACATTGTATTACTTGATTCGACACGTGCACTTGTGTATAATACGTATACCCGTTTTGGGCGTATCAGTGGCCGACCTGCGTGCCGATGTATGCAATACAGTTTAATTTGAGTAAACTTTGTAATGCCTTAAGGCCAATACTTTTTTGTGTATTTGTTACTCATTCCTAGTTGTGGTAGTGGACATTCATGTTGTTGTTGAGTTCTATTTTTAACCTTTAAATTGTTTCTGCTAGAATGCACTCTGTGTTAGGATACAAAATATTGTATTATGGTTTCACTTTAGTAAATCTTTAGTATGTTAGTAGTATATGGCATCGATTCCCAGCTGGACCTTCTGTTATATATTATGCGACGGATGGAGGTGTTACAGCCTTAACCCTCGACTTCTCTACAAGGAAGCTTTAGCCATACTTACAAGCTCATATAATTAAAGTGCTACTGAGCTCCCGCTCCGTACAATCCTCCAGAAGCCGGAGGCATCTGGAAGATTAGTAAAATGAGATGTCGAGCTTGGAGAATTTGATATATATTTTTTGCTTCGGCCAGTCATTAAGTCTCAGGTGTTAGCCGACTTCCTCGTAGAGAGCACCCTTTCGCCTGAGGTTGGAGTTTTGCCCAACACTTCCTCTCCTTGTTGGACTCTTTACATCGATGAAGCCTCTAGAGCCGAGGGAGTTGGGGTTGGGTTACTCCTTATCAGCCCGAAAGAGATTACTTTGGAGTATGGCCTCAGATTGAAATTTCCAGCGACAAATAACGTTGCTGAATACGAGGCCCTAGACACTGGCCTTGGGCTCGTCATTAACTGCGGTTTAAAGAATTTGACTATTCATATTGATTCTCAACTTATGATCTCCCAAGTTGAGAAGGATTTCGAAACAAAAAGTGGTCAGCTGGCACAATATCTCTCGCTTGTTAAGGCTCTCCTCATTAACATCCCCCAATACCAGGTGGTACACATACCTAGGGAATAGAATTTCAAAGCAGATACGCTCTCTAAGTTGGTCACATCTCCTTCTAGCTATCAAATCCGGAGACGACTAGTGGAAAAACTGTTGGTCCCGAGCATTCAGGGACCATGGGGCATAACTACAATTGATGTACCAAAATCTTTATGGGTCACCCCGTTGCGAGCCTATCTAGAGTATAAACACCTCCAGGAGGACCCCGTAGAAGCACGACGTTTGCGAATGCTAGTTGCAACTTTCGCCATCATGGGTGTAGAGCTGCTTAAGAGATCTTTTTCTGGACCTTATCTAAAGTGTCTACCAGAGTCTGATGCAGAATATACCCTGAGCGAGGTTTATGAAGGAGTTTGTGGAGAACATCTGGGTGGTACGGCCTTGACTCGAAATATTTTGTGCCAAAGATTCTACTGCCCGACTATAATAAAGGATGCAACAGAATTCGTCCAAAAATGCAAAAGCTATCAGCTTCACGCTAACATTCTCCATCAACCATCAGTGTCCCTTATACCTCTTCAAGGTGCCTGACCATTTGAGCAGTGGGGTATCAACCTTCTCGGTCTCCTTCCTATAATGTCAGGTCAAAAAAAGTTCATAATCATGACAATCAACCACTTCACCAAGTGGGTAGAAGCTGAGCTTATGACAAAGATAACAGAAGAAAACGCCAAGCAATTTGTATGGAAGAATATCGGTTGCCGCTTCAGGATCCCGACCACCATCGTTACTGATCATGGAACTCAGTTCACGGGAAAGTCATTCACAAGAATGTATGAGGATTTGAAGATCAACCTACGCCACACCGTCGTAGCGCATCTGCAGACAAGCAGACAGATCGAAGTAACTAATAGGACCATTCTCAAAGTGTTGAAGACTCGGCTAGAAGAATTTGGGGGCAGTGGGTGGACGTGCTCTCCAATGTGTTATGGGCATACCGCACTACCGAGAAAACTCCAATTGGAGAAACCCCGTTCAATCTTTGTTACGGATCGGAGGCAGTCATCCCTGACAACAACGACGTCCCGAGTACACGCGTTCTCAAATTCGATCCAGAAAAGAACGACGAGTTGCTTAGAGAAAACCTTGACTTCATCTCAGAGATCAGGGATTCAGCTGCCATGCGCAGCACCGCATACCAAGGGTGAGTGATGCGCTTAAACAACCGAAGGGTAAAACCCAGTCCAATTAATGTAGGGGACCTGGTCCTACAAAGCATCGAAGCAGCTAGTAAAGGGTCATAGAGGGACAAGCTCTCGTCATTATGGGAGGGACCTTTCGTTGTCACTGCTGTTGTTAAACTAGGAACCTACAAAATCAGAACTATGGAAGGAAAAAACTCTTCCACGCATTTGGAACGCACATAATTTGTGTCGCTTCTATCAATAAATTCTTATACTATTTTTTACCTCAAACCTTGTTTAATGTAAAATCCGCGAGCTGTGACTCGCACAAACTATATTTGATTTGATTATACAACATTCTTGCTTCGAGACTTCTTCGTCCTGGTTAGGTCACTCCCCGGATTAAATACTTACATTCTCCGGTGAGCAATTTCCGACCAGGCTCAGACACTTCTAGATTGAATCTTTACATTCTCTGGAAGCCACTTCTTCGACCATCTTAGTCCACTCGTAGGATCAAATTTTTTACATTCTTTGACGAGCAACTCATACTCGGGATAGTTCGCGCAATCGGATAAAATATTTACATTAGCCGGCGGTCAGATCGAATACTTACATTCTCTGTCGTCACCGCAGGCCAACGCCCTGTCATCGTTAGGTTCTGCCCCCCTCGCGGTCGCATCGTCGGATCGAATACTTAAATTCTCTGGCACCCGGATCAAATACTTATGTTCTCCATCAATTGGCTTATAGCTAAGCTAGGTCGCGCAATCAGATTGAATATTTATATTCTCCGGTGGTTGGATCGAATAATTATATTCTCCGCCATTACCGCAGGCCAACACTCTGTCATCGCTAGGGCCTATCCCCCTCGCGGTCTCATCATCTGATCAAATACTTACATTCTCCGACACCGAGATCTAATAATTGTATTCTCCGGCAATCGACTCATAGCCAGACAAGGTCGCGTAACCAGATCGAATATTTATGTTCTCCGACGCTCGGATCGAATACTTACATTCTCCACCATTGCTACAGGCCAACGCCCCCATCATCGCCAAGGCCTGCCCCCTCGCAATCACATCGTCGGATCAAATACTTACATTCTTCAGCACCATGATCAAATACTTACATTCTCCAGCAATTGGCTCATAGTCAGGCTAGGTCGCGCAACCGGATCGAATATTTACATTTTATGGCGGTGAGATCGAATACTTGCATTCTCCGTCGTTATTGCAGGACAATGCCCCGCCATCTCTAAGACCTGCCCCCCTCGCAGTCGCATTGTCGGATCGAATACTTATATTCTCTGGCACCTGGATCGAATACTTACATTCTCCGACAATCCTCTCTTGTCCAGACTCGACACCGCAATTTGATCGAATCAATACATTCTCTGACCCCCAGATCGAATACTTACATTCTCTGGTAGTCCTCTCAAAGCCGAGCTCAGCTCTGCAGCCGGATTGAATCCCTACATTCTCCAACCTTCGGGTTAAATCGTCGCACTCTTTGACATTGCCACAAGCTTACATTCCACCAACTACCAAGATCCATAAAACAAAATAAAGAGGAACGAGAACAATGCCATCATATTAAATAAAGGTGCAAATACGCTACATAAATCACCAAAGGGTGATAACAAACATGCATCAGACGCGACAAAAAAGCAAATGTGTACAAGCACAAAGAAAATACATGACGCTACCCGCTGGCCACTCCAAACTCAAGGCTCTCCGTATTCGTCATCAGAAATATTGTCAAAACTAAAGCTTGAAATGTCGCACTTCAGGCGCTTGGCCACTAGGCAAAAAGCCTTCGACACGCCACGTCTGAACGCAGCCTCGCGAACATCCTCTTTTTAAGGCACAACCTCCTTGGACCAAATATCCTCGCGAATCTCCTCAACAAGCAAGTTTTGATCACACAGGTAATCTAAGGAATCACAGTACTCCTCCAGTCCAATCGTCTTCATCTCAAATTCGCAATCTTCTGAAGAAAGATACGCTATCTCTGCCTTGGAAGCTTCCAACTCCACCCGCAACACGGATTTCTCCTCCTGAGCAGTCTTCAAAGTCTGCACGGTCTTTTCCACCATCAACTTCTCCGACTGCGATAATGATCGGGCTTCCTTCATCTCAGACTTCAACTGCGATCTGATCCACCCAAATTGGGATACCTCCCAATCTAGCTCCTTCCAGGAGGCCGCAACCGAAGCTTCTGTTGCTCGAAGCTTCTCCTGAAGAGCCAAATATCTGTCTTTCAAGCTCACATAATGGTTGTTTTATATAAACTCTATATGCGCTTGAGCTTCAATTTGCAAACAAAAACAAAGGGTTAACGTCATACGTGATAATCAGTTCAAATGAGGGAAGATGAACAATTTACTTACCACATCACTCATTACCTTCAAAGATGAAGACACCTGGAGGCAGAAGTCTCTGTACGAGGGACTCAGGGGGGGGGGGGGGGGTAGACGTCTCTATCACCTCAAGATCAGAATCAGTTGTTGCAAGCTCGTCGCACGGGGCCTCCTCAACCAGGTCCTCTCCTTGACTTGGCAAATACTGCAATCCCTCGACTGTGTCATAACTACTCTTCAAAACAAGCTTTCTTTTACAAACTAATGACGCGGCATACTCAACCTCGACCAAAAGGCCGAACTGGGACAGACGCTTCTCTTTGACAAACAAGGAGATGCTGAATAAGCGATTTGCTAACTCCCAAGAATCTATAAACCCCAGTAGTGGTGTGAAGTCCCGCTCTTGCCCTCTTTGACGACGACAACGATCGGGCAAGGAGTTTTAGAGATCAAGTATGTAACACCCCTATCCGTCGCATAACATATAGCAGTAGGTCCGGCCGGGGCCCGACGCCATATACTACTGATAGACCGGTTGGTTACGCGTTGAAACCATTCAACCAATCATGACGTCCTACACAACACCTAGCGGAAGCAATTTATTAGGTTGCAAAAGAAATAAGAACCCAGCCACAACAGCATGAATGTCCACTATAAACTCAGGAATGTATACATACACCAAAAGAGAAATGGCCTTAAGGCTTTACACTGTTCACTTAACAAAAGAAGTGTTTTCCAAACTTCGGCACGCAGGCCGGCCATACATGAAAAACGGGAAAGAAACATAAGCAATTAGGCCTTCGAGGGCCGGCACAGCAACAAGGGCTTTAGCCTGCTATTTCCCGCTCTGCTCCGCAGCACCTGCAAGCCACAAACCACCGCCCGGTGGCAAACAATAGCAACGGTCAGCAATGCTGACCAAATTATAACGATCCCGCCCCCACATTCGGGGCGGCAATGCTCTTTCCCTGCACTTTATTAGCATATGCAATTATATAAAGTATTTGCACTTCACCACAGGCGTAGGCTCGCACGGCCACACACCCCGTGCACTCAGGGCACATTCTTGGCGAACCGGCCAACGTCACGTCAATTCAAGCCATAGACGTTTCCAATCCACCACCGCCTCTTGGACGGTCATCCATATGAGCATTTTGTCTTCTTGGCCTTGGTCACGACAATTTAAGCCATAGACCGCCGAAGACCCTCATCCATGCCAACGGTCCTACCGAACGACATAGACCGGGTACGGTTCCGCCTGACCCGTGCTCACACCGCAACGACAATTTAAGCCATATGCGCAGGCCAAGACTTACCGAGTCCCGTTTCCACCACAATAATCACATAACCCGGTTATGTTCACGTTGGCTCCCCGGCCACCGTGTTGGCAAAACCCTCTTTTGCCCAGTTTTCCGGGTGCACCTTGGAGTTAATCTCCAAGGCTCTCTGATGCAATCTACCACGTAGAAAACCCGAAAAACGCCCAAACACCCGGAGTCTTCCCCGGTTCATATGCAATGCAACATCACCGATCCGGACCAACATGTCCGAATAGGCTTCACACACAATGTCTATGTCCGTTTACGCATACGGACTCTACACAAGGGGGACTTCACATATCTACCCCAAGGAACGCTCCAACTCTTCGCTCACTCGCGAGAGAGGGCTTCCTATGCAAAGGAAAAGAGGGCTTCACATGCCCAAGGATGAGAAATCGTTACCCTTGCGTTCTTCCGCGGCGCCATGAAAATCTATGCGGATGAAAAGCACCGCAATCTCCTTGTCTTCGCGTATCCGAAGACGGCTCGCGATTTGGAGCTCCGAATCTCCACCGGCCGCCGGAGTTGACCTTCTTCCTCCTCCAAGCTCTCCCTTCTCTCTAGATTTTAGAGAGAGAGTACCCAAGTGAAATAAGGGTTTCAAAACCCTAATCCCGGCCAAAACCTCCCAGGAGCAGCCCCCCACCGTCGGATCCAAAGCCAAGGAAACGAACGGCCAGGATTAGATCTAAAATCACAAAAACTGGGCCGAACACGGGTTCACACACGGCTGTGTGTCTGGCCGTGTAGCTCATTCGGCGTCTCGACCAAAATTGAAAACCAGCAACACGGCATGTGACACGGCCTCCGACACGCCCGTGTCACCTGCGACACGCCCGTGTCGGGACCCGTGTCACGCCCCCCGTGTGCAATCGATCAACACTTCGCAGTCAGAGAGGTACACGGCTTAGTGACACGGCATCAGACACGCCCGTGTCAAACTAGACACGCCCGTGTTCGTGCCCGTGTCACTGCCCGTGTACCCCACCGTACAGCCCAGGTGTGACACGGCCTGGGACGCGCCCGTGTCCTAGGCCGTGTTCCTCCACACGACCATCGTCGACCTGAACTGGTCGACTACACGGCCAGCTCGACGGCCCGAGCTCGACACGCCCGACACGGCCTCCGACACGCCCGTGTCGTGGCCCGTGTCACCTGCACCAAAACCTTGTCTTGGACAAAAGTGATCCCCGTCGCTCCTACAACATTTTGGGGTGTTACAAAGTATGCCCCAGGAGTTTTGAACATAACCAAACAAGGTATTCTCATGACACGGGTTAGATCGACTCTCAAAGTCAAGCACTTATTACTGCGGATCTCGACACGGTCGCCACCATCAACGCGAATATCGCACCAGTATCTGAATACTTCCAAGGAGAACTTTGAACCATGCTCCCTGAAGAAGGCACACAAAGATAAAAATACATGCTGCAATCATTCCAGACTCAAGGTTCTCCGCTTTCGTCATCAGAAATATCGTCAAAACTAAGGCTTGAATTGTCACACTTAAGGCGCTTAGGCACTAGGAGAAAAGCCTTCAAGACACCACGTTTAAACGCAACCTCGTGAACGTCCTATATTTGAGCCTCAACCTCCTTGGACCAAATATCCTCGCAAATCTATTCAACATGCAAGTTGCGACCACACAGGTAATCTAAGGAACCACGATACTCCTCCAGTCCAACCACCTTCATCTCAAGCACGTGTTCTTCTAAAGAAAGATGCGCTATCTATGCCTTGGAAGCCTCCAACTCCGCCCGCAACACAGAGCTCTCCTACTGAGCAGTCTTTAAAGTCTGCACAATCTTTTCCGCCATCAACTTCTTCGACTGCAACGATGATCAAGCTTCCTCCATCTCAGACTTCAACTCCGATCCGATCCACCAAAAATCGGGATACCTCCCGATCTAGCTCCTTCCTGAAGGCCGCAATTGAAGCTTTCGTTGCTCGAAGTTTCTCTAGCTGAGCCAAATATCAATCTTTCAAGCATATATAATGGTCGTTCTATGTAAACGCTATATGCGTCTGAGCTTCAATCTGCAAACAAAAACAAAGGGTTAACGTCATACGGGATAATCAGTTCAATCGAGGGAAGATAAACAATTCACTTACCACATAACTCATTGCCTTAAAGATGAAGACACCCGGGGGGTAGAAGTCTCTGTACGGGGGACTCGGGGGGGGGGGGGGGGGTAGAAATCTCTATCACCTCAATATCTGAATCGGTTGAAGCAAGCTCGTCACACGGAACCTCCTCAATCAAGTCCTCTCCTCGACTCGATAAAGACTGCAATCCATCAGCTGCATCACAACTACTCTTCAAAACCAGCTTCCTTTTGCGAACTAATGTGTGGCGCACTCAGCCTCGACCAAAGGACCGCACTGGGACATGTGCTTCTCTTCAACAAACAACGAGATGCTGAATAAGCGGTTCACCAACTCCCGAGAATCTGCAAACCCTACTATTGGTGTGAAGTCTCATTCTCGCCCTCTCTGACGACAACTACGATCGAGCAAGGATTTCTAGAGCTTAAGTATGCCCCAGGAGTTTCGAACATAACCAAACAAGGTATTCTCATGACATCGGTTAGATCGGTTCTCAAAGTCAAGCCAACACCTATTGTTGCGGATCTCGACACGGTCGCCACCATCAACGCGAATATTGCACCAGTCTCTGAATACTTTCAAGAAGAACTTCAAAACATACTCTCTAAAGAAGGCCACCAATCCCAAGATGTGCGTCATCACTGCTTGTGTAAACTGTGATATTAGGACGCCACAGAACTTCAAAATATCAACAATCTCCTCGCATGGAGGGAAGCAAAAACTGGATTTTAAGGTCCCCTCACATATTGTAAACCAACCTCTAAGAGGGTTTTGGACATTCTCCTCAGAACATTATATCTTCACCTCAAGATCAGTAGGTAACACACAACTCTTCCTCCAAACCGCGACTTGCTCAGTAGTGAGCCTAGAGCGCAGCCGCATGGGCCATGTAGGACGCTTCAAAGCCTGCAAGAAAACAACAAAGTCAGACAAAAGGTAATCTAATAATGGGTGTTCAATTAAACGTCCAATAATCGCAACTCAAACACAAGGAGCTAAAACCCGCACAAGTCATGTGCGAGCACGTACACGTATGCACGTACACGATCTGCACACAAGACATACGCGGTCGTTAGGCCACCTACCCAAACGGGGGGGGGGGGAGGGCAAGCACCCATACAAGCACCGGAGAACGCAGCGCAGCGCCCACGCGTGCTAAAGCACGCGTGCTAAAGCAGGTGCGCGGCAGTGCATGCGTGCGTTAAGAAGCGTGCGCTAAGAAGCGTGCGCGCTTGCACGCAGCCGCGCCCACCTTAGGGTGCAGCACGCGCGCACACCCCATGGTACGTGCGCGCCCGCGCGGACCCCCGTATGTGTGTGTGCGCGCGCACCCATGCGCACCCCAGGGTGCGTGCGCGCCCGCGCGCACCCCAGGGTGTGTGCGCGCCCGCGTGGACCCCTGGGTGCGCGTGCCCCCGCACACCACCAGGTGCGCGCCCGCACGTGCCCCCGGGTGCGCCTCGCGTGCACTTCCGGATATCCCCCCCTAACGCATGGAGGCGCAGTCGTCGGGGAAGGGCGCGGGCATGCCCGGGTATGCGCACGTCCTCGCATGCTCGGGAGGTGACTTCGCTTCGGGAAGCGCCCACCTGGGATATCTCAGTCGGTGGACTTCTTCCCGCATCAGTGGGCTCCGCCCGCCGACTTGAAACTTCAATTTTAAGATTTACCTTCGCTTTTGAAGTGCTGCAGTCTGTCTTCTCTAGTGCCTCCCCATTCACCATCACCATCGTTGTTGCCGATTGAATCCTTCATAAGAGGAGAAGAAATCCTCGCTTGGTGATGATAAGTGAAGGAACTTAATAGTTAAGCGTGTTTGGGTGAGAGTAGTATTAGGATGGGTGACCTCCTGGGAAGTACTCATACATTCCAACTTAACTATCGAGTTCGTTCAACAAAGGGTGATTGTGGCCACCAACAACCCGTCTATAGGCTGGAGAGGGGTTTGGGTGCTTGGGCGGCAACCCGGTAACCTGAATCAGACCGAAGGAAATTAAAGTACACGCTGGGGCGCGAGCACGTTACACCCCGGGTTCTCCTAAGGCGTGGAGGGACAAAAGTTCTTCATCACCTCCACCCAGACTTGCTTTGATCCTCCTAAGTCGCAAATGAACAAAAGTTCTTAGCCACCTGAGGCGCGAACAAACAAATGTTTTTTGCCGCATCCACCAGGACAGACCCCGATCCTCCTGAGGCCCGAACGAACAAATTTTCTACGCCACCTCCACCCAGACGGACCCTAGTCCTCCTAAGGCGAGAACGGACAAAGGTTCTTCGCCACCTCCACCTAGACGGGCCTCGGTTCTCCCGGTCCTCATAGCGCACGAACGGACAAAGGTTCTTCTCCACCTCCACATGGATGGACCCCAGTCGTTTTGAGGCACGAACAAACAATGATCTTTTGCCACCACCATCAAGCGAACCCCGAGTCTTTATAAAACGCCACAAAGGCTCTCAGACGCACGAAAACACGCTACAATGCACATGTCATGACAAGAATCAAAGCAATACATAGTTTAGCAATTGTCATGATCCTACGCCTAACGCCAACTGCAGGTCTCCGCCTTGCACGGCTGACACCGAGTAATGCCAAGGCACCAATGCTCCCGCGAAGTGCCACAAGTGAAAGATGACTCGCCAAGCAAAGAATCACGACCCCAATGAAAAGGGTTAATTCAAAATTTTTATGGATCGATGATTCGTGGATCACGACCCAAAATAATTTACGGGAATTTGATGGGATTCCCCCTTAATTTTTTAAGTCAAACCGGGAAAATTTTGAACAAAGATATAGAGGGGAAGTAACCCGAACAGACAAGTCGCGCACACAAAATCACGCTCACCCAGAGACCCGGAAGCACCCTAAAAGGAGGGTAATGTCAAGCACGCGTCCATACAAACGGTGCACACACACGGGTAGCGCGCCCGTGTGCGTGCAACGACAGTCGACGCAATCACTGGTCCCCTCCTCTTCCCCCGTCCGCCTCCTCGCCTCCGGTTGCCTCAAGCCGCCTCTGACCGCCAACGTCGTTCGCTGCCACCGGACGTCGCCGCCACCGACCAACCTGCCAGGGCCACCCGAGTCTCTCGGGAGACACTTCCGTCATTTCATGAAAATTGGCGATCCAAGTGATCGGAACGGAGCGACGTCATTCACCAACTTAAAATATGCACAAGCGTAATTACCGACAAAACCCTCCAGAAAACAATAAAAGGACTCGCATGCCCTCATTTCAAGACAAGTAACTCCAGAAGCTAGAGAGAACTCTGAGATTTTCTGGCAAGTACATATGACTTAGATCGCTCCTCTGCTTGAAATTCACTTTGATCCCTCTCTAGGTCGCTCAACGCCTAGTGCTCATGTGGATGCACCCGTGAGCGCAAGAGAAGACGCCAAAGGAATGCCTTCTTGGATGTTCGCCTCCCACCTTCGCGCTCTCCAAAGAACTTAAGTCATTTTCTTCAAAAAGACGCTCTCGCCCATTCCTCGAGGACTTGGCCAATTTCCTGCTCAGCAAGAAGGCGTCGAGGAACACTTTGGTGGACATTCTAGTCAAAGCTCAGTAGATTTGGATTATTCTCCTACTCTTTATATACTTAAAGTTTGTACGGAGGGGTGACATGCCACCCTCTAAGGAGATTGTCAGTGTTTGTAACCTAAAACTATATATTGGATTTTGTCCTTGCACAAATTCGGCTACGTAGTTTTTCACCCTTTTTAAGTTTTCCACTATAAAAAAGCCTCATGTCATTGCTGTTGTCTTTTATTGATTGTTTGCGCTCCCGATCTGACTATGAGCTAAGGTGGTCCGATTTTTCGGACCGAGGAAAAATCGGGTGACCCACAACATGAATGAATGTTTTCTTCTTATGTTGCGAGATTCGAGAGATGAGTTGCGTAAGTGTTTAACCGAAGCTTTTATCATTTACTGCGCTTCATAATTCGAGAAATAAGTTACGTAAGTGTATCATCAACTCAATACAACATATAAAAGAGAAAGTGATTTCGTCTTTATGTTAGGAAGTTTGATTTTCATCGTTATTAATATTTTTCATTTTGCTTGAGTTATAGATGACAAAAGAAAAGAAAGATATAGTGATTTCTGATATCGAGAGATACAGATCTCTGTCTTAAAATCATTGCAACATAATGAACCAAATTACTTCTTCATGGGACGCTGTTTACTTTCATTTTATTACTTTATCCGACAAGTGCAGTGCATATATATGTTTATCGTGTATCGGTGAGTTTTGGGATTGCAGGCTGGAGGAACGAAAAGTGTGTTGTGGGCATAAAAGGAGTGCACCTAATTATTTTATGGGAATGAATTTAGATAGTCATTTTCTTAGAATTGTAGTGCACATAGCAAATAATGGTGTGCATTTAACAATTCCTTAAAATAATTCATTTTTTATTATTTACTGTGACATTTTGGCTCGGCTTCTTCATTCTATTTTTTTGTGTGTAATCATTTTCATTGTACAGTAATAGCTAGGATTTCCACACAGATCACGTGTAAATGCTAAAAGATTAAAATTATATAAATATTTGAAACTTTTAAGAAAAAATGTGTAATATTCAATTAAATGTTGTAATTAAATTCGCATAAATAAAATAAAAAATGATTAATACAGTAAAATAGGAATGATATGACTTTTGATTTGTTGGGGTCACACTTTTTAAGTGATGCTTTTTTACTATTTGATGGGGTCAAGCTCATTTATAGAATAATTAAGAGTGTGGTTAATCAACTCTCCATGATCCCCATCAAATTAGTGGGATCATGGATTTGATCGACGAGTGCGCAATCTCCACATGCGATCCCGCGCGCGCTAATCCCACTACGCGCACCATCCGAACCGCCGTCGCGTTGGGGTAGCCCACGCCGCCTCCCCGGCACCGGGCAGCTTGCAATCGACCGATCACGCCAAGGCTGTCATCCAGCCGCTGGCCGCCTCCCTGCCGCGGGACGCCGCCCGCAAGGGGCGGCCTCTCCACGGCCGTCTCCCGGTCGCGGCCCGCCCGGCCGCGGGGCGGCCGCCGCCCGGCCGTGAGGCGACATCCGCAAAGTAGGCCTGTAAGCCAAAACCAACCGAACCGCAAAACCGAACTGAACCAAACCTTTGGTTCGGTTTCAGCGGGCCGCAGTTCGGTTACGGTTTTGATTTTTGAAAAACCATACGGTTCGGTTCGGTTTATGATTTTGTGTGGCAAACCGAACCGAGTCGAACCAAACCGAATCGTTGTATATAAAAACATTTAATTTATTAATTACATTTCATTAAATCATACGGTTAATCATACAACAGGTATTTCTCTTATAATTTTTAAGTTTTAAGTTTTTTGTTTTGATTAAGCATTTAGTTGTCGTTGATATCTAGCCTAGATATTTCTCTAATCTAGATTTCTCTCCGAACAAACAATGCTGATGAATATTTTATTTTTCATTCATTTGATTTTGGAGTCATGAAATGGTTAGATGATAGAGGGTGGTTGAGCCTCATTCATTGCACCATATCTGATCTTTATCTATAAATCTTTAGGTTTTATTACATTATTTAAACCACCAAAATCGAACCGAACCAAACGGTTCAGTTTCAATGTTTGAGCGGTTCGGTTCCAAATTTTTGAAATCACATTTGGATGGTTCAATTTGTGGTTTTTGCTTACAAACCGTACCAAACCAAACCGTTACAGCCCTACCGCAAAGGGCGGCCTCTCCAAGACCGTCGTCCGTCCACGGGCAGCCGCCTGTAGGGGCGCCCTTCTCGTGGCCGCCCGTCGCGGTCTTCCCTCGCCGGTGGTCGCCCGTCGTTAAGGCGGCCGCCCGCGTTCGCCGACCCTTCTCCGCCGTCCAATCGCTCTACCGCGATCGTCATCGTCCATTTTGGGGATAATCATCCACTAACCACCATGTTTAGTGAGTGGTTTAATTAATTAAGTAATGAGAGAATAATACTATGCAAGTAATATTCATCTGAACCATAATTGAAATTATGATATTGGTGGTTACGGTGTGCGGATAGACGCATAACCACCGTAACCATCTCCCGGAGACTATAAACGGGCCCCCATGCCTACTCATTTCTCCCTTTTTGCTACTTTCTTTCTTCCTCCTCGAACCAGAGCTCTGTCGGATTCCTCTTGCGAACCACCTGCAAGCCACCTTCAAGCCATCTCCAAACCATCTTCAAACCTCCTCCAAGCTTTCTTCGAGCCACTGACAAGTCATCGCCTCACCACCAATATCCGCCTAAGTCCACGAACGAGTGACGAGAAGGAAATTTATGTTGCAGCAAGCGCCCCGTTCGTCCGCAATTCTCCAGCAAACAGTCTCATGCGGAGTAGCCTGTTGTCTGCCATGAACCTAAGTAATTCTCTCTCACCTCTAAAGTGTAACGAAGAGCGGCTTGTTGCTCTCGATTCCCCAAGAAAGTTGTAATCACAAGCAGATAATGGATTTCGACCAGCACAGACCTGATCACGTGGTCTTTTACCCAATTGAGGGATTTTTCCACGTCGAAACCTTGTGTGTATAATTTCTCCCTCATTGGTTTTGTGCGCGCTCGACCGCTCCGCGAGCTAAGGCAATCCAAGTTATTCTGGTCCGACCGGGGCATCGAGTTTGGCCGCAACAGTTATCGCCGTCTGTGGGAAGCAAGTTCTCGACATCTACAAAAGACAGTATCATTTACACAGTAGTACTTGAGACTTGTTCCCATGACCAGAAGGAGCACTCGAACAACCAACAGATCACCTATTGGAGGACGCGTTGAGCCGGCTCCCTCTCACTCACTCGTCAACGTGACTTTTGGTGGGGAGGCCGCTCTCCCGACCATAGCCGCCTTGGAAGGGCGCATGCAACATATGGGGGAGCATCGGAACAAAATGCTTTCTCTCCTTCAAAATATCACAACTCCTCCTCAGCCACCCGCACCGGCTAATCCCCCGCCTCCGGCTCAGGATCGCGTTCCGCCTTAGCAAGTCCCCCACTGAGAGAATGAATCTGAAAAATTTTCTGATGCCGCCAGTTCCACTCGCCCCGCTCATCGGGGCGCTGGGGGCAGTCGTCAGCATCTTCTGAAAAAAATAACCTGCACGTCGCCGGGATAAAGGCTCACTCGTACGTGAAGAGATTCGTGAGGTGATTGCCCATGAATACAGACAGCTTGGGCGACATGACATCCTCGCACGCCTCCCTCTCCATCAGGGCTCCCCGCTCGCCCTCAGGTTCTAGCACATCCAGTCCTGCATGGCTTTAAGCTCCCCAACATCGAGACGTTCGACAAAATAGAGGATCTTCTTGAACATGTCAACCACTTACTCACCATAATGAGGATTTTTAGTGCCCCAAATCAGTTGTTATGTCAAGTTTTCTCAACCACTTTGAAGGGTCAAGCCTGCACCTGGTTTCAATCTCTCAGAGAAGGAACCATTTTCACTTTTGTAGAGTTATTAAGACAGTTTTCAGAGCAGTTTGTTGTCAATCATAGAATTGTTCGGGATCCCTCGCACCTTTCGAGTATCCTTCAGAATGAGGGAGAATCCCTCAAAGTCTTCTTTCGCCGCTTCACCTCAACAGCGCGTTAGATTATGGGGTTCTACCCCTAACTTCTTAGAGGCGTCTTTCTTGGTGGACTCCACCCAATCAGTTTCTATTCGGCTCTCATGAGAGAAACCATGCCCAGTTACCCTGACCTCATTCATCAAGTCGAAGCCTAGATAGCGGCCGACAAAGCCATCGAAGTACACTGCCAGTAGTTTGAAGCCGGGCAGAAGAGGAAGAGGGGGCAGGAGTGTAACACCCCGAAACTCAAAAGAGGGACGGGTGATGTTTTAAGCCCAGTTTAGTTTTTGGAGCAGGTGTCACAGGCGTGTCACGGGCGTGTCACGGGCGTGTCACGGGCGTGACACAGGCGTGTTCGGCCTCGGCTCGTGCGGTCGACGCTTTGGCGGTCGACCCTAGTCAAGTTGTAGAACACGGCCTAGGACACGGGCGTGTCCCAGGCCGTGTCACTCCAGGGATTCTGCAAGTGTGATACACGGGCCGTGACACGGGCACAAACACGGGCGTGTCAAATTTGACACGGGCGTGTCTAATGCCGTGTCACAAGGCCGTGTACCTCTCTGACTGCGAAATGTTGGTCGATTGCACACGGGGGGCGTGACACGGGTCCCGACACGGGCGTATCGCAGGTGACACGGGCGTGTCGGAGGCCGTGTCAAAGGTCATGTGCTGGTTTTTCGACTCGATCGAGACGACGAATGGGTGACACGGCCAGGCACACGGCCGTGTTGCAACCCGTGTTCGGCCCCAGATTTTGTATTTTGGGTTCCGATCGCGGCCGTTCGTTCTTTTCATTGGAAGATCCAACGGTGGGGAGCCTCCCTGGGTGGTTTAAGGCCGGGAATAGGGTTTCAAACCCTCATTTCCATTTGGCTTTATCTCTCTTGATTCTAGAGAGAAGGGAGAGCAAGGAGGAGGAAGGAGGCCAAGATCCGGCCACCGGCGAAGCTTCGGAGGTCCGTTTCGCGAGCGGAGTTCAGATCCGCGAAGGTGGGAGCGTTGCGGTGGTTTTCAACCGAGCAAATCTTCTCCATGGCTAGGAAGAGGGGACGGAAGGTAACGACACTTCTCCTCTCGATTTTTAGGATTTAGGATGCATGAATAGCATCCCCTTCGTTTCGTACTTTGAGCACCGAATCTCTCAAATGAGAGGGATTCGTGTAGCCTAGGTTCAAGAGGAACATCCGGGTTGAGTATGTTCATCCCGGCATGCTTTGCATTAGAGATCCACTCCGTTAGCGGATTAGGCATTGTGGGTGAAGCCGTGGTCGCGACCGGTAGTCCGACCCGGTGATGTTGCATAGCGAGCTTCGGGGATTCGGTAGAAATCCGTTGCGGCAATACGCCGTTGTGTGTATGCGTTTTTCCCCCTTATATTTGAGTGAGCACTCGTGGTCGGAACCGGACAAGGTTAGCTCCGTGGTGTGCGGTAGATGGTTTCCTTGGAGCACGGAAAAGATACGGTGCGAATGGTGATTGGGGGGGGGGAACCTTTGTTTGTGCTGTGCAAAGGCGCGGCTATGTCTCCGTGGTCGGCTGGCTATCCCGTGACGCGCAAGTCATGTGGGGGAAGTGTCCCGGCGAGACTAGCCCCTTGTGTGTGGACTGACGAGAATGTCGAGCGGAGGGCAAGCCCGGGCAAGGTAGCCATGAGCGGGTGGGGTCCAGCAAGGCTTCTTAGAATCGGTCGGTGTGAGACGGAACCCTGACGTGCGAAGTTAGAATGTGCGGGCAAGCCCCGGGGCATTTGACCCTTGTGCGGGTGGGGCCTTTGCGAGGTTCCGTGTGACGGCGTGTGTGCCGTTAGGGACATGGTGGTTCCCTTGTGTTTGCGGCTTTAAGCCAATGGGGAAACGGAAGTACCCAGTGTTTGATGTTGTGCTAGATGCATACGAACTAGGGTGCCTTGGGCGAAACCCGGGCTGAATTCATGCTGCATAGTAGGCCCTTTCACCTTGTACAAAACATAGAGAACATGTATGCTGTATGAGACATCCAAGCCTGTTTTACCACTTTATTATATATACTCTTTTGGTATACGAAGTGCTAACTTGCAGGTGGAGTGGTACCCCGGGGTCCGTTAGGGACGGCCGGGAGGAGATGTGTTTGTTACACAGTAGAGGTCAGCCTTTGCTGACCCACGTTACTTCAAATCCTTACAGGGCAAGGATCGTATGCAGGAGCTAGCGCGCCGGGCGAAAAGCCCTAAGCCTCATGAAGTGTTGCTGTGCTTGGATTTTCCTTTCGTGTTTGCTACCCTTGTTATGTTTATGTCCGGCTTGCATGCCGAGGTAGCCTAGGAGTGCTTGACACATTTATATTTTTGGACTATTTTTGTGTAAGGCCTTAAGGCCATTTGATACTCTACCTTTAGTGGATAACTTCTGTCTGTTAGTATTCTGTTTCCGCTGTGTTTGTCTGGAGTTTTGAGATTAAGTAGTTTTCATATCATCTTTTAATACTAAAGCTGTGGCGTCCGTATGTTGTGGGGCCCCGGCCGGACCCATATTGTATGGTCTTTACAGGGGAGGTGTTACATTTTGGTATCAGAGGGAGGTTCGCGTTCCAATGAGAAGTTTCGCGGTCGAAAGTATAAGTCGAGTCGCGTATAAGAAGTTATCCACATAGGAGTATCGCGGGACCATGAGTGTCCTTGTGTTCGAGTCTTGCAATTAGCGACTGATTTGCGTTTTCTTGCTTGTGTTTAGAGTGCAAGCAACGAGGCTGGGACCTTGAGGCCAAGAGAAGAGCTCTCGGCAAGTAGTGCGACTGCGCAAGGTCCGCTAGGGATGGGGGTCACACCGGCCGACTTCTGCCGCATGCTTGCAGAAGCGATGGTGGCGGCCCAAGCTGCAGCGACAGCACATGTAGCAGCTCCCGTTGCTCAGGTAGCAACTCCTGCTACCCCGGTCACGACAGCGACCGTGCAGGTTGAGGAGGCCAGGCGGGCGGAGCCGCAGGCCGAGAGAGTGGTTGTCGGGCATGGGGACCGGCAAATGAAGTAATTTCTGAGTTTCCACCCTCCAACCTTCAAGGGAATCGGCACGCCCACAGATGCAGAGGATTGGTGGGCTAGAATTCAGGAGCTTCTGAGGGCGACAGAGGCGCCAGATGAGAAAAAGGCAGAGTTTGCAGCCTTTATGTTGGAGGGAGATGCCAAGTTATGGTGGGTGAGCCACAGTGGCCGGCAGTTTCTAGGATGCACACCGTCCATCGAGGAGTTTGGGAATGCCTTCCTGAAGAAGTACATTCCCGCCTCAACGAGGTTGGCCCTCCAGAGGCAGTTTCTATATCTGGTGCAGCGAGACAAGTCAGTGGATGAGTATGTTCAGGAATTTACTCGCTTGGGTCGTTATGCAGGGACGACCATGGCAGACGATGAAGAGAGGGACAACCTCTTCTATCATGGATTGAGGGAGAATCTAAGACAACCCCTCATATCGATGAAGCGTGCGGGTTTCAACGAATTGGTGGAGGCGGCCCGAATTTTGGAGAGTGACATGGAGCGATCCCAGCATCGCAAGGGTTTCACACCCAAGCAGGGGGAGGAGAAGAAGCCTGCTCAGTCCCATGGAAAGACGGAAGGGAGCCGATGGAAGAAGAAGCCTTCCCCATATAAGTCGGGCGAGAAAAGTAATTGGACGTCCGGAGGGTCACGCTCTAAGGGACCGCAGACGTGTTACAGTTGTGGCAAGCCATGCCACATAGCAAGATTTTGTACCCAAGGGGGCGCTGAGCAAGAGCCAAGGCAGGAGCAAACCGTACGCTCCGGACCCAGTGCAGCAGAGAAGGGGAAAATGGTGGAGTCGAGTGCTTCTCGGTTTCAACCAGTACAGCCAAGGGCCTACAACCTTGGGCAACAAGAAGCAATCCGTCAACCTGATGTGGTGACAGGTACGAGAGTTCAACCTGCACCTTAGATTCCTGTCTTTCAAACCTTTATGTTTGTTGCATGTGTGTAGGCTTTGTAGTGGTATCTGGGTACCCCGCTAGAGTACTTTTTGATACGGGAGCGTCGCACTCCTTCCTTGCGGAAAGTTTCACCCGGAGGATTGGAGTTGAGTCCTTTGCAACGGACTCAGAGTTGAAAGTGCACATGCCCAATGGGTCGTCTATGACAACCATGACTAAAGGGCGGATTTGTTGGAGTCTTGAGGGAGTCGACTTCATATTAGTAGCGGCGATCTTGCCGTTGTCCGAGTTCGATGTGATTTTGGGGATGGATTGGCTAGCGGAGCAGCGTGTCAGTATCGACTGTTTGTCCAAGGTGGTAACCCTGAGGAGCGTGGGGCAAGCAGAAGTCAAGTTTGAGGGCCTGCATGGAGTGGCCTGTTCCCTAGTTTCGGCACTTCATCTAGTGCGATCTGTTAACCAAGGGGGTGTAGCTCTAGTAGCGTTGTTGGAGGTTAGCCTTTCTAGGCCGTCTCTTGGAGAAGTGCCCGTGGTGGCAGAGTTTGGAGATGTTTTCCCCGAGGAGCTACCGGGAGCATCTCCTCGGCGGGAGATTGATTTCTCCATCGAGTTAGTGCCCGAGGCTAGACCGGTGTCTCGACCACCCTTTAGGATGGCACCAAAGGAGTTGGGCGAGTTCAAGGTTCAGTTGCAGGAGCTTTTGGAGCAAGGGTATATCAGGCCCAGCTCCTCACCGTGGAGTGCGCCGGTGTTATTTGTAAAGAAGAAGGACGGTAGTATGCGTCTGTGCATAGATTATCGAGAGTTGAACAAATTGACTGTCAAGAATAAGTATCCGATTCCCCGGATAGACGATCTCTTCGACCAGTTGGTGGGATCGGTGGTGTACTCCAAGTTGGACCTGAAGTCCGGATATTATCAGTTGCGGATTCGTGACGAAGACATACCCAAGACCGCGTTTGGTACGAGGTATGGTCGTTTTGAGTTCTCGGTAATGCCGTTCGGGCTGACGAACGCGCCGTCAGTGTTCATGGACTTGATGAACCGAGTGTTTCGCGAATATTTGGACTGGTTTGTAGTCGTCTTTATCGATGACATTTTGGTGTATTCCAAGTCGGAAGCGGAGCACGAGTCGCACCTGCGGATAGTGTTACAAGTGTTGAGAGAGAACCAGCTCTATGCGAAGTTCTCGAAATGCGAGTTTTGGTTGGAGAAGGTGGCGTTTTTGGGCCATGTAATCAGTGGGGACGGGGTGGCAGTGGATCCAACGAAAGTAGAAGCCATCAGAGAGTGGCCAGTTTTGAGGACCGTGGCGGAAGTCCGGAGTTTTCTTGGACTAGCCAGGTACTACCGAAGGTTTGTGGAAAACTTTTCGCGGATAGCTCTACCCCTCACTTCACTAACTCGCAAAGATCAGAAGTTTGTATGGACTCAAGAGTGCAATCAGGCATTTGAAACCCTGAAGGAGAGGCTAATAACGACGCCGATCCTAAGTCTACCAAAGGGGACTGAAGGGTTCCAGATTTTCAGCGACGCATCCGGATGCGGTTTAGGGTGCGTGTTGGTGCAGCATGGTAGTGTGATAGCTTTTGGGTCGAGGCAGCTGAAGCCTCATGAGAGAAATTACCCCGTCCATGATTTGGAGTTGGCGGCGGTAATTTTTGCTTTGAAGTTGTGGAGGCACTACGTTTATGGTGCAAAGGTGGAGATCTTCACGGACCACAAGAGTCTGAAGTATCTCCTAGATCAGAAGGACCTCAATATGCGGTAGCGTAGGTGGGTCGAGTTCCTTGGGGACTACGAGGTGGCGATTCAGTACACGCCAGGGAAAGCCAATGTGGTGGCAGATGCTTTGAGTAGGAAATACTCGGGGCAAGGAAATTGGATTGAAGCTCACGATGAGCGGTTAAGGCGGGACTGGGAGTCCCTTGGTTTGGAATGTGTGGCAAGAGGCGAGTCTATCGTGGCTCGACTAAATTGGATTGAGATGCAGAGTGACTTATGCGATCGTATTCGGGAAGCGACCCGTGTAGATGCGGAGTTCCAACCTTTCGTGGAGGAAGCTCTGAAGGGCGAGGGTAGCGCCTGGGAGATGGTTGATGGAATTCTGAGGAAGGGCGGAAGGATTTGTGTACCGCAGTTCGGCAAGCTCCGTGAGGAGTTGATGTTTGAGGCCCACTTCACTAAGTACTCCATTCACCCGGGCAGTACAAAAATGTACTTGGATTTGAAGAAGTCCTATTGGTGGCCTGGGATGAAGCGGGACGTAGCTTTGTGTGTGAGTTGGTGCCAAACTTGTGCCCTGGTGAAGGCCGAGTGTCAGAAGCCGGGCGGGTTCTTGAAGCCTCTTCCAATCCCCGAATGGAAATTTGATGACATCTCCATGGATTTTGTGCATGGGTTGCCTAGATCACAGCAGGGTAATGATGCCATTTGGGTAATTGTGGACCGCTTGACCAAAGTGGCACATTTCATCCCAAACCGGAAGGAGGACGGTGTGGAAAAGTTGGTGGAGTTGTACGTCCGCAATATTGTACGACTTCATGGGATTCCGAAGAGTATAGTCAGCGACCGGGATGGACGTTTCACGTCTAAGGATTGGCGGTTGGTGCAGAAGAGCTTGGGCACCAAACTCAAGTTCAGTACGGCCTTTCATCCTCAAACCGATGGGCAAACTAAGAGAACGAGCCGTACTTTGGAAGATATGCTAAGGATGTGTACTCTCGAATTCGGCAAGAAGTGGGAGGATCACCTCTTTATGGTGGAGTTTGCGTATAACAATAGTTACCAAGCTAGTATCAAGATGGCGCCATACGAAGCTCTGTATGGGAGGCGGTGTCGAACACCGGTGTCTTGGACAGAGGCGGGAGACACCAAGCTTTTGGGGAAAGAAGTGGTAGCCGACGCTAGTGAGCTAGTGCGGACCATCCAAGATCGCATGAAGGTAGCTCAAGATCGGCAGTCGAAGTATTTCAATGCTCGCCACAGGCATGTGGAATTCACTGTGGGCGACTGGGTGTATCTTAAGATCAAGCCGTTCAAAGGCGTTTCACGAATTCGCCGACTCAAGAAGCTAAGTCCGAGATTTTTGGGACCATTCAAGGTCATCGAGCGAGTGGGAGAGGCAGCGTACCGGTTGGCGTTGTCCACAGAGCTAAATGAATTGCATGACGTTTTTCACGTCTCCGTCCTGAGGAAAGCGTTGTTAGAAGCCAGCGTGGTGATTGAGCCGACGGCGGTGCCGGTAGAGGAAGACTTGAGGACGCGAGTTCGTCCAATCGGGATCGAAGACTCAGAGGTTCGGCAACTGCGGAAAAAGGAGGTCAGACTCGTAAAGGTCCGTTGGGACAACTGTGGTTGCGAGGAGCTCTCATGGGAGCGAGAGCAGGCCATGCTGGAGGAGTACCCCGAGCTTTTCTCCTCAGGTACTGTTTAGTTTTGTTTACCTTCCATGTTTTAAATTTCGGGACGAAATTCTTTTAAGGGGGAGAGAGTTGTAACATCCCGAAACTCAAAAGAGGGACGGGTGATGTTTTAAGCCCAGTTTGGTTTTTGGAGCAGGTGTCATGGGCGTATCACGGGCGTGTCCCGGGCGTGTCACGGGCGTGTCACGGGCGTGACACAGGCGTGTTCGGCCTCGGCTCGTGCGGTCGACGCTTTGGTGGTCGACGCTAGTCGAGTTGTAGAACACGGCCTAGGACACGGGCGTGTCCCAGGCCATATCACTCCAGGGATTCTGCAAGTGTGATACACGGGCCGTGACACGGGCACAAACACGGGCGTGCCAAATTTGACACGGGCGTGTCTAATGCCGTGTCACAAGGCCGTGTACCTCTCTGACTGCGAAATGTTGGTCGATTGCACATGGGGGGCGTGACACGGGTCCCGACACGGGCGTGTCGCAGGTGACACGGGCGTGTCGGAGGTCGTGTCAAAGGCCATGTGCTGGTTTTTCGACTCGATCGAGACGGCGAATGGGTGACACGGCCAGGCACACGGCCGTGTTGCAACCCGTGTTCGGCCCCAGATTTTGTATTTTGGGTTGCGATCGTGGCCGTTCGTTCTTTTCTTTGGAAGATCCAACGGTGGGGAGCCTCCCTGGGTGGTTTAAGGCCGGGAATAGGGTTTCAAACCCTCATTTTCCATTTGGCTTTATCTCTCTTGATTCTAGAGAGAAGGGAGAGCAAGGAGGAGGAAGGAGGCCAAGATCCGGCCACCGGCGAAGCTTCGGAGGTCCGTTTCGCGAGCGGAGTTCAGATCCGCGAAGGTGGGAGCGTTGCGGTGGTTTTCAACCGAGCAAATCTTCTCCATGGCTAGGAAGAGGGGATGGAAGGTAACGACACTTCTCCTCTCGGTTTTTAGGATTTAGGATGCATGAATAGAATCCCCTTCCTTTCGTACTTTGAGCACCGAATCTCTCAAATGAGAGGGATTCGTGTAGCCTAGGTTCAAGAGGAACCTCCGGGTTGAGTATGTTCATCCCGGCATGCTTTGCATTAGAGATCCGCTCCGTTAGCGGATTAGGCATTGTGGGTGAAGCCGTGGTCGCGACCGGTAGTCCGACCCGGTGATGTTGCATAGCGAGCTTCGGGAATTCGGTAGAAATCCGTTGCGGCAATACGCCATTGTGTGTATGCGTTTTCCCCCTTATATTTGAGTGAGCACTCGTGATCGGAACCGGACAAGGTTAGCTCCGTGGTGTGCGGTAGATGGTTTCCTTGGAGCACGGAAAAGACACGGTGCGAATGGTGATTGGGGGGGAACCTTTGTTTGTGCTGTGCAAAGGCGCGGCTATGTCTCCGTGGTCGGCTGGCTATCCCGTGACGCGCAAGTCATGTGGGGGAAGTGTCCCGGCGAGACTAGCCCCTTGTGTGTGGACTGACGAGAATGTCGAGCGGAGGGCAAGCCCGGGCAAGGTAGCCATGAGCGGGTGGGGTCCAGCAAGGCTTCTTAGAATCGGTCGGTGTGAGACGGAACCCTGACGTGCGAAGTCAGAATGTGCGGGCAAGACCCGGGGCATTTGACCCTTGTGCGGGTGGGGCCTTTGCGAGGTTCCGTGTGACGGCGTGTGTGTCGTTAGGGACATGGTGGTTCCCTTGTGTTTGCGGCTTTAAGCCAATGGGGAAACGGAAGTACCCAGTGTTTGATGTTGTGCTAGATGCATACGAACTAGGGTGCCTTGGGCGAAACCCGGGCTGCATTCATGCTGCATAGTATGCCCTTTCACCTTGTACAAAACATAGAGAACATGTATGCTGTATGAGACATCCAAGCCTGTTTTACCGCTTTATTATATATACTCTTTTGGTATACGAAGTGCTAACTTGCAGGTGGAGTGGTACCCCGGGGTCCGTTAGGGACGGTCGGGAGGAGATGTGTTTGTTACACAGTAGAGGTCAGCATTTGCTGACCCACGTTACTTCAAATCCTTACAGGGCAAGGATCGCATGCAGGAGCTAGCGCGCCGGGCGAAAAGCCCTAAGCCTCATGAAGTGTTGTTGTGCTTGGATTTTCCTTTCGTGTTTGCTACCCTTGTTATGTTTATGTCCGGCTTGCATGCCGAGGTAGCCTAGGAGTGCTTGACACATTTATATTTTTGGACTATTTTTGTGTAAGGCCTTAAGGCCATTTGATACTCTACCGTTAGTGGATAACTTCTGTCTGTTAGTATTCTGTTTCCGCTGTGTTTGTCTGGAGTTTTGAGATTGGGTAGTTTTCATATCATCTTTTAATACTAAAGCTGTGGCGTCCGTATGTTGTGGGGCCCCGGCCAGACCCATATTGTATGGTCTTTACAGGGGAGGTGTTACAAGGAGCAAGCCCCATAAGGCAAGAAGAGCGACGTCAGGATGAGCGCCAGAATGATAACCGTCGACGTGACTTGCCAAGGAATGGGTGTCAGCGTCCACCTCGAGAATACACTCCGCTAAATATCACTCGCACTAACGTGATGTACACGATTCAGGATGATCCGACATTTCAACGACCAAGAGTACTGCCGCCAAACCTCAGAGCTAACAAGTCAAAGTACTGTGAGTTTCAAAGCACGATTGATCACACTACCGAGGAATGTTCTAGACTGAAGAATGAAATCGAGCATCTTATCTGCCAAGGGCTCCTTGAAAGGTTTTTACAGGGACAAACGTAAGGCCAACAAGTACAAAGTCAAGGAAGAGACCAGCAGAACGTGCCGCAAGGGACTCCAGGTGCCAGACAAATTGTAGGCAACATCGCAACCATCGTCGAGCCCCCGTTCCACTCTACCAATATATTTTCAGTTGAAACTACAGATGAAACCCGCAAGAATGCAGAACTCAACCTGAATTCCACCATCTCCTTTGGAAATGAAGATCTTGAAGGGTTGTAGATTCCCCATCAAGACCTGCTTGTCATTAGCGCATGGATAGGAGATTTCTGCTTCAACGTTAAAAGAATTCTCATAAACAACGGGAGTTCAATTGATGTCCTGTTTTTATCCACTCACTGCAGTATGAAACTTACCCCCACAACATCTCAATCCTACCACGGGATCCTTATATGGTTTTAGCAATTGTCCAGTTCCCGTTCAAGGTACAATTACCTTGCTAGTAATAATGGGTGAATTCCCGAGACAGGTTACCCAGAATATCCAATTCGTCGTCATCGACTTAAGTTCACCCTATAATGTCATCTTCAGAAGACCGGTCCAGTTAGTTTTCAGAGCAATCCCGTCAATTCCTCACTTATCTATGAAATTCTCGACCCTAGGAGGCATTGTAGTCGTTCGCGGAAGTCAGGAAGCATCTCGCGTCTGCTACTTAAAGCTCTCCGTAGGAGAAGAAGACCCCCCCCCGATAGGAGCACACCACCACCTTATCCTTGTTTTTCTATATTCGTCTATCGTTGACCTTGTATTTCAATTTTTCAGTCTTAAACTTTGTATGACGTAAAAGTCGTGAGTCGCAACTCGTGCAGACTATTTTTTGATTATATTGCATTGTGTTTTCCTTATTTTCGCTTTGAGACTTCTTCAGCTAAAGTAGGTCACTTTCCGGATTGAATACTTACATTCTCTGACGAGACATTTTCGACCATGCGCGGACACTTCCAGATTGAATTTTCACATTCATTGGAAGCCACTTTCTTGGTCAGGCTAGGCCAATGTTTTAAATGTCAGATGTCGGGTACATATCAGATTGAGTTTTTAAATGTCGGATGTCGGAGACATTTAAAAATGTCGAGGTTCAAAATTATTAGTATCTGTATGTATGCATAATATAACTATGCATCTATCATGTTTTTATGTATCTAACATAATATATAATTATTTGTTTTATAAGTTCGTTTTTATTATTTATATTGGCAAACAATGATAAATGACATGTCTTTAACACCTTTTTTATTTGCAGGTTAGTTCGATTATCAAGTAAATATTTCAAGCAGATTGAGCAAAACAATAAATATTCAAGTACAATAAATAAAAGAATATTCTGAATCTCTTGGAAAAATGAAGAATATTGTACCATATTTTTATAAATGAACCCCTGAGTATGCTGAAGAGGATCCAGAAGCCTTCCAGGAGCAGCATATTTTTCTGACCTTGCAAGATCAACCTAAACTGAGTGATCAATAAAAGCATATATTGTGTTTGATGTTGAAAATGAGGAAGAAATGAAACACAAAGAGACAACATAAAATCAGTATCAATCATTTTCAGTTAGTGGAAGGTTTAAATGAAAAAAAGAACAAATAATAAATTTGAAATTACACAAAATAACTTGCACTTCAATTCCACTACAACTTGTCACTAGTGTCAGTGCTAATTGAAGATTTAAATGGATAATTTAGTTGGCTCTTTTCGACATGCACGAAAGGTGGTTAATGATAGAAATGCAAAATATTGCGGTCTTTTTTTAGTAAAATACTCTCCTTGACTCCTCCAAAAGCTGAACCTGTTACAAATATCAATTACACGAATTAAAGACAAATTAAACATGTTAAATAACATTGTACACAAGTTGCAAGTCAACTTCTATTTGACTAACCTCAGTCATCCTCGATCCCTTCTGAATGCATTGTTTGATTTATTTCATCGTTATCTGTCTCGTAATCACCTTCTGAAATCTCTTCTTGAATAAGTTCCTCCTCTGATGAAGCGGAAAACTCTACTTCCTCTTCTTCATCAACACAATCTACTTTTCTTTTGTCTTTCTTCTTTGATGATTTAGTATTCGGAGTCATTGAAGATTGACGAGACTCACGAGAGTTTTTTCTTGGTTCTGTATCAACATCCATACACTCCGCCACTTGCTACCAAGTCAACCCCTCTCCAGGAAAGATCTCATCATCTTCATCATCAATTGATTTCTTTGAAGAACTGAAGCCCACCAACCACTCTGTCACTTTTTCATCTTCAAAGTTTTTTGCAGCTATTGGATCTCGTTTAGCTTCCATTGACCTTGTTTTTAGAGTAACATTGAATTTTACAAAGACAAGATCATTCATTTTTTTATGATCCAGTCTATTTCTCTTTTTTGTATGAATCTGTAATTTATAAAGTCAATCAATCCAATTAATATAAAATTTGAGATAATCAATATATACAAATTTAATTACAACTTATAAATAAATATTAACTTACCAACTTAAATGTACTTCAATTTCTTTCACAACTTGAAGAGCTAGTAGTCAATCCGAGAATGCGTACTGCCATGTCTCTCAAATCAGGTGCGTCATTCCCATTAAACTTCCACCAATTCACTAATTATATTTAAATAAAAAATAGTAATAAAAAAATTAGCAATATGAAATTATAAATGGAACTACTCAGTAAAATAAGTGAATAATTTAAGAAATTTAAAATTATTTAATGTTGGCCGACATGTGGGACATGTCGGCCGACATTTAAAACACTGGGCTAGGCCTCTCCTCAAATTGAATGCTTACATTCTCCGACGAATAATCCAGACCCGAGCTAGGCCGCGCAACCAGATCAAATATTTACATTCTTTTGCGATCAGATCAAATACTTACATTCTTCGGCGTTACTGTAGGCCAACGCCCTGCCATCGCTAGAGCATGCCCCTCTCGCGGTCGCACTGTCTAATCAAATTGCTACATTCTCCGACATCCGGATTGAATACTAACATTCTCCGGCAATTGGCTCATAGACAGTCTAGGTTGTGCAACCAGATCAAATATTTACATTCTCCGACGACCGGATCAAATACTTACATTCTCCACCGTTACTGCAGGTCAACGCCTCGCCATCGCCAGGGTCTGCCCCCTTGTAGTCGCATCGTCATATCGAATACTTATATTCTCCGACTCCCGAATCAAATACTTACATTCTTCGACAATCCTCTCTTAGCCAGGCTCGGCCCCGCCGTCAGATCAAATACTTACATTCTCCGACACCCAGATAAAATACTTACATTCTCCGGTAATCCTCTCTTGGTCAGGCTCTGCCCCACCGTCGGATTGTATGCTTACATTCTCTGACACCCGAATTGAACACTTACATTCTCCGACAATCCACTCTTGTCCAGGCTCGACCCCGCCGTCAAATTGAATACTTACATTCTCCGACACTCGAATCGAATACTTATATTCTCTGGCAATCCTCTCTTGGATAGTCTCGACCTCGTAGTCGGATCAAATACTTACATTCTACGATACCCGGATCGAATACTTACATTCTCCGGCAATCCTCTCTTGGTCAGGCCTGATCCCGTAGTCGGAAACCTTACATTCTCTGACCCATGAATTGAGTTGATGCACTCTCCGACACTACCACAAGATTACATTCCGCCAGCTACCGGGATCTGGACAATAGAAGCAAAAATAAAAATAAAAACAATACTGTCATGTCAACATAAGCGAAAGTGCGCTACATAAAACCACCAAAGTGTGATGACAAATGTACATCTGACGCAACAAAACAAAAGCAATCGTATCCAAACATACAAAAGTAAAAGTACAAGCTGCTACTCACACCTACACTAGACTCAAAGCTCTTTGCCTTCATTATCAAAAATATCGTCAAAACTAAGGCTTGAAACGTCGCACTTCAGACGCTTGACTACTAGGCGAAAAGCCTTTGAAACGCCGCGTCTGAGCGCAACCTCGTGGACGTCCTCTATCTGAGACTCAACCTCTCGGGTCAAAACATCCTCGCAAACCTCCTCGGCAAGCAAGTCATGATCGCGCATGTAATCCAAGGAATCCCTGTACTCTTTAAGGCCAACTATTTTCATCTTAAGTACTTGTTCTTTTGAAGAAAGACACGCTATCTCCGCCTTGGAAGCCTCTAACTCCACCCTCAAGCTGGAGCATTCCTCCTGAGCAGTCTTCAAAGTCTGCATGATCTTCTCCGCCATTAACTTCTCTGTCCGCAACGATGCTCGGGCTTCCTCCATCTCAGACTTCAACTCCGATCTGATCCGCCAAAATCAGGATACCTCTTGATCTAGCTCATATCTGGAGGCTGTAACTGAAGCCTCCACTGCTCAAAGCTTCTCCTGGAGAGCCAAGTATCCATCTTTCAAGCTCACATAATGATCGTTCCATGTGAACGTAATACGCGTTTGAGCTTCAATCTGCAAACAACAAATAATGGATTATTTCCATACAGAATAATAAGTTTGAATAAAGATGAACGCCTCACTCGACTCGGCAAAGTCTGCAACCCCTCAGCTGTATCATAACTTCTCTTCAAAACAAGCTTCCTTTTGCGAACTGATGGCGCGACACGCTCGGCCTCAACTAAAAGGCCGCATTGGGGAAGGCGTTTCTCTTCAACAAATAAAGAAATGTTGAACAAGCGGTTCGCCAACTCCCAAAAATTTGGGAATCCCAATATCGACGTGAAGTCCCGCTCTCGTCCTCTTTACGTCGGTAACGATCGGGTAAAGAATTCCAGAGCTCAGGCAGGCCCCAAGAATTTCTGACATATCCAAACAAGATGTTCTTGTGATGACGATCTGTCCGGGACTCAAAGTCAAGCCAACTCTTGTTGCTGTGGATCTCAATACGGTCGCGACCATCACCCCGAACATCACACCAATTCCTGAACAACTCCAAAGAGGATTTTGAGTCATGCTCCCTGAAGAAAGCCATCAGAATCATAAGAAGAGTCATTCCTAGCGGAGTGAACTGGGATATCGGGACCCCACAAAATTTTAGAATATCAATCACTTCCTCGCACGGTGGAAAATGGAAGCCGAACTTCAAAGTCGTCCTGCAAATCGTCAACCAGCCCCTAGGAGGGTTTTGGACTCTCTCTTCAGGACGAGGTATCATCACCTCAAGATCAGCAGGTAACCCGTACCTTTTCCTCCAAATTGCAACTTGCTCAGTGGTGAGCGTGGAGCAAAGCCGCTTGAGCCTTGTAGGACGCCCCGAAACCTTAAAATAAAAATCAAAGGTTAGGCAAAATCAATTAAGTGTCGGGTATTTAATTGAGCACACCGTATCTGTAATCCTGACATGGGAGGCAAAAAGTTGCACACGTCGCGTGCAAGCATACGCGCAAAAACACATGCACAATTCGCGCGCAAGACGTACGCAACCAACATCCCGCACACCCCAAAAAGGGGCACGAGCTCCCTTACAAGCTGAGGGGTGTGCAACACACTCCCAAAAACACTCGTAAGTGCAATAACACGCGCGCAAGAAAGCGAGCAATGTCACGAACCTCGGGGGCGCGCGCGCCCGCGCGCTGCCTAGGTGCGCGTCCGCATGCGCCAAGGGTGCGTGTCCGCATGCGCCAAGGGTGCGCGAGCACCCCTGTCACGCCCGCCCGCCCACCAGTTGCGGTCCTCCCTCGTCGGTGGTCACTTGCCGTTAAAGCGGCTGCCCACGCTCGTCGGCCCTTTCTCGTCGTCCGTTCGCTCTACCGCGATCGCCGCCGTCCATTTTGGGGATAATCATGCACTAACCACCATTGTTAGTGGGGGTTTAATTAATTAAATAATGGTGGAATAATATTGTGCAAATAATATTCCCCAATACCATAATTGAAATTATTATATTGATGGTTACAGTGTGCGGATAGCTGCATAACCACCGTAACAATCTCCTAGAGGCTATAAAAAGGCCCCTAAACCTCCACATTTCTCACCTTTTTGCCTACAAAACTCCTCATTTCTCACCTTTTTGCTCCTCTGCTTTCTTCCTCCTCAGACCAGAGCTCTACCGGATTCCTCCTATGAGCCACCTTCAAGTCATCTCCAAGCCATCTTCAAGCCACCTCTAAGATTTCTTCGAGTCACTCACAAGCCATCGTCTTACCGTCAAAATCCTCCTTAAGTCCACGAACGAGCGATAAGAAGGAAATTCCTGTTGCAGCAAGCGCCCCATTCGTCCATAATTCCCCAGCAAACAGTCTCGCGCGGAGCAGCCTGTTGTCCACCATGAGCCTAAGTAATTCTCTCTCACCTGTAAAGTGTAATGAGGAGCGTCCTGTCGCCCTTGATTCCCCAAAAAAGTTGTAATTGCAAGCAGATAGTGGATTTCGACCGACACAGACCCGGTCACGTGATTTTTTACCTAGTTGAGGTTTCTACATAAAAATCTCGTGTTTACAATTTCTCTCTCATTAGCTGTGCGCGCGCTCTACGCTCCGAAAGCTAAGGTGATCCAAGTTATTCCGGTCCGACCGGGACGTCGTGTTTGATCGCAACACTTTTAACACAACATGCATTTCTAATATTTATTTAGTTGATACTTCTTTATATTTAAATTCTTCTTATATATTTTATGTAATCTAAGTTATTTCAAATTTAATTCTTAAAAAAAAAAATTATTCCTGCATGTTGCTCAATGCACTGGCATGCTGCCGAAGGTGTCCGTCTTAAATCGGGAGTGAATCAAGCATTCAATTAATGATCGATAGTGTTGTGGGTCAACTCGATGCGCTTTTGAAACGGTTGAAGATAGAACTATCCTACCTCGAGGGTGACATGCTGCCTCCCATTCAAGTTGTAGAGAGAAGGGAAAAAACTCTGATGGTGACAGGTCATCGCTCGTGAAGTTAAGTACTATCTAATTTGAGTGGGGAGCATTGTGCTTGTTTCATTTTAGAGTCAATTGTTGGTGCCCGGAAGTGGGAACGATGGGGTCAATGCGATCTACAATCAGTTGCTTGTTTTGGCTGCAAGCTGCAGCTTTTGGAATGGTGTTCTCCGCGCAACGTGCGTGGTACAATGTGCACGATGCAATGCGAATGATGCAATGCGAATGATGCAATGTGCACAGTGAAATTCCTAAGGGAATGACGAATGTGTTCGAACCGCTGGTGACCGTACGGGGGGGGGGGGGGGGGGGAGGCTTGTAAAATTATATAAACAGGAGGTCGTAGGACCACTCTCAACCAACAAAGAGAAGTAAACCACTATCAATAAAAGATGCAAAAACAACACTTGTATTATTTATTGCTTTACAAAGCAAGACAAGTAATCAAGAGAAAAGATTTCGTGTTGTACAAGATAGAGATAAAAACAGACAAGTAAACAAAATCGGTGAACTGAAAAATTCAAGCCGTCTAGCCGCCTGCTCGCACCTCTGGTCACAAGGTCGCGCAAATAACCCTTATTTACCTGTTAGAGAACGACCACCTGTTTGGACTCCTGGTCGTCCTCAGAGATCGCTTAACCAAACCGCCTGACCATCGCTAGAAGCCAACCCGCAGTGGACGCACGAGCTGGCTTATTGAAGTTCTGGAGAACTACCTAGGAAGAAGACTGCGCAAGTCGCTCAAACCGTGACCTTGTTGCTTAACCGTCAACTGCTTCTTGTTGTTCCGCATTGAGACTTCACTAACTTAACCGCTAGTACTAGTCGCACATTCTGCAAACATAGTAATATAGATAACTTCTACTTGTCGGACGATTAAAAAAAACCAAACTGCAAGCTTGCCCTCAAGCTATAGTTCTCTATTCCAGTCAACAATGAGGCGGAGTCGAGACCCCTATTTATAGACGTGAGAAAAGAGTATCGTAACCGCCCAGCCGTAACCATATCACTGGTGGTTAGGCAGTTAGCCAAAACCAGACCACGCGACAAGAGCACGAAGCTCCACAAACACTTGGCGAATAGGACAGAACCAGCAACCCAGTCACGCTGTTAGAAATACACAGGTCGCGCGACCTGCTCTTCACTTCAAAAATTTTAACAGGGCTTACCTTGGATGTGGCATGACCTACTATGACGACAAAGTGCGAACGCGTTCGACCCGATAGTGCGCGGTCAGGGGAACTCACCACAGAGTTCCAGGGAAGGGCGGACGTTTCAAGCCGTTCGACCTACTACAAGAGTGAAGGGTGGACGCTTCGAGCCGGGTGGTCCAAGGTCAGCGGGACTTGCCGCGGAGTTCCGATGAAGGAAGAACGCTTCGAACCATTGGCGACCGCGAGGAGGGCAGATTCTGACGGACGCTTTGAGTTGGGTAGTGCGAGGTTAGGAGGACTGACCACGGATTTCCCTTTAAGGGTGGACGCTTTGAGCCGTTTAACCTACTACAAGGGCAAAGGACGGGTACCTCGAGCCTGGTAGTGCGAGGTCAGGGGGATTGACCCTAGAGTTCCAACGAAGGCGGATGCTTCAAACAGTTTGACCAACTACAAGTGTGAATGACAGGCGCTTCGAGCTGAGTAGTGCGAGGTTAGAGGGGCTGGCCCCAGAGTTCCGGTGAAGGGCGGACATTTTGAATTGGTTGTGACCGGGGGGGGGGGGGGGTAGACCCTGGCAGTGCCATGACCTACTACGAGAGCGAAAGACGAACACTTTGAATTGGATATATTGCAGTGGCAGATCTAGGAATGTTAACAAGGGGGAGGGAGTATCAACTTCCTCAAATAAATTTTTTTTAAACGTCTCTCTCTCCGGAGCCGTTTCTCCCTCATCCGACCACCGTTTTTGATGTATAAATTGTTAAAATTCATTGCCTCGATAAGTGGAATCTTTTTATTAGGGGGGGGGGGGGGGTGGATGCCCCAGCCTACCCCCTTAGATCCGCCCCTAGTAGCATGCGCTCAATACCATGGGAGGCTTTGGACATTCACTCTAGGGAGCTTCGCTAGTCCGCTCCAAGAAGGATTGTCAGCTTTAAAAAAGCTCCACTCATTTGCTCAGTCATTTGATTCCCTCTAATAAAAGTTTATGCCCTTTTTACAAATATTTGATAGGGCACTTGGTAATATGGGCATTGCAATTTGAGATGTGAAGACCATGCACCTTCCGATAAAATGCATATATTCACTTTATCTCCCCATTCTCTAAACCCTGTTCGGATCTCTATAATTGGAATTGGGGCTACATAATTTCAATTTCAGTGTTCGGATTTTAGGAATTTCCTCAGAATTGGAATTGGTCCAATTCTATGAAATTTAATTTTGTACTACGACAAAATCATAAGGGTAAAGATAAATATTTCATGGAATTCAGTTTTTTACTATGATCGTCGTCGCCCGATCTTATCGTCTTCGCCCGATCTTGCCGCCGCCGCAGGATCTCGCCGTCGTCGCCGGATCTCGCCACCGCCGGATCTCGCCACCGCCGGATCTCGCCACCGCCGGATCTCGCCACCGCCGGATCTCGCTGCCATGGCCGGATCTCGCCGCCGCAACCCGATCTCGCTGCCGTCGCTGCCCGATCTCGTCGTCGCTGCCTGATCACTCCCCTGATCTCATTGTCGCCGCCCGATCACGCCCTCGATCTCGTCATCGCCCGATCTCGTCGTCGTCGCCAGATCTCGTTATCGTCGTCCGATCTCGCTGTCTTTGATACGCCCGAAATAGATGTATATTTTACGCAAGTGCACGTGCCGAATCAAGTAATAAAGTGATGAGATAACTGATCGTTCCCACTAGGAAGTGAATAATTTAATGCTTGCAATTACTAGCTCTACCTGTTCTTTAAATTCAAGTAGATTAATTTAAAGTGAGTCTAGATTGAAGACAGTTAAAAGAGAGAAATAATATTTAATACTAAATAACGTCTATTGAGAAATACTTTTATCTATGGAGAAGTAGTCTCATACATTGATTTCTTTTGCATATTGCGATGAGTTTTTAGAGTGACTTTTCCTAAAATGATTAATTACTATCCTGCAACGATTTGAAAGTAGACGTCTTCATCTCTCGATCTCAGAAATCCGTTTATCCTAAATCCCATAATTATCTCTACTTAGGTGAAGAAGAATATCATAAACACACAAATCGATGTTGCTAGCACACGATTAAATATCTCTCTCTCTTTATGCTATGTTGAAAATTATGTTGCACTTACGCTACTTATCTCTCAAATTTCGCAGCGCAGTATGAAGATGAAACTTGGCTAAGGATTTACGCGACTCCTCTCTCGAATTTCGCCACGCAAAATAAAAGATTCAAAACTAAAATAACATAACTCTTCTCTCGAATTTTGCAACGCTATCTAGAAGAAGAATACACTATTCAACATTCCATTGATTAAAAACATAAATCCAACAAACATAGATCTCTAAACATTCATCAAAGAGAAGAACATTAAATTACCACATCACAACATGCAAAGTACTCTCAACATACAAAGCTTAAAAGTTTAGTTCATAGCGATTGGAGAAACACACCGCACAATAAGAAGGATCTTCTAGACATGATGATGCAAGGTTAAATATTGCAGAATTTCCCTCACGAATCTCGATCCAAAAGCTTCTTTCTTCTTACCGGTGCGTCAAAACCCTAATCTTTTCCTTGGGGAAGAAGATGGTTTTCCTTACTTCTCTAATCTCCAATAGATCTCTCCACCCAATCTAATCTGGTTGGTTTTTACTTTAAAAATGTCAGCTCCTCTTTGAAGAGACACATTCTTCCATATTTGAAAGTGGCGGCAATTTAAATTTGAAATTTAAATTTCGGATCCCGTCATTACTGTAACATCGAAAACTAGATGTTGCAATAACTGCCTTAGGCAAAAATTGAGTATCCAGCTTTGCTTCTTGGAATTGATTTCTTCGACGGTTCTTGCATAAAAACCATGAAACATGACCAAATTAATATAATATACCATAAATCTATATTTAATCATATTTTTAATCATTTAAACTCATTCACTATTAGTTTCAATAAGCAAAGAAGTAGAAAACATAGGCTTAGATAACTTCATTTGAGAAGTTATCAGTCGTTTCCCGACCATAATTAATTGTTAGTACACTACCTGAAGTTGATTTACCTGGTATTGTGTTTCTTTTTTTTTGCCAACTTCAACATTTTCTGAGAGATCGCAAAAAATAATTTCCTCCACCACATGATTTTGTTGCAATAATCTCGTTCCGAGTAATTCAAGACTTCAATTTCAAATTGTCGTTGTCGCTCGATCTTATAGCCATGAAAAAAAATCTAAAAAATTTCATTTTCAATTCTAAAATTTTATTATGCAGCCGGACAAATATATTGAAATTCGAACCAATTCAAATTTAGTTCCAATTCAATCACAAAATTCCACGATTTCATTTCTTGCTCTCCTAACAGACCCTCACTGATTATAAAAAGAAAAAGTTGATCAACATATATATATATATATATTATAACAATTATTATTATAAATAGGATTTCAACGAGAGAGATGCTCGGCTTCCAAGCTCCAGTCGCCTAGTCGCGATCGTCGCATCTCCGCTTCCGCTCCGGCGGCCACAGTCACCATGATTTCTCTGCCTGCGCTCCTTCCTCGGTTCATCGTCACTGTCCTCATCACCATCATCCTCTTATTTTCCTCCGCCAGCGCTTGGAAGAAGGACGAGTTCCGAAATTGCGACCAGACACCCTTTTGCAAACGCGCTCGCTCCCGTACCCCTCACTCGTTGCCCCATTTCACCCTTTCTGATCCCTCGATTTCCGACGGACACCTCACTGCCCGCCTCCTTCAATCCATCTCTTCCTCTGACAACGATTCTGCGGCCGGCGACGCCCCTCGCCCCCTTCTCCTTCGCCTCTCAGTCTACCAGGGCGGTATTCTCCGTCTCAAGATCGACGAGGACCACTCCGATCCATCGGCTCCGTCAAAAAAACGATTCGAGGTTCCCGATGTTGTTCTCCCGGACTTCGAAGATCGCCGCCTATGGCTCTCCCGCGTCTCTTCCTCCGACGATGGCTCCACCTCATCCGTTTACCTATCGGAAGATTTTGAGGCCATTTTGCGCCACAATCCCTTTGAGGTCCAGGTCCGACGGAAGGGATCTAACGATCCGTCAATCTCGCTCAACTCCCACGGCCTATTCGACTTCGAGCAGCTTCGAGAGAAGAAGGAGGGGGAGGACTGGGAGGAGCGATTTCGAGGGCACACCGACACGAGGCCGTACGGTCCCCAATCTATAAGCTTTGACGTTTCCTTCCATGGCGCCGAGTTTGTGTATGGAATCCCTGAGCACGCCTCCAATTCTCTGGCCCTCCGCCCTACTAGAGGTCCTGGTGTGGAGCATTCTGAACCATATCGGCTGTTCAATCTTGATGTCTTCGAGTACATCCATGATTCCCCCTTTGGGATATATGGATCCATCCCATTCATGCTCTCCCATGGCGTGAAATCATCCTCTGGATTCTTTTGGCTCAATGCCGCTGAAATGCAGATTGATGTCCTCTCCCCTGGATGGGATGATGCTGCAGCTGCAGTAAAGGGAAGGATAGACACATTTTGGATGAGTGAGGCGGGAATTGTGGACACCTTTTTCTTTGTTGGCCCCAGGTCTAAAGATGTTATACAACAATATGCCAGTGTGACTGGAACTCTGGCAATGCCTCAGGAGTTTGCCATTGCTTACCACCAGTGTAGATGGAATTACAGAGACGAGGAGGATGTTGCCTCCGTTGATGCTGGTTTTGATGAACATGATATACCTTATGATGTTCTGTGGCTTGACATTGAGCACACTGATGGGAAAAGGTACTTCACTTGGGATAAAGTTTTGTTTCCTAATCCCGAAGAGATGCAGAAGAAATTGTTCTCTAAAGGGAGACGCATGGTTACTATAGTAGATCCTCACATCAAGAGGGATGACTCCTATTATGTGCATAAGGAGGCTACTGATAAGGGTTATTATGTGAAGGATGCATCAGGGAAGGACTTTGATGGTTGGTGCTGGTCAGGTTCATCATCATATCCTGACACGTTGAATCCGGAGGTTCGGGAGTGGTGGTCTGAGAAATTTTCACTAAAGAACTATGGAGGGTCAACACCATCTTTATATATATGGAATGACATGAACGAGCCTTCGGTCTTCAATGGCCCTGAGGTAATTTTTGGATCAAATGCTTCTATGAGTTAATCTTTCACTATAGATATCTGAATCAATGAATCAGTTGTAGTTGTCAGGTTCTCCATTTCTACTGAATTTAGGAACTTAAAGTTTAAGTTTTATTATAGGACTATTTTTTAATGTGTGCATCAATCCCCCAAATCATCAATCCTTTGCTCTGTGCCAGTTGTTTTGGCTTTATGAATCATTCTCCATTTATTCCCAGTAAGTGTTATATGAGTTGTTAACCCTATTTTGGGAGTCAATCATTTTATCTTCTCCATTTAATTTTTACAGGAAACAATGTTCGAATTGATTTTTTTGGAGGTTTAAATATATGTACCTTGACTATGTAATAACAAAAATCATTGTTTTATTTGGTTTACTTAGAGTTCAAATCTATACGCCTTATCTTGGTAATAACTATCCAGGTATAAACACCTATTTCATTGGCGTTGCAATGAAGTTTGGCTTGCAAACTCATCAATTTGGATTTGAACAAACCATACAATTTGAGTAAGTGTTAATTGACCAAAAGTTTAGTTTGGACAAATATATGTATAGTTTGGACCGTTTAGATTGATTTAACCTCCTCTATAAAAACCTTAACCCTACCCTATTTATATTTTTAAGTGTCATTTTTCTCTATTCCCCCAAAGCTATCTAATTTCTTCAAGGTTGTATTGCAACTTAATTGATCCCCAATTTTCATTGGCACCAATGCTGCCATTCTCATAATGGGCGCCATCTTGTTTGTTGCCACCACCTGCTCCTTTTCTCTTAATTGCCACTAAAGGAAATCTTACCTCGATTTGATTGAACTCCAAATTTGCAATAAAAAAGTTGATTAGAACTGATGATCAGATCAGTTTAGAGAGTTTCATAGAATTTGAGTGTATGGAAATAAGTTAAAAGAGAAGAAAGAAAATACTGAGAGGGATGTAGGGCAGGAAATTGACTAGAATGTGAGAATTTTAATTATTTGATGCCCCTCTTGGCGGGCTTTACTCTGATGACATTTGCATTTCATTTTCATTATTCTCTAATATACAAGTTCTTTTGTTCCCTCATTTAATATATTTAGTCCTTACTCTTTCCTATATTCTTCACGTCCCTAGTTTTACTTGCAATTCCGTGAATTTCTTTGTGACTTTTTTTTTTGCTTTATTGTGTTTTTCAAGACCCGAATACGGGAACATTGATTGAAACTATACCTTGTGCAATGACCCGTACGTGTTTGACTCTTCTAGCCCTGTTCCACTGTCGCATGCCTAACATTCGTCCTAGACATCTATTGTTTATTTCTGGTACCATCGCCTAAGACATCCTTCTCTCTTTGTTTCGAAACACTTAATCCATAATATTCCATCTTCGTTGCTCATAATTTTTTTGTGTGATGTGTGTGAATTGGATAAACAACGCCGTATTTCTTTTACTCATGTTTTTGTACCTAGTTCCATGTCTTTTTATTTTATTCATACTGATGTTTAAGGTCCATGTAAGTCAATTCTCTTACTGGTTTCTTTTGGTTTGTTACTTTTATTGATCACTATTCTCATACTACGTGTGCTTACTTGATGAAATATAGGAATGAAGTTTTTCCTAATTTTCAAAAAAATCATAAGATGGCGGAGAACCAATTTGATGCCTCCATAAAAATTTTATGTAATGATAATGAGCATGAGTATGTTGATTCCTTCTTCAAGGACTACCTTGGGAATTAGGGTATCATTCATCAGACGTCACGTGCGTATTCTTCTGCTCAAAATGATGTAGTTTAACAGAAGAACCGTCATTTTTTGAAGTTGCTCGGCGCCTCCTCCTCACTATGCATATGCCCATGCAGTACTGGGGAGATGTGGTTCTCGCTGCCGCCCATCTGATTAACCACACACCCACTCCTGTTTTGGGGAATAAATCTCTTCTAGCTACTATGAACATCACCACCACTTTTGCGGTTAGCTCGCAAAAGTTGTTGTCATTTAAAGAAGAGCCTCACTTGACAAAGGAACTTTTAAACTAGTTGTGTTCAAAAATAAGATGTTATAGACTTGTATATATATATGTGTGTGTGTGTGTTGTTTTGGACATGCAATATTATGTAAATTATCTGGAATAAGAATTTTCTTTTTGTACTGCCATTTCAATACTTATTTGTGGCATATATATAAATTGTTGCTTGGCCTTTAATGTTTATAATTATTATGCAATGTATAATGTTCCTCCGTGGTGGGTTATAGGTTGTTACAAAAGGGGCGCATTTCATTCTCCAGTATAGACTCCCCCTAAATGAGGCCCCATGGAAAGAGAGGGATTCACGGAAGGTGACATCTATAGTAACAAAGGTCTTTCGGGAAGGAGGGTGGAAGCATGTGTACCCTTCTAGGTAGGAAAACACCCAATAAATTCGCATTAAAGCGTACAAGGATCGAGCTTGGAGCGATAAATAGAAAGGATATAAACAAAGCAAAGGCACCCAAAGATATGGGGTAGAAGAAAAGTGGTGGTGATGTTTATAGTAGCTAGAAGAGATTTATTCCCCAAAACAGGAGTGGGTGTGTGGTTAATCAGATGGGCGGCAGCGAAAATTTCCTACTGTTAGAAGAAGATCCTGTACAGGCCCAAATAAAAGCCCATCAAAGGCCCCCTTCCTCCTTATCCTTATGTATTAGTCCTACATCTTGAATGAGGATTTGTTTCTCTCTTTCTCTTCCTATATAAGTGTACTCATACTTGTATTTACACATGAAAAAGGATTAATAATGTTTTTTTGGTTTTTTCAGAATAATTTGGGCGTTTTTCTACATGGTATCAGAGCTACTGGTCCTACATCTTTTTTTTTCGCAGCTTTACCTGCTTCCTGTGGCCTCTCCTATCCTACCTGCAATATTTCTCCTAACCGCAACTCTACCTGCTTCGTGCGGCCTCCCCGGTTCTAACCGCAACTCTTCCTCCGTGGTTTCACCAGCCAGTCCCCCGCCCCCTCTTGCTTTTATAGTTGCGCTCCTCCTGCTCTGTGGGGTCCACTGGTTTTGTTGTTCGTCGCGGTCTTCTCCTCTAACCACCGGTCTTGGTCTTCAGCGGTCTCATCTCTCCGCAGTTCGTTGCACTCTTCTCTCTCGCCGCGGTCTAGGTTTAATTCGCTGCTCTTCCCGCCAGTTTGCTAGTCGCTCGCCCTAGCCGCTGGCCCTGCTCTGCTTCTATCGGCCTTCTTCTCAGGCCCCAGATCTTGCTCTCAGTCCACAGATCTTGCTCTCAGAAGCGTGCTCTTAGATCGTCGCTATTGATCACAATCCGCCTTCTTCTCAAATTTTGGCTCTGCCGTCTTGATTTACTTAAGCCGCTGCTGCGCAGGTCTCCAGGTCGCAGGTTGCCCCCCTTGTCGCAGCCGCAACATCCCCAATCCGCCGCCGTCCAGAGTGCCGCTTCCTGTTCGCAGATTCTTCAGGCCGCCATTTCGCATACAACTACCTCAGGTCGCTTACAGTCCTTAGGAAGCCTTCTTCCCCTCAGGTCGCCGCAGCGCCCTCACCCCGCCTTCTCTACACAGGCCGCCGCAGTTCTCCCTTTTCTCTTAACCGCATTTTTCTTGTCGCGGTTGTTTTTTCTGGCCGCGTTTCTCAGTCTGCCGCCGCCGCTGCTTTTTTTTTGTCCGCAAAACAGTCCTCTTTTGTCTTGCTTATCGTCTAACCGCACGTGTCTCCCTCTCGCCGCCGCTGAGCTTGATGGCATCTACTGACGCGCCTTCTCTTCCTGTCCGTGCGGCTATGCCAGTTGCTGAGGTCCGTGACGAGTTGCGAATCACCACCATTTCTCTTAGTGAGAAGAAGAATTTTGTTGAGTGGGTGCACTCAGTCCGCCGGGGTCTTCATACGAAGGGTCTCCTGCACCATTTGACTAAGGACACCCCTTCTGCACCCACTGATGACTGGCTACGTGATGATGGTCGTGTTCGGACTTAGCTCCTCAACTCACTGGATGACGAACCCTACCGTATGACGATGTATCATGACAAAGCCAAGGCAATGTGGGATGAACTTCATTCTCTTTACTTCGGCAAGGACGGTCTCCAACACTTGCTTGACATCATCACCGATTTTTAAAACCTTGACTCGGGCGGTGCTGCTGACTTAACCTCATTTGTTGCGCGCTCTGAGACTTTGGTTGAGTCTTGGATTCAACATCAACCTCATCCTACTGATCTGGCTGCTCAGTGCGCTCAAAAGCAAGTTGTTGGTATTGTCATGATGATGGCTCGCGTTCCACCTCATCTTCACAGTGTTCGGGCTCGGATACTCCTTCTACGATTCCCTCCTTCTCTGATGTTTGCTCCATGCTGTTAAATGTTACACCACCTCCTGACGCCGCCGGCCCTCCCAGCTCTCCTCCAGCACTCTGCCGCCCCACCCCTCCCTCCTCCCTCTACCCGAGGAGGTCACTTCGGACGGGGATGTGGTAGCCGACCGAGGACTAAGTGTAACTACTGCGGTAAGGATGGATATCTTGAGCCAACTTGCTACCGCAAATATGGTCTGCCTCCTCGTCCTACTGCTTCTATTGCTGCTGACACCTCTTCTGCCACCGTGCTGATCTCGATGAAGTGCGCCTCCAGCTCCAACAACTTCAAGGGTTACTTAATCGCTCGCCTGCCTCCGTTACCTCCGTCTCAAATGAAGGTATCGCTTGTATCTACATTCTCCACTAGTCCATGCTGGATAGTAGACTCAGGTGCTACTCACCATATCACTTCGCTGAAATCACCTCAGTACTTGGGACTATCTGCATCACAAGTTTATCACAGTAGTCTATTTTATTTCTCTTCGCCCGACCCTTCATGTCTCAGGCTCTCAGTTTAATTTACTTTATGTTAGTCGCCTCACTGTCGATCTTGATTGCTCTGTCACATTCACCGCTTCTTTTATGATGTAGGATCGACGAACGCAGAGTATCATTGGTAAAAGACGACTGCACAGCAATCTCTATCTTTTTGATGTCTCTCTTGCCATTCTCTCCTCCATCTCGTCTGTAGACTGACATCAATGTCTTGGACATGCACCACTTCAGGTCCTTAAGAAGGCCCTTCCTGATGTTCTTCTTCCAATATTTGCTTGTGATTTATGCATTTTAGGAAAACAACATTGTTCATCTTTTCCTCCTCATTGTACTCGGAGCGTTGCTTTTTTTAATTTAATACATTCTGATGTTTAGGGTCCCTTCAAAATAGCTAGTCTGTCTGATTATCATTATTTTATAACTTTTATTGATGATTATTCTCGTATGACATGATTATATTTACTTCGTGACCGCTCTGAGCTTATACGTGTGTTCAAGATTTTTATTCTTGAGATTCACACACAATTTTCCTACACCTTTAAAACAGTCCGAACTGATAATGCTTGTGAATACACTAGTCACACGTTTGATAATCTCTGCTCTGAGTTTGAGATCATTCATCAGATCTCATGTGCTTATACTCCCCAACAGAATGGTGTGACTGAGTGTAAAAATAAACATCTTCTTGATGTTGCTCGCTCCCTCATGTTCCAAATGCAGGTACTCAATGCTTATTGACACTTTGCTGTTTCCGCAGCATGCATCAACCGTCAACCTTCCTCCGTTCTCAACTATGTCACTCCCTTTAGTCTTTTCTTCCCCTCCACACCGCCCTTCCCTTCCACGCTTCGGATATTTGGTTGTACCTGCTATGTTCATATACTTGGCCCTTCCACTAACAAGTTCGTTCCTCGGGCAACCAAATACATGTTTGTTGGTTATTTCCGTACTCAGAAAGGATATATGTGCTACTCTCCCACCACCCGCAAGGTGATTGTCTCTGCTGATGTTACCTTTCTGAAAGATCAACCCTTCTGCTCTACTCCACCCCCCGTTTCCACCACCGTTAGTCCCACGACCTGTCATCCCAGTTACGTCTCCTCTACCACCACTCCTTTCAAACCCGATTTCTGGTCCACACAAGCCACCTATTCTTCGTGTCTATACCCGTCGTACTCCTAGCTCCGCCGCCCCGACACAGTCGTCTTCAACCTCTGGCACCATGCGACCTGTTGATTTGGCTCCTGCCTCCACAGCTCATCCCATGACGAATTATGTATCCTTATATCGCCTATCTCCGACGCTTCAACACTTTGCTACTTCATTATCCTCCATATCTGTAACTAACTTTGTGCAGGAGGCTCTCCAACATTCGGGCTGGCGGGCGGCCATGAAAGAAAAAATGACTGCCCTCTTGGCTAATCAAACATGAGATCTAGTTTTTCTTCCTCCAGGACAGAGTTGTGTTGGATGTAAATAGGTCTTTGTGATCAAACATGCTCTTGATAGGACAATTGACCATCTCAATACCCGTCTTGTGGCTCGTGAGTTTACTCAACAACAAGACCTCGGTTACGAGGAAACTTTCTCTCTGGTGGCCAAGCTCAACACGGTTCGTGTCCTACTCTCCTTTGTTGTCCATCGACAATGACCCTTACATCAACTGGATATTATGAATGACTTTCTCAGTGGAGACTTCCGTGAAACTGTCTAAATGCAACAATCTCCCGGGTTTGAGACCACGGGGGAGTCCCGCTGTCCCGGGTTTGTCACCTCAAGAAGTTAATTTATAGTCTCAAACAATCTTCTCAGTCATGGTTCGACAAATTCAGTAGGGTTGTTCGTGAAGTCGGATTTACTCGGAGCTCGGCGGATTTCTCTCTATTTACTTGACATCAAACAACATGCACTGTTCTCCTTTTAGTTTATGTCGATGACATCCTAATTATTCAAAGAGAATACAAATGATCAAACAACACTTGAATTCCATTTTTCAAACAAAAGATCTGGGGAATTTTCGGTACTTCTTTGACCTAGAGATTGCAAGACGTCCTGATGGCCTTGTCTTATCTCAATGGAAGTACTGTCTCGACCTTCTTCAGGATGCTGACTACTTTGGATGCAAGCGGATTGATACTCCCATGAATGTCAATCACAAGATTTGTGCCAATGCCTTTGACACCGATCTTCTCCTTCCAAATCCTGAATACTTTCGCCGTCTTGTTGGAAAACTAATTTATCTTACAGTCACAAAACCAGAAATCTCATTTGCTGTTGGGGTTGTTAGCCGATTTATGCATTCTCCTCGGATGTCTCACTTGCAGGCTGTTGAACGCATCCTACGATATTTTAAAATAACTCCTGGTCAAGTGCTGGTATACAAAACCTCTTTCTCTTCTACTCCAACGTTGGTTGCGTATTCAGATGTCAATTATGCTGACTCCTTGGATAATCGGCGTTCCACCGGCGGATTCTGTACATACTTCAGTGGTCAACTTATTACTTGACGCAACAAGAAACAATCTGTGGTTGTTCGCTCTTTGGTCGAAGCGAGTACCGTTCGATGACATCTGTTGTATCTGAGCTCACATGACTAGAAAGTCTCATAGGTGATTTGTGAGTCAAACTTTTCTCACCAGCTACCTTACTCTGTGACAGTCAAACGGTTATACACATAGCTAAGAATTCGTTTTTTCATGAACGGACATAACACTTTGAAATTGACTGTCACTTCATTCGAGAAACAATTCAAATGAAGAAGCTGTAGTTTGTTTCGACTACTGATCAAGTTGCTGATCTTCTCACGAAGTCCCTACCTCGTGTTCTATTTCATCAGTTCTTATCCAAGCTGAGTGCTTACAACTTGTACGCTCCAGCTTGCGGGGGAGTGTTAGAAGAAGATCCTGTACATGCCCAAAGAAAGGCACATCAAACGCCCTCTTTCTCCTTATGTATTAGTGCCACATCTTGAATGGGGATTTGTCTCTCTTTATCTTCCTATATAAGTGTACTCATACTTGTATTTACACATGAAAAAGGATTAATAAAGTTTTTTTGGTTTTTCCAAAATATTCTGAGCGTTTTTCTACACATACTATTCTTTTATACCATATTAAATAAAGCTTCAGTTTATTCTGATTTATGCTTAAATCCTAAAACATTTACAATGAAAATGGTTAGTATTTAAATAAAAATCTAATCGAGAGAATTTATTTCTTTAACTGTTGTACAGACAAAACAAATATTAAATAAGATGACATTTTCTTTTATACAGTGTTAGTAAACAGTCTATACAATATAAACAAAGCAGTCTATACAATATAAACAAAGCAGTCTATGAAAATGTACACTTGTATTGAAAGATATACCAAACAACATAAGTAACAATTACCATTTCTTGTTTTAATATTCATGTATTTAGTTTTGTCTCTTTCTTTAATTCTATATGTTTTCATTTCATTTTGTTAAATGTTACTGTATATCAGTAATCAGTGTTGGGCCCACTCCACTGGTTCGAATTTAGTGCGCACAACTCACATAAGGCCTATTAAGGCCCAACTAAGTTGACCTGAGTGTTTAATCCAGTGCAGACAACTCCCGTAATACCTTTAAGGTCCAACTGGTTGCGTAACAGTCTACTGATACCCTTAACATTTTGCATCAATGCATTTTATATGATATTTCGTATTATGATGACAATACTCATTCTACTTCAAATTTTCATGCATGCATAAATTATCGTAGGATATAATTTTTTATAATAAAATTACTTGGAAATAGAACATAATTAAAGAAATAAACCCTCACATTGAGTTTCTCTTTTCCATTGTCTTTTCTTGAATCATCATCACGTCTATCGGGTGACGCCATCCTTCTTCGTAGCTGCAAATAAGCATCAATTGAATATGATTCATATCTAGGATAAGGGAAAAGAACATCTCAATTCATGTTATATCCCCAAATAAAGCCACTTTTTATCTCCAATATACTTAGTATCTCCAAATTATCACTTATGTCCCATAAAGTGAAATCCATTAAATAATTCATCATATAACATCTCAACATCAATATATTTAGTAGTCACAAATTCCTATAACAGGTCTCAAATTTCCGAAACTGAATATACATATAATAATTAAGTTCAGCAAAACCTTCGTCATTCTGACATTTAAATGACATTCAATCACTATAAAAATTAATGGCATCCACGTTTCATAATGAGCAAATCAAAAAATAAAATTTTCCTATGCAAAAACAGCCCTTACATAAGGAAAAACAGCCCTCCAATGGGGGAAAATAGCTGCCCCATAATAATTTCAGCAATATATTATAAAGGACAGCAGCCCTAGCATTCCTAAGAACAAAAATCAGTAGTTTTATTTGTGGAGACCAGGCGGTCTGGCGGACAGGCAAGGCGGATAGGTAAGGCGGATAGGTAAGGAGGACAGGTTAGGCGGATAGGTAAGGAGGACAGGTTAGGCGGATAAGTTAGGCGGTCTGGCGGATAACAGTGGCGGGCAGGCTTGGCGGTCTGCCTTTTTGATATTCCTAGTAGTGTTACCGCACGGACGGTTAAGCAGTAGTCGTGGCGGTTTGGCGACCTCGCTTGGCGGTCTAGCAGTAGTCCGTTGTAAACCGCACCGGTTAACTGCAGTGCAGTCTGGTAATCAGGGGTAGTGGCCGTGCGGTCTGCTGAGATCAGATTCAGTTGACGGTCAGACGGTTAACACCTGCCTAACCACTCAAGATGCTTCTATGTTCTTCCCGCAGCTGTGCTCTTTGTTGATCAGCAAAGGTTTGACCGCAGTTGGAGTTCGCAGCTCTCAAGCACAAACTCTGGTGCGGCCCGGTGGTCAGACTTATTCTGACCGCAACTTTCTCTCCTAGAGCTGTTCGTTGCACACTGTCGGATAGAGACTAGAGCAACCATGTTGGTGTCTTTTATAGCTCTGTATAGTTGTGCGGTTAGCTTGTCTAACCGCCGCACAGTCCGCGCAACTAGTTTTTTTATCTGTCCGCCTAGTTGCATGTGACAGTCGTTGTATGTTCTCTCTCTTCCCCCTTTTTCTATAAATAGGGGGGACATACCCATGTATTATGTAACCTTTTGGATCAACAAAGTTCTGTTATTTAGCTCTTTTCTCATATGGTATCAGAGCTCTCGGTCCATTTGCTCTGGATTTTGTTTTTTGGGCGTGGGGCAGAACAAACGGTCTCGTGTTTTTAACCGCTTGCTCTTCTCTATTCACAGTCTCTTCTTTCCACGGTCTCTCCTTCTTAACCGTGTTCTTCTTTTATCTGCGGTCTCTTTTTTCTTGCCGCCCTCCCTTTACCTGCTTGTCGCTTTCCTGAAGTTAGCTCTCTGTTCGCACGACCTCTTGCTTTGTTTGCTTTCCGCGACAAGTTCTTTTCCGGCCTCTCCTTCTAACCGTGCGGTGCGGTTAGAGTCTCTTTGCCAGCCTTCTTATTCTGTGCGCGGTCTCTCGTTTTATTCGCGCTAATAGACCTTCCTGTTTTTTTCTTCTTTCTATGGAGACGTCATATTTCTCTTCCTCTGCTCTATCCGCGCCCCTTATTCTTCTCTCTTCTATCTCTACTTCTGGCAATTTGGGTACTTCTTCCAAGCTCACTAGACCGAATTGTCCCGATTGGAGTGTTTTCTTTGTCTTTCTGCTACGCTCTCATCGTAGGCGTCATCAGCTTATTGATGACCCTCTTGCATATGGGTCTGCAACTTTTGATGACTGGGATGCCAGTGATGCTCTGGTGAGAACATGACTTGCTAATAGTTTATCTGATGAGTGCCTTCCCGTCATTCGACACATTGCGACGATTATGACTGCTTGGAATCTTCTTGCTGCTCTGTACTCTAAGGGAGCTCAAACTTCCCGCATATATACGTTGTATACGGATCTTTTTGCACGACCTGTCATGAATCTTATTACTGCTTATCAGGAAGTACAGGCTCTTGGTGCTGAACTTCTTCAGCATCGCCCCTTTTCTGCTGATCTCCCTGAACAACACAAACACTTTCAGAAGCTTCTGGTTATGTGCTATTTGCTTTGCTTGCCCGACTCTTATAATATGATTCGACAACAAATTCTTGGAGAGACTGATACTCCTACTCTGGATGCTACTGCTACACGCATTTCGGCTGTAACTACTCTTCTTCAACGTCCTTTGCTTGCCTATCCGCCTACTCCTGACACTGTTGCTCATCAGGCTCGTCGTGATATTCTCAGTGGTCGTGGAGGCCGCTCCGATGGCCGTAGCCCCTCTGGATATCTCTACTCTCACTGTGGCAAGACTGGTCACCTTGTTGACCGCTGCTAGGTCAAGCATCATCATCTTCGCCCTGTTGCGGGTGATATTACCTTGAAGAATTCTACTTCTCTTGCTACCTCTTCGGGTAGTGCTCATAAGACCACTACGGGTAGGTGGCTCATTGATTCTGGTGCTACTAATCATATGACGGATAATCCTCATCTTTTCTCTTGTCTGGAAAAATATAACCGGTCACCTCCGATTTTTATTGTGGATGAGACTCCATTCCCTGTGTGCGGGTTTGGAACAGTGCATGTCACTCCATCTATCCAACTTATGGACACTCTCTACGCCCCAATTTATCTGTGCAATCTACTTTTTGTTACTTTTCTATATAAACAACTAAATTGCACGACTATCTTTATCTCGGCTACTTGTTCTTTTCAGGATCCTCAATCTAAGGAGGCGATTGCTACTGAGACTGAAAGTGGTGACTTGTTCTATCTTGACAATGTGTCTGTCTTTTCTTCTTCTACTTCTCTTCTCCAGTGACATCTTCGTCTTGGACATCCTCCACCTCGTCTTCTTTACCAACTTTTCCCTTATCTACCTCGGGGAGACGCTTCTCTCAATTGTGAAGCCTGCCAACTCGGCAAACACCACCGTTCGCCCTTTCCAGCAAAGCATGACGTAACTCTTCTCGTCCTTTTGAGCTTGTTCATTCTGACATTTGGTGTCCTGCTCCTACCAAATCTGTTGGAAGGGGTAGTCTGTATTTTATCATATTTATTGATGATTTTTCTAGATGTACTTGGTTATACTTGTTTAAAAAATGTTTTGAACTTTTTTTGATTTTTAATGCGTTCTATAATGAGGTACGTACTCAGTTTGATGTTCCTATTAAAGTGCTTCGCACTGATAATGTCAAAGAATATCTTAGTCATCAATTCTCACTGTTTTGTATGCATCGTGACATTATACATCAAACTAGTTGTCCTTACATCTCTCAATAGAATGAGGTTGCTGAACGTAAAAACTGCCATCTTCTTGATATAGCTCACACTCTTCTCAATTAAATGAGTGTTCCTCGGTCCTACTGAGGTTATGTCGTTATTCTCTCTTGTTACCTCATCAACCGGATTCCTTCGTCGGTTCTCAACGACAAATCTCCTTTCTCCATTTTGTATTCTAGTGCGACACCGTTTTCTGTACCTCCACGTGTCTTTGGATGCACAACGTTTGTTCACTCTCCTTCTTATGGACGTGACAAGCTCTCTCCTCGCTCAATTTAGTCACTTTCTGGGCTACTGTCTGACACAAAAAGGATATCAGTGCTATTATCCTCTTCTCCGGAAACAGTATATTTCCGCGAATGTTACTTTCTTTGAGGATGCTTCTTACTTTTCTCACACCTCTACTCTCCCACCTTCTGATGACTCCTCTTATCTACCTATTATCTCTGCACCTCTACCTGAACCTGTGTTTCTTTCTTGTACACTAGTCTCTAATTCTTCTTCTCTACCTGAGCCGTTGCTGACAGATCCTGGGCCAGCAGTCTCTCCAACAGATGGATTTGATACTACAAATAAGTCAGACCTTGATCTTCCGATTGCCCTTCGTAAGGGAGTTTGGACATGCACTCAACATCCTATTCATGATGTTGTTTCTTATGCTCGGCTGTCCTCTTCCTGCAAGAGCTTTGCTCTCGCCCTCTCGGCTAGTGTCATCCCAGCTACCTATCAAGAAGCTCTTGTTATGCCTCATTAGAAAGTTGTTATGGATGAAAAGATAAAAACTCTAACTAAACGGGGATACTTGGACTCTTGTCCCTACCCCTCTAGGAGCTAATGTGGTTGACTAGCATTGGGTCTTTGTGATCAAGTTTCTTCCTGATGGTGTCATTGGTCCATAAGTCTTGACTTCTTGCCAAAGGTTTTTTTCAGATCTATGATGTGGACTTATTTGACACCTTCTCTCCAGTTGTTTGGATTACGACGATTCGTGTTCTCTTTTTTGCGGCTATTAATAGAGACTGAGAGATGTCTCAGTTAGATGTCAAGAATGCTTTCCTTTATATAGATCTACAAGAGGTGGTCTATATGGAGGAACCTCCTGGGTATGTTGCTCAGGGGGAGTCTCAGGTGTGTAGGTTGAGAAAGACAATCTATGGATTTAAGCAAAACCCACGAGCCTGGTTTGAGAAGTTTAGCGAAGTTATCTCTGATATTGGGTTTGCTCGAAGTGCTGTAGATCACTCTCTATTCATACATAAGACTTCTACATGGCTAGTTGTTCTTGTTGTTTATGTGAATGATATTCTTCTTACAAGGAATGATAAGAAGGAGATTGACCTAACAAAGAAACATCTTCTTCAACATTTTGTTACAAAAGATATGCGGTCTCCAAAGTACTTCCTGGGAATTGAGATCTCCCGTAAGCCCAATTCTGTAGTGCTCTCACAACGGAAGTTTGCCTTGGATATTTTGAGAGAGACATGTCTTTTTGGGGCCAAACCTGCTTGGTGTCCAATTGCTTTTGGTGATGATAAGTATTGGAATGAGGATTTACCTCTCCTTGCAGATGTCACCAGGTACAGACGGTTTGTGGGAAAACTCATTTATCTGACAGTCACAGGACCAAATGTATGTTTTGCAGTTGGAACGGCTTCCTTGAAAGCCCTAGGCCAGAGCGACGTCTGTGCAGGATTTTGCTGTGCGGGATTTTAATATCAGCGGCTTGGTTTTGAATCCTCACTCCACCGCTATTAGAGACGGACCACCACATACCAAATTCATAAGGTTTAATTAAACCCAATTTTAGCTTTGTTTTTATAATTCTTAAAACATAAATTTATTTTTCTATCCGCACACCATTTCAGCTAATCACACACCAATACATTTAAATTTTATCATTTATATCTTAAATAAGTTTGTATACACTTAAATACAATTGTATACACCATAATTGTAACAAAATAAATTTGATCAAATTAACGCTGTGAGTTAAACATCGTTGTGGCTTGATATCAAAGTTTTAATCGTTTTATGTTGTGAGACCATATTTGGGTGTTTGACCTTTACTCTTCCCTTACCTATTCCTCTGACATATAGCTTCCATACTTCTCCCATTGATATTTATGATCCAGGGGAGACTATTTTTCAGAGACAAAAATAGTTGCAGGTTTATGCTAGGAGAATAAACACACAAACATAACCCATAATTATCACTTCAATGCTGTGCTAGGGGAATCTTTTTACGGCAGATCAATTCAGTTTTTATAAGATGCAATCCATGTGATCGCCTGGGTATTTTTTGCATTGAGAATTTGTTTCATCTTATTTTATGTCTATGATTGCTGTAATTCATGTGCATTTTCTTGACAATATCTTATCACGTATTCTGCATGGATTTAACACCATGAATTCATGAGAAGCGGTATTATATTTTATTGAAGTATTATAACCATATTCCCTCAATTAGATATCTATGCCAAGAGATGCTTTACATTTTGGAGGCGTTGAACACCGGGAGTTGCATAATGCATATGGTTACTACTTTCATATGGCCACAGCTGATGGATTATTAAAGCGAGGCAATGTGAAGGATCGCCCATTTGTCTTGTCTCGGGCCTTCTTTGCTGGAAGCCAAAGGCATGGCGCTATCTGGACAGGAGATAATTCTGCTGATTGGGATCATCTAAAATCATCAGTTCCAATGATTTTGACACTGGGACTTACTGGAATGTCATTTTCTGGTTAGCTGACATTTAAATTATTAAAATTGATACTATTTTCTTGTTTTGCTCTAATATATATCTTTTTTGTATAGGTGCGGACATTGGGGGTTTTTTTGGCAACCCAGAACCCGAGCTATTGGTGCGTTGGTACCAGCTTGGTGCTTACTACCCTTTCTTTAGAGCCCATGCTCATCATGACACCAAAAGAAGGGAGCCTTGGCTTTTTGGGTAATGTTTTGTAATAAGGAGGATTTATATTACTTCATTACACTACATGATCAGTAGATGCTTTACTTTTCAATGTGACAATCTCATATTATGATATCTGATGTTAGAAAAATTTGAAAACCTAAAACCATGGCTATATCTTATTTTGAGGTCAAACTTGTTATATGATTGCTATATATGTCAGAACACAGCTGGCTGGCCCACAATCTCCTGCTGAGATTGGTTCTATGGGTATAGCGTATCGACGTAGGATAACCTCATAAGATTGACATAAAAGATATAACATATCAACATGATCAGCAATCTTCCGACAAGATTGATTCTAACATGGTTCGACAGGAACTTGCGAAGTATAATTGAAGTTGAACCTGTTATATGATTGCTCTATATGTCAGAACACAGCTATCTGGTCCACAATCTCCTTCTGAGATTGGTTCAATGGGTATAGCGTATCGATGCAGGATAACCTCATAAGATTGTCATAAAAGATATAACATATCAACATGATTCACCATCTTCTGAAAAGACTTATTCTAACATGGTTGACCAGGAACTTGCAAAGTATAATTGAAGTTGAGCCATTTGCCTATCCAAAAATATCAACTCTAATAATTGGACCAAAAAACTTTTCCTCCTCTGTGAAAACATATTCATTAAGTTTATTGCCTCCCAGTTGTCCATCAGAGTTATCCTAGTGTCTTGCCTTGCCTCTTGAGTGCATGATCAACCAACTTCGGGACTCACCTTATGGTCGCCAGGAACTCATGTTTCAATTGGGTCATATTCATTTCCTCCCGGACTCTTGTAAGACTGAACTCCTCAGTGATAATGTCAACACAAACATTTACAGAAAGAGTTCTTAAATGCCTCTTTCCCTCCTCTTCTTTGATTGCTTTATTTTTGACACTGAAGATAAAGATTTACCAGAAATCCCAACATAATTGGCCAATCACTATTTAAATCTTGTTTTATCAAAATATGGGTGTACGGATATTTGACTCCATTGGGATTTTTGGGAATAAACTCATCTCACAAAAACCATAACAATATGACGTTTGTTAGAAAAGCCCGTGTAAATGACCCATTATTGAGCTCATGTTCTATTTTATTTCCTTCTTCTCCTATTAGTCCCACACCATTGTATAGGATTTCTTCTTTCCTTTTCTCTCCTATATATTTTTATTCTCTCCTTGTATTTTGACACACAAGCAATGCATACAAGTTTTGAGTTCACTCAACATGGTATCAGAGCCAGCGGTTCGGTCCTTGCAGTTTCACTATCTCTAACCGCCCGACCCGTCTTCCTCTCCTGTCCGCAATTCCTCTGCGGCCTGTCCTTCTACTCACACCGGGTAGCGGGCTCTTCTTCCCGCCCTCTCTCTCTGCGGTTTCTCCCTTGCTAACCGCTGTCTGCTCTCCTTTCTCTCCCTCTCTCCCATGGATCCACCCCTCTCTGCCTTTTATAGCCTCTCTTCTCAACCCGTGGGCCCCTCTTCCCGCTGCCAGCTTTCTTCTTCTTCTTACCGCGCGGGCTCCTTCTCGCCCGGTCCCTCCTCTTCTTGCCGCTCGAGTAGTCCTACTTGCGGCCTCTTCTCTCGGCATATCGTGCCGCGCGATCTCTTTCTCCTTGCCGCTCGAGTGCTCCTACTCGCGGCCTCCTCTTGCGGCTTATCTTGCCGCTTGCGGTTTCTCTCTCTTGCCGCTCGAGTATTCCTACTCGCGGTCTCTTTCCTTGCCGCTCGAGTTCCCTACTCGCGGCCTCTGCTCTCGGCTTCCTCTCGTTTTTTCCCTCTTCTAGTCGCGCGGTCTCTCTTTCTAACCGCTGTGACTTCTCCTTTTCTTTTGAGAGCCGACTTCTCTTCTCGCTCTTGTTTGGCCGCTGGTGTTCTCACAGTGACCGTGCGGATTGTCCTTGCTCTCTCTCCGCACCTGGTCGCGGCCTCCTGTCGCTCTCTCCCCTGGGCTTGTCGCCTTGACTACCCGCTGCGGCCTCATATCTAACCGCGTGGGCTTGTCGTGCTTCTCTTCTCCTGCGGCCTCCTCCTCTTCCCGCTGTAGGCGTTGTGTCTAATCGCGCGCTCTTCTATTCGCTGCGGCCTCCCCAGTCTCCATGGGCTCCTCCATCAACTCTACCAGACAGGCGGCTAACCCTCCTGCTGACCGCCCGACTTCTCTTCCAGACCTCCGAGATGAGCTGCGGATCACAACTATCTCATTATCTGGGAAGAAGAATTTTGTTCCATGGGTCCACTCGGTTCGTCGTGTTCTTCAGGCCAAGGGCCTTGTGCTTCACCTTACTAACGAACCTCCTTCCCCTACTACTGATGACTGACTACGAAATGATGACCGCGTCCAAACATGGCTCCTTAATTCGCTGGAGGGTTAGCCATACCAAATGGTCATGTACCATGAGACCGCCAAAGCTATGTGGGAGGAGCTTCACTCCTTATACTCTGGAAAGGATAGTCTTCAACACCTCTATGATATTATTACCGACCTTCAGACTCTTGATGCTGGCGGGGCTGCTGACATGACCTCGTTTGTTGCTCGTGTCAAGACTCTTGCGGAGGCCTGGATCCAGCATCAGCCTTCTACCACCGACCTTGCTGCTCAGCGCGCGCAAAAGTAGGCCTTCTGCATTGCCATGATGATGGCTCATGTCCCGCCTCACCTTCAGAGCATCCGGGCTCAGGTGTTGGCCTCGGCCTCTACTCCCTCCCTCTCTGATGTCTGCTCTATGCTCCTTCGAGTATCACCACCCCTGGATTCTCCGGCACCCCCCTCTCCGGCCCTCCTTCAGCAGACCCTTCCCCCCTTGCTTCCCCCACCGACCTCTGCTCGCGGTGGACGTTCCGACTCTCGCGACAGGGGGCGTGGGGGTCGGGGCCGCCCCAAGTGTTCATATTGCGGTCGGGATGGCCACACTGATGCCGTCTGCTACAAGAAACATGGTTATCCTCCTCGCCCAACTGCGGCTGCTGCCACCGATGGCTCCTCCTCCATTGGTACCGACCTTGAGGCCGTTCGCCTCCAGCTACAGCAACTCCAGGGGCTTCTTAGCCCTCCTTCTGCTTCTGTTGCCTCCATCTCTACCGTAGGTATTACTTGTCTTTCCTCCAGTCCGCGTTGGATCTTGGACTCAGGTGCTACTCATCACATCACCTCGATGCGGCCACTCAAGTACTCGGATGTTCCTCATCCGAAATCTATCACCTTCGCTAATGGGGCGACTGTTCCGGTCTCCGGTTGCGCCGACATCTCTCTTGCCCCCTCCATCTCTCTTCGCTCAGCTCTTTATGTTTCGGACTCTCCATTTAATTTGCTTTCTGTTGGTTGCCTCACTCATGATATGGATTGCTCTGTCACATTTACTCCATCTACTTTTTTGATACAGGATCGACGAACACGGAATACCATTGGTAGGGGTCGACTGCAGAACGGGCTCTACCTTCTTGATGCCTCTCCTCCTATCCTCTCCTCCGTCTCCGCTGTTGATTGACATCGCCGTCTTGGGCATGCCCCTCTACCCGTTCTCCAAAAGGCGCTGCCTGATGTATCTTTTCTTGCTTTCAAATGTGATTCTTGTATTTACGACAAACAACCACACACTTCTTTTCCTGCTCATTGTACTAGGAGCTCTTCTCCGTTTGATTTACTGCACTCCGATGTTTGGGGTCCTTTCAAAGTTACAAGTATCTCTGGCTATCGTTATTTTATGACTTTCATTGATGATTATTCTCGCACAACATGGCTTTACCTACTTCGTGATCGCTCCGAGCTCCCTCGCATATTTCGCGATTTTATACAAGAAACTCGAACGCAATTCTCCACAACAATCAAAACAGTGCGCACCGATAACACTCGTGAATACTCCGACCATGAATTTGCCAATATATGTGCAGAATTTGGTATTATTCATCAAACCTCCTGTGTCTACCCCCCCAACAAAATGGTGTTGTCGAACGAAAGAACCACCACCTCCTCGACGTTGCCCGCTCCCTCATGCTTCAAATCCATGTTCCAAAAATTTACTGGAACTTTGCGGTCTTCACCGCGTGTTTCCTCATCAACCGACTCCCTTCCTCGGTTCTCAACTCTGCCACTCTATTCAGCCTCCTATTCCCCTCTACTCCGACCTTCCCTATCACACCAAGGGTCTTTGGCTGCACTTGCTTCGTTCACCTCCTGGGTCCCTCCTCGGATAAGTTGGATCCCCGTGCAGCTAAAACTATTTTCGTCGGCTATTCTCGCACTCAGAAGGGCTACATATGTTACTCTCCGGTAACCCGAAAGGTCATCGTCTCCGCAGATGTTACTTTTTGGGAAGATCAACCTTTCTTTTCCCCACCTCTAGCTCCTTCCTCCCCGACGACATCTCCACCAATGCCTATACCCCGACCCGTCATCCCTACTACTCTGCCTGTTCCCCTACGTCCTTCTAACCCTGCTCTTGCTCCCTCCAAGCCACCAGTTATCCAGGTTTACACTCGCCGCCTTCCTCCTCGTTCCGCTACCCCTCTGCAGTTTGCCTCATCCTCGGCTACCCCGCGCCCTGCTGATCAGGTATCTCCCTCCACTGCTCATCCTCTGGCAAATTATGTCTCCCTGCATCGCCTCTCTCTCCAACTACACACATTTGCCACTTCTATTTCCTTCATTTCGGTTCCTAACACTGTGTATGTAACACCCCTTCCCAGTATTTCAGAAATCAGCCGTCCGGTCGGGTCAGCGATATAAAGAAAACTAGGAAACAATATTAAAACTAGTAGCAGCAGGTAATAAAATCTATACTAAGCAATTTAAGACTTTACAGCGAAAGTTTAAAAAGTAAACTAAGGGTAACCACATACCTGATAACTGGATTCACAGAGCCACTAAACAGGAAATAGAACTGAATTAACTGAAAATCTGGTTAACCATAAATAGTCTGATACAAATTAGATAAAAACATTAATCTGTTACAATGTTCTCATCTACAAGTACATGCTGAAAAAGAGTAAACTGAATAAGAAAAATACTACAAACTGACGTCACCATAATGCTCATCCTAGACGTAGTTTCCCACCTGGGTCACCTGAAAAACAGTGCCCACGAAGGGTCATAGTAAGGAAAAATAACTCCTCCTAGTGACACTAAAACAGTTTTACATATGTATGCATGCATGCCTTTAAAATAGTCTCGTGCACTGAAAAACATTTTATGTTATATGTTATGCATGTTTTCCTATACTTCCTGGTCAACACAACTACTAGTTCTATATTTGTGACTTTCCGTTCATTTACTCAAGTTCTGACGTTCTCTAACTAGTGTACTGACTCACAACAGGTCTATACTTGAGTTCTATATGACTTCTAACCTTCTAATCTACTAGGAAGGCTCTAGGCAAAGTAGCTCCTAACGCGCAACTGAAACTGACGACCCGAGACCATCTTACGAACTCAATTGTTCTAGTGTCACGCGGACACGGTCTCGAATCTGCTAGCTGGCTCAAGGGAAGAAAATTCCCAAGTCTGTATTACTCATAAGATTCCATGTGCCTTATGTGGAAGGTAGTGCGCCTCTACCTAGCACGAAAGAACTCTGTGTGCTGGCTGACCTTTTTGGTCTGACGCTACTTTGCATGGGAATTCTTTTTTGGGGAACTACTAAGCGACCCTTGACTTTCTTGTGGTCTACTAGAATGGACATTCACGCCCTTGTTCGGAACAGATTTCAAACCTACGAACACGGTTAACGCTTCCGTACTCTACGTTTCTGTTCACGATCCGACTACTTGGGTCTTAGGGAAATCGTGTCACCCTACACGTTTTTCGTGACCGTTTTCCTGTCACCCTATCGTTCTATGCATTGTCACGGTACTTGTAATGAATATATTCATGTGTATAAAAAAAAATACAATACTTGATATATCTAACTAAAAGGAATTTAAATTTCCTTACAGCGGTGTTACGACGCTCGTAGACTCGGCGCGGCGACATCTTCTCTTCCGAAGGCAAATCCTACTACTGGGGACCTTCAGAATGCTGCCCCGACCCCACCAAAGTCCTGCAAGAAAGGGCAACCCTAAATTCAACATTTTCCCCTAAGGGTTTCCGGTGAAAAAATTCCAAAACAACTAGGGTTACAAAAATAAATGAGCTAGCTTCACATATTACCTTTATGAGGGCAAACCAAGACTTTCCAAACGCCCTACCCAACTTCTGCAGAGGATTTATAAATCTCCAAACCTAATTTGGGCACAAAGGGAACGAAAACTTAGTCTAGGTTAATTTCCAAAACACTATTTTCCACGAAGGAATAACGAGAAAGAGAAATCGGACTTACCAAAAACAAAAATTGGATCTCACTTCTCCGGCTAGGGTTAGACCCGGCACTTCCAAGGCCAAGGAAGGAAAAGGAAGGCTTGAAGGCGCCTGCAGAGGAGGGAGGAGGAGTCGAATATGCGTTCCGGAGGAGGATCGGGCGGCGGCGAGCCCTGCGGAAGGCGTCGGCTGCAGATCGGAAGTCGTCGGGCTCGCCTCTTGCGGGAGACGGAACAGGACGGGAGCAAAAGCGGTTTTTCTTCTGTGAAATGAAGGTGCGGGTTTTAAAATTAGAGGGGGGTGTGGCTATTTCTTATTAACCGCATTAAGAGAGGGGGAGAGAAATTGCTATTGGCACACCCAACTCACAAAACCTTAGAATACTACACATTTCACCGCGCGCGTCACAATAAAATATTTAAATGTGTTACGCACAGAAATTAACGCTCTAAATAAACTAACAGACGCTAATATTAGGAAAAGTAACCTTATACCTTGACGACGAGCTCTCTCGATCAAAATTCGTCGCGACTGGACCCTACAATTTAAATAAATTTCGCGTCAAAAATTCGGATGTTACAGTGTAGGAGGCGCTACAACATCCTTTCTGGAAGGCTGCCATGAGGAGGAAATGACTGCTCTCTGGGCCAACTAGACCTGGACTCTCGCACCACTTCCCCCGGGTCAGAAATCGGTTGGGTGTAAGTGGGTCTTCGTCGTCTAACATTCCGCAGATGGGACGATTGACCGTTTGAAAGCCCGGCTGGTCGCCAACAACAAGGGATGGACTATGAGGAAACTTTCTCTCCGGTGGCCAAACTCAACACCGTTCGGGTTCTTATCTCGGTGACTGCCCATCGCTGGTGGTCCTTACTGCAACTGGATATTAAGAATGCCTTTTTGAATGGCAACTTGCATGAAACTGTCTATATGCAACAACCTCCCGGGTTCGAGATCACGAGGGAGTCTCAAGTTTGTCCCCTTAAGAAAGATCTGTATGACCTCAAACAATCACCACGGGCATGGTTCGATAGGTTCAGTAAGACTCTTCGGGAGGTTGGTTTTTCTCGCAGCACGACATACTTCTCGATGTTCAATCGTCACCGAACAACAGGGATGGTTCTTATGTTAATGTATGTTGACGACATCATCCTTACGGGAGGTGACTCAAGGGGAATACAGGAGGTCAACAACATCTCGGTACAATTTTTCAAACAAAGGATCTGGGACCCCTCCGGTATTTTTTGGGCCTTGAGGTTGCTAGACGACCAGATGGTCTCGTCCTTTCTCAGCGGAAGTATTGTCTCGACCTTCTTCATGATGCGGGTTACTCTTGTTGTAAGCCGATCAATACCCTAATGGATGTGAATCACAAGTTATGTGCTCATGCTTCCGACTCAGATCTATTACTCGAGAATCCTGAATACTATCACCGTCTAGTTGGAAAATTGATCTGCCTCACGGTAACTAGACCGGATCTCTTTCGCAGTTGGTATTGTCAGCCGATATACGCATTCCCCGCGAAGATCTCATCTTCACGCCGTTGAACGCATTCTCAGATACCTTAAAACGGCCCCTGGTCAAGGATTGGTCTACAAGACCTCATCTTCAGCTCCTACATTGATAGCTTACTCAGATGCTGATTACGCTGGTTCTCTTGATGATCGACGGTCAACCAGTGGGTTTTGCACATATTTTGGAGGACATTTGATTACGTGGCGGAACAAGAAACAAGCTGTTGTGGCTCGATCATCTGCTGAGGCTGAATACCGGGCAATGACGTCTGTAGTTTCTGAACTAACGTGGCTGGAAAGTCTTCTTACCGATCTGGGTATAAGACTTCCTTCCCCAGCCCTTCTCCTTTGTGATAGCCAAGCGGCTATACATATTGCCAAGAACCCGGTATTCCATGAAAGAACTAAACATATTGAAGTTGATTGTCACTTCATCAGAGAAAAGGTTCAAATGAAGAAGATCGACCCGAAGCATGTTCCCGGGACAGAACAAGTTGCGGATGTGTTCACTAAGGATCTTCCCAGTACACTCTTCTATCAGTGCTTGTCCAAGCTTGGCGCATACGATTTGTACGCTCCAGCTTGCGGGGGAGTTAGAAAAGCCCATGTAGATGACCCATTATTGGGCCCATGTTCTATTTTATTTACTTCTTTTCCTATTAGTCCCACACCATTGTATAAGATTTCTTCTCTCCTTTTCTCTCCTATATATTTGTATTCTCTCCTTGTATTTTGACACACAAGCAATACATACAAGTTTTGAGCTCACTCAACAACGTTCATAGTCACTGAACTATTTTAATACCATTGGATCCCAAAGCGGTCTGTATCCACATTGTTTGATGTCAACTTGGGGAAGACTTAGATTCAGATCTGCTAGATCTATTGAAGGTTTTGTTATACTCTAGAATATAAATAATTTCTGCATCCTGAAAATAATTTAAATCCAAATAGCTTGAATTTTCAAGGCTGGTGGAGTTCTGGCTGGATTACTGAGATGGATTTCTCATTCAAAATCTCTTCTTCAGGATGGACTTCCCATTTATCTCTCTTCGTTAGGATGGATTTTTCTGCTATATAGTTGAAGATATCAAGTTCTTCCTCATGTGACATTTTCCGGTGCCACCTAAGGGAATTGTGCAATTCAAAATTTAAGTAAATGATTCTTCCTCCTTAGAAATTTATTAGATTGTTTTTTATTTTAAATAAGTACTTATCCTTTTAGATAATCACTACTTCTAAATATGATCAAATCATATAACCTATTTCTATAAATAGGGTAATCTAAGGCTTGTAATTAATGAAGTGTTGAATACCAAATTGTGATATAACTTTGACCGGACTTTTTTCCTCTTGGTCAATTCTCATATTCATAGATTTAGGGTTTTCTGAAACTCTTTCTTCCTCGATGCATTTTTTCTCCATCCTTTGAAGTATTCCTTCATCTCTTTCTCACCACTACATCTGTTTATATCTTTGATTCATTGTTTCCACTGTAACTCCTAATTTGTTAACACTGCATGCTCTACACACCAAGTTGAAATCTATACAGTGTGCCATATCCACTGCTAACTGCCCCCACATACCTGACATCCCTAGTTTTCATTCATGCGGTGAACTTGCTTTAGAGCACACACTTAGCATCAGCCATCAGATGATATATTTACATGAAGTAAATAAAATTTGGTTGATTATGTTGAGTATAGAGATTGTATGCTAAAGGTGAAAGTTTTGATAGAATGATTGACATTTGAATGTGAGAATGTGTAAAAATGAAATAAGATTTATCAAAATCTAATATATATTGACATATATATCTTGAGTTTGATTTTATTTATTGAAATGTATCCTATCTATAAGGATGTAATTTTGTTTTTTGTGTGTAAAAAAGAAAGGTCGATTGTTTTCCATGTTGTCCATATGCCAAGGCTATTGGAAGCATTTGAAATTTTCTGTGCTTTCTGCTTGCTTGCTTTTGTTCAACATCCTCATTAGCATCTTCTTTGGTTATTTGTTCTTGAGAGTTGAGATGCTTTTAAAAAAAGAAAGTTTGGAAACTTTAGTTATAGTAGGTTCTAATACATCCTTCTTGCTTAAAGTTTTATTTTCCATTATAATTATTTCCATTTGCAGTTATTCTTGAACTAGAATGAGCCTTATTTTTTTCCGTTATTTTGATGTTTCATTCTCTGTTGATTAACTTTTCATCAATTTATTTTTTGAACATGATGCAGAGAACAGAAAACTGCTTTGATTCGGGAAGCAATACATACAAGATACTCATTGTTGCCGTATTACTATTCATTATTCAGAAAAGCTAGTGCAAGTGGTGTCCCCATATTGCGGCCTTTATGGCTCGAGTTCCCTGAGGATAAAAAAACATTTGACAATTCTGAGGCTTTTATGATTGGTGAAAGTATCCTAGTCCAGGGGATATATGAAGAGGTAAATTATAGTCATTTCCAACTTCATATCTTTATACTATGTAATAAAATACTTATAATGTTGCACAGGGGCAAAAATCTGTGTCAGTTTATTTGCCCGGTGAACAATCATGGTACAGCATGAGGAATGGAGCTGCATATGCTGGAGGTCAAGCTCATAAACTTGATGTTTTTGAAGACAGCATACCCAGTTTTCAGAGGGCAGGTTCTATTGTCCCTAGGAAGTACAGGTTCAGGAGAAGTACTACACAAATGACAAATGATCCCTATACTCTGGTATTAATCTTTATGTTTTTATGGCTATTTTCTTTTACGCATCTTGCATCTATCTTTATTGTCATTCCCAATTCAGTGCAACCAATGTGCTTGCTGCCCCCTATTTCTAATCTACTTTTTTATTTTAGCTTTGAAGTAATTCAATTTTTTATATGCTCTTCCTAACCAAACAATTAGATCAGCAAATAACTATTTTCTGTGCAAATGGATAAAGGACTATAAACTCAGACTTGAGAATAGAAAGAGAAGACAAGCAGATGAGCATTTCACGCAGCAATTCCTTCTTAGAATGTCAATTTGTGTATGAGTAGATCTCTTGCGGCTTCAGTCGCAGAAGATGCTATCAAGGAGAGGACTCACTTGCAGTAAGAAGCTGATGCCCCATTTTTTTTTCTTGAATTCTCCATTGAAGATAAAATGGGTGTTCTGGTCACTTCCCGATAATCTTACATGGAGGTTTTGCCTTTACCTTGAAATTTAACACCGCCTGCAAGCTAATGCCATAATCTTATGGAATCCCAAGATTCGCCAAAATTATTTTCCAATTGAGCACCAGAAAACAAAAGGGTGGTTGCAATGACCTTGGCCTAAATCTTCTCTATGATAAAGTGATAGTCAATGCTAATATGTTTCGTCCTATTACTGAATATTAGATTTGAAGTTATGGGAAATACCATCTGATTATCATAGCAGAGAGTCATTATTTCTTGAATTCAAAATTTTAGAGTTGGAGTTATTAATTTATATTAATATTTAAGGTGTCTTTGTCTATGTTGGTTTAGTTTCACATCTTGAGTCCATAAATGTCTTTGTATTTCCTATATAAAGCCCATTTTGGAATGAATAAAATACAACTTCTATTTCCATTTCTTTTCTTCCAACATGATATCAGAGTTGGGTTAATATTTCCTTAATTCTAGAACCCTAATTTTTTTCTGTGATCCACATTTCTCGCTCTCGCTTCTCTGTTTCGACCCCGTCGACTGTGTGCTAGAGAACCGATCGAGCTGCTCCCGCTCCCGTCGATGGAATCGACGTTTGATTCCATCGATGGGAGCGACACTCCGCACTTGGTTTCTCTGACACCTGTGTCTGTTTGGTCTCCCGTCTGCGACATCGACGCAGGATCCCGTTGTTATTTCTCCCACAAATCTCGCTGCTCGCGTCCGCTTCCTGCTGTAGTTTCGTTTGTTTCTCATCGACGAAGATGATCCTCCCTTCCGACGATGTGAATCCCACGACTGTTCTTGTCGATGCTCTCTTGTGCCGATCCCGACGTCAAGCCTTGCATCGACGACTTCGTCGACCTTTGTCTGTTGAGCCGCTGTTGATCTCCAGTCATCTTCCTCCTATGTTTGGACTGCCCTGCTTCTGTTTGCCGCTTTTGCCTGCAACCAACTATGCCTGGGATTTTACCCGCCGGCCTCCGCTGCTCTTATCATCGACCAGCTATTTGATCTTCTTCAACGATCTCCCATCGATTCGTTGATTCTGCGGCGTTCCAATCTGGCGGCTGTGTTCTCTTGTGCCGACCTCCCTGCCTGGTGCTTCTTCTGGCTCCATCCCTCTGCTCTCCCGTGAGATATGGATCGGCTGCTCGCCTTTCCGGCTGCTCTCGTTCGTCTCCGCTGCAGTTCCTACATGAGATATTGTTCCCGCCGCTCGCTTCTCTCGCCGATGATGGTGATGATGGAGTGTTTTGCTATTTTTGAAGTTTTATTTGTGTCTTCTTATGTGTTTTGTATGTTATATGCCTTCATTCACGTGTGTTTCACATGCGGGGGAGTGCTTGAGACGAAGGCGACTCATGTGATCTTTCTCGACCCTTCGTCTTCGTTCCACACTGTTGATGTCGAGAAAATCCCTTCTCCTAAATTCGGATCGAAGTGGAGCTCGAGACTTCCCCTCGTCAGGGAAACCTGATGCTGACTGCTCCACCAAACTGCTGGCCACCTTTTCTGTACAGCCCAATGTCGACCGCCCCACCGAGGTGTTAGCCACCTCGTCTGTACAACCTGATGTCGATCGCTCCATCGAGGTACGGGCCACCTGGGAAGGTATGAAAGACGCAACCGAGGGTTATCTCTGTGGCTCTAATCATGATCGCCTCTTCTGACGATTAACACTACTGCATGAAAGACGCCCCTGGGGAACCCCCTGTTAACCTAAGCTTCGTCCCGCCAAATCAGAGCATCCTGCCAACTTCCCAGTTTGCTGCGCCGAGCCCCGCAATTCACCACACAGTGCGGCTTCATCTGGGCATTGGGAGGCTGCCCCCTAGTTCGACCACTCCCCTGGCGAGGAACACACCAACGAGCGCTCCGGCGGGATGTCTTCCCCCTCCGTGCTCTTTGCCAGCTGGCCCTTTGCCTCCCCTGGTGGCTGCTCCAGATGCACCACCTCCCCCCTTCTCGCGCAGCGGCGGGAATGGGAGGCCGCAACCATCCGGTTCCTAGGCTCTTGGTGATCGTCGAGCCCCGGACCTTTGTGGGAAGGCGCCCACTGATCCTCCTGTTGACTCCTCCCCGCGCCCTGAGTCCTCGCAACAACACACCTCGCAGTCCCACCGGGGACAATGCGGGGGCCGTTTCTCTGGGCGATGAGATCCGCACTATTGGAGCTCCTCTCCTCACCAGGTACGCTCCCCTTGACGGACCCCTCGCCGGGGTACGCATCATCGAAGCCCCTCTCCTTATCGGCGAGAGGCTTGGCCGCAGATCCTGCATGTCGTAATGATCTTCCTCTGGCCCAAAGTCTTTCCTGTCTCTTTGTAACTCACGCTGATCCAGGCGAGTTCTTTTGTAGGTCACCCCACGATGCCTGGGGCCGCGCTGATCGATTCCACCGGGCTTCCGTTCCGCGAGTACCAGGAAAAGGTCGTTTCGGCCTACCTCGACCTGGAGATTAAATTCGACCAACTGGCGATATGCGAGCTGCACTAGCTCCTCGACTCGTTGAAGACGCACGTCTCCAAGCTTGAGGAGTTTGAGGAGAACCTGATCTTTGTGGAGACGCGTTTCTACGCGATCATTCATATGGAGCAGCGCCTCGGCATGGTGGAGCATCGGTAGGAGTTGTTGCACAACGAACTCCGCAGGATTCGGGCGAGCATTGTATCAGTAGGCTGGAGAGGATTGACGACAACATCCGTCTGGGCGAGGTGCACTTGGAGTGGGCGAATGAGTTCATCCAGCGCACGCACGGGCAAGGATGGTCTGGATGACATGCCGAGCCTGAAGACCGGCCCGGGAAGCTTCAAATTCCAAAGCCTTTGGGATTATTAATTTTAATTACGTCTGTAATAATGAACACTTTGACATTTGCCATTATTGCTGTTTAACTTGCTTCGACGAGCATGCATGATGGTTCTTCGCTTTTCTAGTTTCGTAGCTCGTTAAAAATGCGTTCTATCGCGATGTGCTTCTACTTTGTAATGTATGCGAGTATGGTTAGGTTTATCGCCACGGTCTCCGATCGCACTAACCTCTTTTGTGACTTCGCCGAGTATGCAGGTCGTGATAATCGTGCTAGACCAATCTCTTCAAACGGTGGGCGACCTGTGACGCGCCAACCGTGGTTGCAAAGGCGCGATCCCCCTTTTGCTTTTGTCTATAAATAGGGGGGGGGGGGGGTCAAAACAACGCTATTTTTTTTGAACCCTCTTGCCCTCTTACTCCATTCTCGTTAGTCGCTACTTGCCTGCCAGGATGGTTTCCACCAAGGATGCTCATGCTCACAAGGTCAATCATGCTGCGGCGTTCGCCAACGCTACCTTCAAAAAACCAATCACTGATAGTATGGATCTCGAAGGTTTCAATCTGCGCTTCTTCACGCAAATTAAAAGGGCTTTCGCGTGAGGGTACCCCGTCCTTCCGAGCGTATCATCACCTTCTTTCCAGATTGGGCCGTGCTGCTGATTTGTCTTTTTGAGGTCGGCTTCCACCTCCCCTTGTGGCCGGAGTTCTGCAGGATCCTCCGACATTTTGGGCTGATGCCAGCCCAGATCAACCCCAACGGTGTGACGATCATCGTTGGGTATCTTGCCTACCTTCGGCCCGAGGAGATCGTCTTCAACTTGGCGGTCTTCAAACGGATCTTCACCATTAAAGAGACCATGGATGGGATTGTCTTCTTCTTCAGCCATACCTGTACCGTCGTGGGTACGGTTAACAAGGTGCACTGCTGGACCGAGCGGTTCGTTGTCGTCGGTGGACCAATTGGCGACATTCTCCTCGCCCTCTGCAGTCGTCGGACGTCTTTCTCACTCTCACCCAGGAGGGGTTGACCAAGGATCTGCGGGCAGCCTTCTGTGGCTGGAGATTCGATGTCACCTACTAGCGGCGCGACGCCGCCACCCTGCCTTATATCTATCCAGGTATAGGTAAACCTGAACCTAAAGTACTTCCCAACTGGCTGAAATAACTTGCCCTTGAGGTGGTTTTTTGATGTAAACTCGACTCGGGTTTTGAAAAATTAAATGTTTTAAATTGAAATATTGTATTTTCTATATGAATTTTTAGAGATAGAATGAGTTTTTTATTTTTAAAACGGGGCAGAGTGCTTAAAATCGATGTTTTCGCGCAAAATTACTCTTAACCGTTTTAGCGCCGCAAGATCGTTAATCGTTGTTAAGAAAGTATCTCGTGGCGCCTAACGACTCGAACTGTTGCGAGATTTATACATCCACAAGCAAAGCACACAGATAATAATTTGCGAAATAACAGTAATTAAGGCGGCAAGAACGTTTGAGGCAAAACTTAAAATTAATTAAGTGAGACGCATAGAATTAGACTAAGATAATTAGCAAAGATGTCAGTGAGATTACCCAGGGGCTTGTCCCGGTCCAAACCCAGTCGGCACATGGGAGGCGCCAACAATCGATCGACGGAATATGGGAGCCGATGCCGACGTCAATCGTTTAAGTCGTAAGGAGGAGCGATCAACCTACCAACAGAAGAGATGTGGCGTCGTCGACGTCGGTAGGGAAGTGTCACTGGAATCAATGGCGTGGCCGCCAACGGCCTAGAAGAGAAATGGGCGCCGGAAGATTTCACAGGCGGATCGACGCTTCGTTGGTGCAGTCAATCGGACGAGGCCGTGACTTCGCCGGACAGGGAGCAGGGGTCTTCTGATGTCACTTGAGCAGGAGAGAACGAAACGCAGCTCTGGCGAGGAAAAAATTTGGAGGCGGGGACTTTGCCGACATTATAGAGGGGAGGAAAATTATTTCCTCCTCTATATTTACCCGGTCTGCTCTTTTTGTCTTCCAACATGTGCTTTTGCAGATGACAATGAGTATTAAAAGTTTCCATTTGATGATTGCCCAAAATAAATCTTCTAAAGATATCTTATTCATGGTGGATTTTTAACCCATCATTTTTTGGGTGAAAAGCTTTCCAAACTTATGGTCTTCACGGTGGGCCCTGTTTCTCTTTCCAAATAATTTGTTTCCTAATATTATTTCAGGTTTGATTTGATTTAATTTTCTCTAGTTAGATTATATGCGTCCTTAAATAAATTAAAGCTTGCCTTTTCCGTTCCTCCTACCTAAATTACCAGATCTTTTTATTCAAGGTCTCATCGGACGATCAAACTGACGAGCCAAAAAAGTACATGATATGAGAACGAGTACATGAAATAAAATACAAAATAAATATATGGGAAAGTACTACGATGCGACGAAGGATACATCAATTCTCCCGGGGTTGAAAGAGCTCGACCCCGGCGAGACTTTTGCAAAAACTGGCGTTGGAGAGATCTACCAGCATTGTTGGTGCTAGATCAGGTGGAATATCTAGAGCCTTGACGGGTGGCTCAACTCGTGGCCCAAAACGCTTCTGATCATGAACTAGACCAAATCTCTTGTAGTAAACAATCACCAGACTTCCCTTTGAAAAGTACAACTCATGGCGATAACGACCGACTGTGAGTTTGTAATGTTCAAAGGTTGCTCGCAGAGTATTATCAGTAAATTTATGCAGCTCTTTAAAATAATTAATTTGAGCTTGCGCATTGAAAGAAATACGTTCATGGAATGAAAGGTGGTGGCGGTCAGGTGGGCAGGGCAATGCATGAAAAATCTCGAAAGGTGATATAGTAAGAGAGTGACGTTTAGAATAATTACTTGTGAATTTAGCTTGTGCAGATACAAAATCTCATTGCTTTAGATTCTTACCATTTAAACGTATAAGAAGGTTCTCCAAACTCTGATTAACGATTTCAGTCAGTTCATCGGTTAAAGAGTGATGAGCGTTGCTAAACTCGAGTTTGGTGTCCATTCGACCCCATAATATATTCAAAATTTTGACTATAAAATGTTTAATACCTTGTTGTAATTCCACGAGTTCGGTAATATCATAAAGTTTAAAATTAATTATAATAATCTTTCAGAAGTTTCCAAAGAAATCCTTTAAAACGCGTGTCTTTATTAGGTGTGAAAATTTATGGATTTCTCACTATCCTTATATCACGAGTCTTCTTAAATATGTTCATAATTTGAAAGTAATTTTTTTCAAACATATTTATTTTTAGAGGATAATGAAGCGATATGAAATGATGTTCTCTAAATATAAAATCAATATTTGGTGGTGATTCCAATGCTAAGGCCAAATTATCATTAGACATAGTGTGTGTGAGCTCAAGTGTTGGTGATGGAAGTGGCTTAGGATAATCAGGACATATGTAGCTCGACTCTACGTCACCTAGGGCGTGGGGCTTATCACTAGCCAACTTCATCTTTGGGAGACTTGTGATTGAAACCGTATCATCCAAGATGAGTGTCTCATCACTATCACGTTCTTCTTCCTGGAGCAGGGGCTCAGGAAGAAACTCAGTGACTACAGTTGGAGATTCAGTGGGTGCAAGTGGAGTCTTTACTTCAATTGGGATGACATAAATATGAGGAAGAATCTCTTCTTTCTGGAGTTGGGGCTCAGGAAGAGTCTCCTCAACGGGAGGGATTTCTGTCGTGGCGCTAAATTGGGATAGTGAGCTCATGGTGGTGGTAACACTAGGGGAATCTATATCCTTACTAGTTAGGGCATCGACGCAACTAACGAGTGGTCTAGCAGTAGACCTAAACTCAGACTCCACCCTACGAGCCATGTTAGAAATTTCTTCCAAATTGCGATAGTGGTGCAACTCTAGTTGATCCTTAATGGAATAGTGTAACCCGTGCAGGTAACGGGATACGAACATCACTTCACCCTCTTGAATATCTAATCTAGAATGTAGGATTAAAAATTCTCTAGCGTACTCATCAATCGACAAACCTCTTTGTTGTAGATTTTGAAATCTACGATATAAAGTGTAGAGGTGATCGGGAGAGACATAATGTTTGCGCAACTCTGATTTGCACTCAATCCAAGTAGTGATTGGAGGCAACCACAAATTATTTCTCATGCGTTGAAGTTGTTTCCACCAATGTAGGGTGGGTCCTTTAAGTCTACGGGTCACATACTCGAGTTGGTTATTCAAAGGTACTTAACTACCACTAAAATAATTTTCCATGTCATGACACCAATCTAAACATTTATCAGGACCTAAACGTCCGTCAAAATCACTCGTGGGTGTGTGCTCTAGGCGCTTAGGTTCAATGGGCTCGTCATGCCATGAGTGTTTTATATTGGTGAGAGACGCTACCATTTCAGATAACTTTTTAATTCGAACATTTAATTCTTCTATGGTGCTCTCAAAACCTATAGGATTTTCCATAAAAAAATTTGATTTTTTTAAAAATAGATTTAAATTTTAAAATAAGACAATTATTTTAAAATAAAGGCACATTTAAACCTTGTTTTTTTAATGTCTTGCTAAAAAAATATTTGTTTATATTATTATTATTTTTTAAAGCATTTTATATTTTAGTTTTTTTTAATTAAAAGGGTATAATAAATTTTTTGATGCTTTTTTTATTATTTTTATAAAAGGATAAGACCGGATCGACCGACTCACGATAGGAGTGAGTCGACTACCTCTAATACCAAACAGATGTAAACTTGACTCGGGTTTTGAAAAATTAAATGTTTTAAATTGAAATATTGTATTTTCTATATGAATTTTTAGAGATAGAATGAGTTTTTAATTTTTAAAACGGCGCCGAGCGCCCAAAATCGATGTTTTCGTGCAAAATTACTCTTAACCGTTTGAGCGTCGCATTATCGTTAATCGTTGTTAGGAAAGTATCTCGTGGCGCCTAACGACTCGTACCGTTGCGAGATTTATACATCCACAAGCAAAGCACACAAATAATAATTTGCGAAATAGCAGTAATTAAGGCAGCAAGAACGTTCGAGGCAAAGCTTAAAATTAATTAAGTGAGACTCATAAAATTAGACTATGATAATTAGCAAAGATGCCGGTGAGATTACCCAGGGGCTTGTCCCGATCCAAAACCAGTCGGCACATGGGAGGCGCCAACAGTCGATCGACGGAATATGGGAGCCGATGTCGACGTCAATCGTGAAAGTCGTAAGGAGGAGCGATTAGCCGACCGACGGAAGAGATGTGGCGTCGTCGACGTAGGTTGGGAAGTGTCACCAGAATCAATAGCATGGTCGTTGGCGGCCTAGAAGAGAAATGAGCGCCATAAGATTTCATAGGCGGATCGACGCTGCGTCGGTGCTGCCAATCGCACGAGGTCGTGACTTCGCCGGACGGGGAGCAAGGGTCTTCTGATGTCACTGGAGCAGGAGAGAACAAAACGCAGCTCTGGCGAGGAAAAAACTTGGAGGCGGAGACTTTGTCGGTATTACAGAGGGGAGGAAAATTATTTCCTCCTCTGTATTTACCCGGTCTGCTCTTTTTGTCTTCCAGAGTCTTCTTTTGTAGATGGTAGTGAGTATTAAAAGTTTCCATTTGATGATTGCCCAAAATAAATCTTCCAAAGATATCTTATTCACGGTGGATTTTTAACCCATCATTTTTTGTGTGAAAAACTTTCCAAACTTATGGTCTTCACGGTGGGCCCTGTCTCTCTTTCCAAATAATTTGTTAACTAATATTATTTCAAGTTTGATTTGATTTAATTTTCTCCAGTTAGATTATATGCGTCCTTCAATAAATTAAAGCTTGCCTTTTCTGTTCCTCCTATCTAAATTATCGGATCTTTTTATTCAAGGTCTCATCGGACGATCAAACCGACGAGCCAAACAAGTACATGATATGAGAACAAGTACATGAAATGAAAAATGAGTACATGAAATAAAATACAAAATAAATATATGAGAAAGTACTACGATGCAATGAATGATGCATCATTTTTGCTCTTGCAGCTATCCGCACAGTCCCACGAGCCTATAATTATCTACACAGTCTCGCCCATGAACCTATCTTTACCACTTGCAGGCGTGCCTTTGGATGTCACTCCTCTATGATCTGTTCCTTTGGTCGTGTCATTAACCGCATCGCTTGGTGGATGACCTCGCCCTCCACTGACTTCTGCAGGTGGCGGAAGAGGTCGCACTAATTCGAGCTCTTCTAGGTCCAAGATGACCAGTCTCCCCTCAGCCACTCCAACGGTTACCACTGCTCCCCTCGCGTGGATTTCTCTACCTCTGTTGCCTTATGCCCTTGCTGGTATGCAACTATCCTTGACAGTCGCTCAAGATCCTCCTCCCTTGGCAGCTTCTCTTGGCAGAGGCAACATGCGAACTTCCATGTTCGTGCCCCCCGCTAGCGGGGGTCTTCAAAGGTCACTTAATCGCGGAAAGGCTCCCATGGACCCAACTGTAGACCCATCTCTCCGGCGGCCTGAGATCTTACGTCAACAGTCACCTCCGCAAGATCAGACTCATCGTAGGGGCCGATCGGGGGATCGTCTAGGCAAAAGCCTCTCCCGGTTTACATTTCTTCATTTGTGGACGATTTTAACGCGTTGCTCAAGTTCAAATGTTAGCCAGTTGCGGGTTCCGTACGAACCATAAATTTCACTCTTTGTTTAGTCGCTCATCGAGTTTAAGTTTGCACCACTTATTTAATTCGACTACAAGATTAATCTAATATCACATCTCTATTTTTCGTATTACATCAATTTATTATCGAATCCTTTAATTTAGTGCAACAAGTGGATTCAGTTACAGGCCAACCTGTAGTACCTCGTTATCACGTCGGACATTGTGGTGGTGAAGGAGATACAAGGTAGTCGAGCTCAACCTATGAAGATACAAGGGAGCCGAGCTTAACCCACAGAGTTGTGAGGAAAAGGAAGGGGAGAGAAGCTCAATCCTAACCCTAACCTTAGAGGGAAAGATGAGAAAAACTAAAGAGGAGGAAGAGGCTTGAGAGCCTTCATAATTTCTCTCATAATCCCATTCATGACCCAAGAGGTCCTTAAATAATATTACATTGTGACATAAGCGTAATAAGTCCCGATACTTAGACTTATTATTAAATACTAAAATGCTTAATATAAATTTATATATTAAACTGACTCAAGACATGATAAATAGAAGACGACACAAACATAAATTGAAACATAAATAAATTGAATTGGATAATGGGTCACTATTATGACCCCACATAACAACAAGTTCACGGGGAAACAATTTGCGCGCCGGCGGAAGGAGGCAACATAAAGCGGGGTTGGACCTACGGTTCAGCCCTTAATTAAACCGCGACTCCTCAAAGCTGAACCTGCAGGTTCAGCCTACATCGGGGGCCGACCGGCCCTTTCTTGACCCAGAGGTATAAATACCTCTAGTGTCTGTTTGGAGAGGGCATGCAAAGACTATTTAGGTATTCCCCCTCTCCTCCTCTCAAGCCCTAACCCTAGTTTCCCTCTTCCCCCTCTATTCTCTCCTAATCTTGATCTATTGTCCTAACATTTGGCATCAGATGTACTTACCTCCCAATCAAGCCACCATTCCTTGTCTTCTGCGTCGTCAACAACCCAACGTCGGCATTATCCCTCCCTATTGACGGCGTATTCCCCCGATTGGCAACATCTCATCCTATCTTCTGCGTCGGAAGCATCCAATATCTCGATCCACGCCAGAATTCTGTCACGTCCATACCGCCCGATCGACGTCTGATCCTGTTCAACGTCAGTTTCAGACGCTTCTCTCCAGGACGCCGGATCACGTTCTTGTATACCACAGAAAGGAGGTTGCGCCCCTCGATGATGAGCTCTTCCTCGTCAGTCACAGCCGCAACCTTCTCTGTGAACTGGTGTTACCACAACCTTCTCTGTGAGCCACAACCTTCTCTATTGCCGCTCCCTCCATTTGGGGCTTGCTGCAGTTTTTTGTTGTGGTTCCCCTCTTAGTCGGCGACTTCTTCTTTTGCATCAGATTGCCTCGATGATCCCCACCATCACCGACGTTGTCCGCTTGCAGCGACCACTCTACTTTGAAACCGCCAGTGACCCTTCTCTAAACCCTAGAGTCCTCCCAGGTGTTTCGCTCACAGGAAGAGTCCATGAGGCTGACAATCCTAGTGGAGAACTATACCGGGCTCTCAGATACTGTGTCGACCTTCAAAGAAAACTTAAGGGCGCCAAAGAAACGTTTGGAAGAGCTACTGGATGCTCGCATGGAGGAAATCAAGAGCATATTGTCCCAAAGTATCACGGGCAAAAACAACGGTGAAAGAGGACGCAAGCACTCATTTGGGACCGATCCAATCTCCAGGAGGCCTTGGCAGGGAACAAGAGGACCTGATTGATCAATGACCTAAGGATACAATCTACCCTCCTCAGAAGGGGCTTCTACCTAACCCTAAGGGGTGGGGACATGCCAATAACAGAACAGTCGGTGCTGGGATTATAGACCCCTGCCGGCGGCTACAAGGGCTAAATATCAACACGGAGAGGAAGGAGGATACCCGAATTGTCCGACAGAGCGTTGATGGCCTCTACTAGGAATATGTAGCACACGACCAGTAGAACCCGAGAGCATACATGCCACCAAAAAGGACCCGCTTGAATTACCCAAAATTCAAAGGAGGCGACACGTTGGAATGGGTACAAAAGGCAGAGTTATTTTACAACTACCAGGAGATATTCTAGAAGAGCAGTGGGTGCAACTGACATCTTTTCACTTCGAAGATGATGCATATCAGTTGATCCAGTGGTTCCTCCGAGGGCGTGACTATGCCCCCTGAGCCAATTTTTTTGACGGTTTCACAACAAGATTCGAGCCCCTCGAATATGAAGATTTTGAGGCTCTACTCCAGAAACTTAGGCAAATAGGAACAATGATGGAATACCGAGCAGAGTTCAAAAGATTAACCAACAGGGTGCAATGGGAAGAGAAGACATTAATGAACTGCTTCATTTCAGGATTAACGGAGCACATCAAGGATGAGGTGCACGCCTATATGCCACGCAGTTTGACCCATGCTATCAGCCCGACACGGATTCAAGAGGAGCGATTCAACTGACAAAAGTCCAAATGGGGAAATACAAAGAGAAGTACAAATCCTCCAAACACCAAGAGAGATCAAGGAGCTACTGGAAGGGCGACTGTGAATAAATTGACATGGTCAGAGCTACAAACCAGGAAGGAGAAGAGATTGTGCTTCAACTGTGATGAGAAATTCACCCCAGGCCACAAATGTTAGATGATCCAGGTGTACATGTTACAGGAGGATGGCGAGATGCCGGATGAAGATGGAGGAGAACAGGAGCATCTATTTGATATAACCGAGTTCGGGTCCGTCCAGGCCATTGCTGGAGTGTCTACACCGCTCACTAGACGGATGTCAAGGCAGATTTGCCAAAAGAAGGTAACTATTTTGGTTGACAACGGGAGCACTCATAATTTCATCAACCCCGCCGTGGCACAAAATCTGGGACAAGAGATCACCAAGAATGCCGCTTTCTAAGTCATGGTAGTAGGCAAAAATAAGCTATAATGCAAAGGGGTGCTGAAGGGAGTTGGACTCTGTGTGCAAGGATACACCTGCAGGATTGATGTCTACTTTGCCCATCCGGGGTTCAGACATGGTTCTGGGGTTCCATGGTTGCGACAGCTTGGTAAAGTCACCTTGGATGGGGATATCTTGACCATGCAGTTTGCTCAGAGTGGGAAAGAGTACCGCCTGCACGGGATCAGGACCTCACAGGAGGAGGTGACTCTTCACTGCGTAGAGAGGCTGTGGGAACATGAGAATGACATGGAAGTGATTATGGAGATCGTGCCTCAGCCGACGCCCACGCAAGAAGTCCCAAAATAAATGAAGCCCCTACTTCTCTGGTACCCTGATGTCTTCCAGGAGCCCTGGGTGTTGCCGGCCTGACGTTTTCGAGATCACTAGATTAGCTTGAAGGAAGGGACAAAACCAACCAACATTTGACCCTACCGCCCGTACATACATAAGGCCGAGATAGAATAGAGCATGAAGGAGATGCTAACCGGAGGGATCATTCGACCGAGCACTAGTTCATTTTCCTCACCCGTCATCCTAGTGAAGAAAAAAGACAGGTCGTAGAAATTTTGTGTTGACTACCGCGCTCTAAACAACTCTACCATCAAAGACAAGTTCACCATTCCCATGATCGAGGAACTCCTGGACGAATTGCACGGAGCACACCTGTTCGCTAAGCTGGATCTTCGTTCGAGGTACCACCAAATCAGGATGAAAGATGAGGATATCTTTAAAACAACGTTCCAGACACATGATGGACATTACGAGTTCGTCGTGATGCCGTTCAGACTCTCCAACGCATCCTCGACATTTCAGGCAATGATGAACGAGATCTTTCAGCCCCTCACCCACAGGTCTGTATTATTTTTTGGATGACATTCTAATCTACAATGCCAATTGGGAAGAACATCTCCAACATGTGGAATAAGTGCTCGTGATACTTCAACACCATCAGTTCTATGCCAAACAGGCTCCTTTGGTCAAGATGAGGTGGACTATCTGGGTCAGATTGTCTCTGCACAAGGAGTCAAGGCCGACCTCTGAAAGGTGGAGGGCATGTTGACGTGGCCTAGGCCACGCACTGTCCGCGCGCTCTGAGGCTTTCTCAGGTTGACGGGCTACTACCAGCTGTTCGTGAAAGACTATGGGAAGATAGCTCGGTCGTTGACCCAGTTGCTACACAAGGACGCCTTCTGTTGGCAAGAGGAGGTGGAGGCGGCATTCCAAGCTCTCAAAACGGTCATGACGACGACACCCGTGCTGGCTCTTCCCGACTTCACCAAGGAATTCATATTGGAGACTGATGCTTCAGTGGTAGGGATTGGGGCCGTGCTCATGCAAGAAGGTCAGCTGATAGCGTTTTTCAGCAAGGCGCTGGCTCCACGGACACTGGGTTTGTCGACTTACGAGAAGGAAATGCTGGCCATCATACATGTCGTGGCCTTGTAGTAGCCCAACCTTCTAGGCAGACACTTTAAGGTCCGGACCGATCACCAGAGTTTGAAACATTTTTTGGAGCAACATGTGACCTCTCCTCTACAACCAAAAATGGGTGACGAGTTTGCTTGGTTATGATTACGAGATAGTCTATAGGACAAGGAAGGAGAACGTTGCGGCTGACGCACTATCCCGCATACCAAAGGGAGCTCTCCAACACATCTTAGGACCTCTGATCAACGCTTTGGACGATATACAAAAGGAGGCCTACAAGACCCTGAGTTGCGTCCTATCGTGGAGGCACTTCGGCAGGGACAAGGTGCTCCTACCGGGTTTCGATTGCAAAATGGGCACTTATAATTTCACGACCGAATGGTCATGCCCTCGACGTAGCCATGAAAGAACACTGCGATGCAAGAGTTCCAATCCTCACCAGTGGGAGGGCATGAGGGAGTTTTATGTACCTTACAGCGTGCCAGAGCCAATGTTTTCTAGAAAGACCAACAATGGGATATCCAAAGGTTTGTGTAGCAGTGCGACATTTGCCAGCATCAGAAATACGAAACAACATCTCCAGCAGGTCTGCTTACTCCCTTGGAGATTCCATAACAAATTTGGGACACGGGCTCCATGGACTTCATCGATGGCCTGCCGAGATCTCAAGGGAAGACAGTCATCCTAGTTGTGGCAGATAAGCTATCAAATTACGACCACTTCCTGACCTTGAACCATCCTGATACGGGTGAGTCAGTGGCCGACTTATTTGTCCGGGAGATCGTCCGACTTCATGACATTCCTCGGGCCATCATCTCAGATCTGGATACTGTGTTTGTGAGCAATTTCTGGAAAGAGCTATTTCGACAACAGGGTACTCGTCTATGCATGAGCACCGCCCATCACCCTCAAACAGATGGAAAGACGGAGGTGCTCAATCGGGGGATCAAACCGTACACGATGTTTTGTGATGAGCGCGGCCCGCACCTGGACCCGATGGTTACATTGGGCCGAATACTGCTACAATACCTCTTACTACACTGCAAGTAAATTCTCTCTGTTTGAAGTGGTGTATGGATGCTCCGCCCCAACCTTGGAGACGTATGAACCAGAGGGAATGACGCTACCAACGGTTGATCGTGAGCTGCATGATCGAGATCGTACTCTTGCCCTCCTGCGTGACAACCTCCCTACGGCTCAGAATAGAATGAAGGTCCAAACAGATAAATACAGGACAAAACAGAAGTTCACAGTCGGAGATTAGGTCTTCCTCAAGCTTCAACCACACAAACAAACCTCCGTTGCTTGGAGGACGCACCAGAAGGGTGAGAGTGGGCCCGGTTGCATATACATTGGCCCTGCCAGAGGGATCACGTATTCACCCGACCTTCCAAGTCTCCTTGCTGAAAAGAAGATGGGGAAACGGTACAGGTGTGCTCTACCCTGCCAGAGACAACCCACAATGGGGAATTGCAACCGCTCCCAGAGGAGGTGCTTCACACAAAATGGAAGAAGTGCGGTACGGAGTACCGTCAGGAGATTCTCGTCAAATGAAAGAACTTATCGGCGACGCACAACACATGGGTCGACCTGCTCGAGTTCCGAGAACTTTATCCTGACTTTCATCTTGAGAACAAGTTGGTTGCTCATGGGGTGAGGGGGTGTTATGACCCCGCATAACAACCGGTTCACGGGACAACAATATGCACGTCGGCGGAAGGGGGCAACACAAAGTGGGGCTGAACCTACTGGTTCAACCCTCCCCAATTAAATCGTGGAGGCTCGCACCTGCGGGTTCAGCCCACATTGGGGGGGGTGCTCTTGGCCCAGAGGTATAAATACCTCTAGGGCCTGTTTGGCAAGGGCATGCAAATACTATTCAGTTATTCCCCCTCTCCTCCTCTTAAGCCCTAACCCTAATTTCCCTCTTCCCCCTCTATTATCTCCTAATCTTGATCTATTGCCCTAACAGTCACGTGGGCTCATAACATCCCACCCATATTTCAAATCGAGCATGCCCTCAAGCTCCCTAATTTCCCACTAGAATAGCTCGTAGCTCATCATTGTCGCAAAAGCTGCATCGAGTTGTAAGCTCTCATCGTGCTCACGGATGTGACAAAAGATAATGAGGTTATTGGAGGGCCTTAACTTGTGTGGCGCTATGATTGGAGAAGAGATTGCTATGCAATCTTGTAGGACTGAGAAGGGCTGTTGTGAGGCATGTTAGAGAAGAAGCATCTGACCGTTTGGAAGAGGGGTAATTGCGAGTTTGGATCAAGGAGAATTGTAGAGGTCGGCGGGGGCACAAGTTGTTGTGGCACAACCGTTAGGTTTGGAGGCGAAGGTGCTTATTGTGTGAAATGCGGGAAGAGAACAACTGGAGGTGATGGTGGAGCGACAAGAATTGCGAAGATTGGTGGAGTTTCTCTTGTGCTAATTGGATTGACGACTGTTCCAGTTGAATTGGGTCCCTGAATTGTCCGATCATTGCATGTCTGTCAATGTTGAAGGCGAGTCACGAAAGAACCCCCATCAGGGAGTGAAACAGAACGTGAAACAGTGAGCTCCCAAGTAGTGGGAGGAGAATTTGATCTTTGACTATCTTCCTGTTGAAGAATGAGTTGACGACCCATAAGCAGTGGCTTGGTTAAAGGAATCCACTGTAGCCGTAGAGAAAGTGAGTCTTCGAGCGATTGTCCCTGCTTATGGAATCAAACCTGGGTGATCTATCCATGACCAGGATGAAGCTTTTGGGTGAAACTAAGTGAATGTCCGAACGGATTGCTGTTAAAGAATTAGCGGATATAATGGCAGTATGCGTTCACAATTTTGCTTTCTCGCTCCTAGTTACTAGTCGTCATGCCTCTTATCCATTATGTTTACGGGTGCCCATACATTCCCAATTCCATAATTTCCACAATTTAAGCCATCTAGTGGATATATCATTCCTAATTTTGAGATCCTTATTATTTCTTGGATTGATTTGTAAACAGTTGAAGGTTTGTCTCATTCAAAAAAACTGGATTCTAGGCATCAAAGGCTCCATTTTGCATGGTGGCAGCGGTCTTAAACGCATGGGTTAGAACGTCATTTGTTAAGGATCACCTAACAATCATCCGTTTGAACATAAAAGTGGATGAAGTTTCTTAAATGAGCATTAACAAATGACAATTTAATCCCGTGTTCATGGCCACCACCACCTTGCCAAAGGGAGCCAAAGTCCACACGGTGGCGTTTTTGTCTAGCTCTTCTCTCTACATCCTAAATAACAACCATTTATTTGCTTCTCAATATTCGGATCTGTACAACATTATCTGCCTAATTGCGATTATAAAATTACATTTTAGTCTTAATGATACCATGAATCTATAATTGCTAGTCAGCCGCTGATTTAATTAATTAACTCGGTCATGATGAAATAGTTGACCTTCTAACGTGCTATGGATCCCCCTTGTCCAGGTCATTGCACTTAACAGCTCTCTGGCTGCTGAAGGAGAGCTTTACATAGACGACGGGAGGAGCTATGACTTCGAGCACGGGGCATACATTCATCGTCGCTTTGTTTTCTCTAATGGCAGACTGACGTCATCGAGTATTGATCTCGCCGCCGCCCCTCCCCGCGAGAAGAAGTTCTCTTCGAGCTGCACAGTCGAGAGGATCATACTTCTGGGGATGCGACCAGGTGGTGCGAAAAAAGCTGTGATCGAGCCCGGGAATTACGAAACGGTGGTCGAGCCAGGACCTCTCGTGCTTCGAGCGGGCGCTGGCTCGGTTGCCCTCGTGATACGAAAGCCGGATGTTCGCATTGCTGATGATTGGACCATCAAAGTCTTGTAGTTAGTATCCCGCGTGACCCTGGGCGCATCTGGGGGGTTTGCTTTATTAGACGAGCCAATTTGGAAAGAATCCGGCATGCTTTTATTGGCTAGCACGGGTACGCCCGCCAGTCTGTGAGATTTTTTTTTTGTATTCTCTTATTTATATTGTAGTGGCCGTATAATTTCCATATTATGGAACTTTGTATTTGCCATCAAGATTAACATTCACGGGACTGCTCTTGGCTGTGATCTGGCTATCCCCTGAAACTTTGGTGCGCACAAGCACTTTCAAAGCGGCCCTGCCTAATTTGAATAGGATGTACCCGAAGCATCTGTCTTTGAGATTTAAAAAATAGTAAAATTGTTAAATCAGTCCCTATACTTTGGGTCCTTCTTTAAACCAGTCACTGAACTTATAAATACTTCAAATCAGTCCCAAAGTTGCTTTTATGCTTATATTACCAGGAATGTACATAAAAGTCTGTTTATGTTAATTATTTTTGCTGTTTTTTTGCATTAAAATAAAATTGTATTTGTACTTAAAGTGTAAGTAGTTGAATAATCAAATTTATAAAAATTGGAAGTCGTATCTGAAATTTCTGGTATGATTCAACTTTATTGATTTGGCAGTTCCAGTAATTATGGGGTAGTTAACTGGAAGTAGAAGAGTGTGTGGCGGTAGCTGGAAATAGAGAATGAATACTGTTTAGACATTTAGGTTCCGTTTGGGGGGATTTAGGCTTCGTTTGGGGGGACTTATTTTCACCGGTCAAGCGGTTACAACCGTATGAATCGGGCCTTAATTATGCTCCGATTCATGCGGTGATAACCGCTTGACCGGTGAAAATAAGTTCCCCCCCCCCCCCGGAGCCCCCCCCCCCCCCCCCCGCATGACCGGTGAAAGTAAGCCCCCCCAAACGGATCCTTCGTGGAGCTCTGGCAAGAGAAATGGAGGGAAAGGGTGAGGAAGCTACTTAACATTTCGAAAAAATGTCAGCCATAGGAGGTGGAGGAAAATGGAGGAGCTCCCGCTAGAGGAAGTTGAAAGGGGTAGGATGCACACCGTTTCAAGCGGGGAGCATATGTTATTGGGTGAGAACCTAAACCTATGATTTTAATTTCAAAAATAAAATATACTGTAATATAAGTACATTTATAATTTTTTTTTTAAATAACTAAGTAGTGGAATAATTCAATTTAACTCACGGTGTCTGTGCTTGTTTTTTTTTTTCAATGGAGACAATTTTTTTATACACAGAATATAAATAACAATTTTTTTAAAATAAAGAAGTAATTATAAAAAAGATTAGATCACCCCCGTGACCCCCCGTCCATCAAATTAGACAAGAAATTTTTCTTTCAATGGCCTTCTTACTAGTTACTATGCATATGCATTCTTGTTTGATCCCAAAATAACTTTGGACAACTAAGTTATAGCGGCGAATCATTCAGAATAGTTAGATACATTGTGTTTTTATTTTTAATGATTTTCAAAAAAGATTTACTCTGATCATTTGAATTTCATTAATTAAGTTATAAGTAACTTAGATATATATGCATTAATGAATATATTATGCACCCGCAAACGTGACAATACAATTGACAAGTGTTTGTGTTTTCCGGAAAAACACAAACAGAAATCAATCCCGGCGACGGAGACGGAAATCTTCACCGTACAATCCCGCTGCCATGAGCTCCTACCCCGGCCAACGCCGAAACACCGCCGGCAGAAATCGCCCAACCCCAACCATCTCATCCCCCACCCCAAATCAAGAATGGATCCCTCGAGGTTCCTCAAAGCAGATATGGGTACCTCGCGGCTCCAAATCGCCGGGGCTTCCCCCGACCATTTCGCCGGCCGTTCCCCATGTCATCTTGCCGGACGTTCCACAAACAGCTCAAGAAATGCAGGACAAGCTTTCCCGCAGCGCCGTCAAGTGCATCGTCTGCTTTGATATGGTCCGGCGTTCCGCCCAGATCTGGTCTTGCTCCTCCTGCTTCTCCATCTTCCACCTCCACTGCATCCGCAAGTGGGCTCACTCTCACCCCGCCCCCATTTCCTCCGGCGAGTGGCTCTGCCCAGCTTGCCAGACCCCTCAGTCCACCCCCGCTCGAGATCTCTTCTATTCTTGTTTCTGCGGTCGCCGCCGCGATCCTCCCTACGAAGATGGACTCACGCCCCACTCATGCGGCAATCCCTGCGGTAAATCTCTTGGTTGCCCCCATATTTGCGCCGTCCAATGCCACCCTGGACCCTGCCCCCCGTGCTCCGCCTCCATTTCCCGCCGGAAATGCCCATGCGGGAAGATCGCCGTTGATCGGTGCTGCTCCAGTCGCGGATCACCATTCACCTGCGGCCAACCCTGCAACCGCTTGCTGCACTGCCATCGTCACACCTGTGAGCGATCATGCCACACCGGCGCTTGCCGCTCCTGCGAGAAACTCCTCACGGCCACCTGTTTCTGCGGTAAGAAGACCGAGGCGGCGCTGTGCGGCGACATCCCCGCGAATGTCAATTTGGATGATGCCGAGAGCGTAGTCTTCTCCTGCAATGATGTCTGCGGCCGCAGGCTTCTATGTGGGAACCATCTTTGCAGGAAGAACTGCCATCCGGGCCCTTGCGGCGAATGCGAATTGCTTCCTGGAAGCATCAGAGCCTGCCATTGCGGAAAAACGAAGCTCATTGAAGAGAGGAGCAGCTGCCTGGATCCAATTCCAACTTGCTCCCAGATTTGTGAAAGGCGTGTTTCCTGCAAATCCCATTTCTGCGGGAAACAATGCCATGAAGGCGACTGTCCTCCCTGCCCAGTCTATGTCCAACAGAGATGCCGGTGCGGCTGGCAGCTCCGGTTTGTCGAGTGCCACCAGCTATTTGATAGAAACTTCGTCTTTAGTTGTGAGAGAACTTGTGGCCAGAAGAAGGACTGCGGCCGGCACCGTTGCAGTGATCGCTGCTGTCTTCTATCAAAGTCCGACGGCAAACAACTTTCTGGCGGCGAATGGGATCCCCATCCCTGCTCTCTGCCTTGCCGGAAGTGGTTGCAGTGCGGGAGCCATACTTGCCCACTGTTATGCCATGGCGGCCAATGCCCACCATGCCTTGTGTCCATCCCGACGGAGGTAACATGCGCCTGTGGAAAGACATCAATCTCACCGCCAGTTCTATGCGGCACGCTGGCGCCATCTTGCCCGCACCCTTGTTTGGTGCCGCAGCCGTGCGGCCATGGCGCCTCCCACTCCTGCCACTTTGGCGACTGCCCTCCTTGCCCGTTTTCTGCGAATAAAGACATGAAATGTAATCAGCTCTGCCAGTCCACTCATTGTGATTCTTCTCCTCCGGACACTTTACCGACGGTTAATGAAAGAAATGCTCTTCTTGAGAAGAAGAAAAAGAAGCTGGCATGCAATGAGGAGTATTATGCATCCACCATAACTCTACCAAGACTGAGTTCCCTTCATTTTGTGAAGAATTTGTCAATGTTTAATGTGTTTTCTAACCTCTCACCACGAAATGATTCTAATTGGTTTATGACCATTGAGGAGATTTTAAACTCCCTGGTTCTGCCGAAAGCAGGAACTGGGAGCAGTTTCAAAAAGGAGGATAATGCTGCGAAGAAGATGGAGGAGTTGTGGAAGCTCTTTATCCAGGCAGCACGGCCACCTCCCCTGATTCTTGGTTTGAAATATAGTGTTCAGATGGCTGCTTCCCAGTTTCCGGGTTATCGGTCGTCACTCGATTGATGCTGATATAAGAGCTCTAGTCCTGAGATTTGGCGAGGATTGCGTGCTTGTTTTGTCAAATGATAAGAATTCCACGGCTTTTCTGAGTGAAACTGCAACGAGACTGATAGGCCACAGCTCAACTTCTCCGGGTGCAGCTGTGGTGGTAGAGGCTCTGGGCATGTCTGCACAGGCTTCACCCATGATTGGCAATTTATTGGCAATGACTCCGTGGAGGGTGTTGGTGACTCCGGCGGTGGATTTATGGGGACCAGACCCTTCTCCATTGAAAGTTTGGAGAGGAAACCATGGAAATTATTTCCCGGCGAGTGAACTGGGGAGGAGTTACCGGCTGAAAGCTGGCTCGAACGTCGAATCCGGAGTTGGAATTGGGATTGCGGATGCCAAAGGTGTTGAAGAAACCGATAAGCTGGAGGAATCTTGAGAATGTGATTGAATGGGGCTCTAAGAAACTCTTAATTTCCGCCTTCACTTCATTTTTTTGGTGGAGACTGGCTCTGAACTTGGAAGAAGCAGAGAAGCAGCAATTCAGCATATGGTTGTGTTTTTTGTTCCCAGTGTCCAAGAAACTATGAAGTTGAAGATTGAAGGTTTGAGATATCTAATTTTTCATTTCCTTGTTTAGTGATGAACTCTTAGAATGCAATGAAACTTTTAGTTCTATATGGTGAGCATATTTAATAGAGCTCCAAGACCTTTCTGTCTTTGCTCATTCAATTACTGATTTTTTTAAAAAAAATTTAAGCTTTTGTGGTTAAAGATGTGGAGAAGTTTCAAAAACAAATATCTTTTTTTAAAAAAATTATCGCATTTGATGTATGATAGGGATGTGAGAGTGAGTTCTAAACAATGCAAGTCGTCAATGCAGTGTCTGGAAATTAGATTTTGTCTAATCCTAAGATGATGTATTCATGCGAACAACGATCCAACAACATATTGCAAATAATAATGAAAGCATAAAACACAATTATCACAAAGAGTTGCAAACAATTTTAAGAGACAAATTACCAAATTAGGCTATATAAACGATAAAGATGTTGTAAGTCACGATTAATTATAAAGATGAACACACTGACAAAGATTAAGATCCATAAAAATAGGACGTTGTTATGTGCAGATCAATTTTAGCTATGACGCAAACCAGGTTAAATGCAAACCAAATTAAAAAAATCATAGACTTGTGAACCCGTAAAGGGCCGGTCTGCATACAGCTGTTTTGGTAAATTCTTTTAAAAGCACAGTTTGCACATAACCGAAACTGATTTGCACATAAAATTTACCTAAAAATATAAGTTGTCCAATCCATACACAATGCTGAAAAACAATGGCACCAAACAACAAAGCTCACTAGTGAGGGGGCGTGGGCGGAGTGGAGATCTGGTGATTGGGGAAAGTGGTGGCAACTGTCCAGGAGGAAGAATGTTGTGGGCGGCTTTCCAGGACTTGTGGAGGCTGTTTCGTAAAGAGATTTCAAGGGGGAAGGGTTTTGGGGTTCAGACAAGGGTAGCCAGATCCTATGGAGAGCTGGGGGGGGGGGGGGGCTGCACGGACGCTGCTGGAAGAGGCGAAGGAAGGAATGGCTGAGGTTAGGAGGGAGAGAATGCAGTTTTGAGGGGCTGGCTGTTGTTGGGAAGGGCGGGGAATGACCAACTGCTGCTGCTGGAAGGGGCGGCTTGTGCTGGAAAGGGAAACAGGATGGGCTGCGGCTGTTTGGAGGGGATTTAGAGTACATTTGGGGCAGCTTATTGCTAAGCAGTAAACACCATTTTTAATTCAAAGCCGCTTGTAGTTCATTCTCCATCCGCGGGCGAGAAGCCCAGTTCCTCCGCGCCGCAATCTTCCGCTCCTAAGCGCTTCTTCACCCCAGCGATCTCGATACCTCCTTCCCTGTTCCCTCGCGCTTTCTCTGCTCCCGATCTCCGACGGCCACCCCCTCGCCGGGAGCTCTTCTCTGTTACTGATCTTCCATGGCAAGGACCCCGCCGGCTTTTGTTCTCCACTACCGATTGGCCGGCGAAAAAACTCCTACATCTCCGACGGCGAAAACTCCTGCAACCTCAGGTATATAGATTCGCCGCCAGATCTCATTTTTTTGGGTTCTGTTATGCGATTTCTGCCCGCCATTTCTGCGATTTCTTCCTATACATGTTGTAAGCAAAGCCATTGAAGCATTTCTACCTGCAATTTCTGCGATTTCTTCCTGCACGTTTACAATCTATGCGTTTTGTGCCATTTCTGCCTGCGTTTTTTATGGATTGCAGATCGGCCAGTTAACCAATTGTCCTGTGTTTTTTATGTTGATGTTGCAGATTTTTTTCATAGAAGTTTTAGCTCTCACATTTGTCATGAATGTGTAGCAAAACCCCTCAGATTGCAAGCTATTTTGTTCAAAATTTTCGTGTCTCCTTCAAACTATTTTTTTCTATTGTCTTGCTGTTAAGCACAAAAATACTAGTTTGGGAAACATTGAACATTAAACATTGAACATTTGTATTAATGATTATGTGCTTGTCTTGTTGGAGAACAATAAACATTTGTATGAACAAAATGTATTATTTGTGTGAGCGCGTGCTTGTGAGTTTTATGTTTTTTTTTATGATTTTTAAAAATATGGGGTCAAAATGATACTTTTATCTTCTGCGACCTATGTATTACTGAAATTGAACTCGGGGATCGGCCTACAACCAACACATTTTAATAAAGAAGGCTGGAACAGTCTAGTTGTGAAATTTGAGGAGAGAACCAAAAAAAAGTACAATAGAAATCAAATGAAAAATAAATGGGACCATGTTGATGCAAGTACGATTGCATTGGTGTCATAAACGGAACACATGCCGATGCAAATATTCCAATAAACAATCAAGTACCATATATTAGGCGTCATTGAACTACTACACAAAATGTAATAGATGTTCGTGACTTTAACATGTGTTTTACTTTCTCCATGGCTGGTTGGGAGAGAACTGCGCATGATAGTCTTATTTTCAATTTTGTTATAAGCAATCACAAGTACAACTTTCTGCACCCCCCAGAGGTAATGAAGCTTGTATTGTAGTTCTTATAATATTTATTTTTCCTTTTTTTATTAAAATTGTTCGTCAATCATGCATGAAAGTATTATTTGGTAGACATCGGATATCCATTTCAAAGAGGTTATATAAAACTATATCTAGATACACGTTATCATCTTCCTGATTTTGGTCGTGGTAATCGCCCTGTTGAAGGAATTCGAGAAATTTTTAATCAATCACACTCTTCCCTTAGGTGTGTTTGAATGTACATTTGGTGTATGAAAGAAAAATGGGCAATGCTACGTTATATGCCAAGCTATAGTTTTGAGAAACAAACACATTGTTTTCACGACAATGACTTTGCATAATTTTATACGGAGACATTCATCATGCAAAGATCTTGATTTTAGAGAAAGTTAGAGAATGGATCGGGGGGGGGGGGGGGGGGGATTCACAAAGATGAGATGATACATGCATTGATACAACATGTGGTGTAGATGAAATGATAACGCTGCGTGAGTCTATAGGTGAACAACTTTATGAGGCAAGAAAGTTATATTCATTCCTCATATTTTACATTTTAATTAAATTAAGAAAAAATTCTAATTAAAATATTTTCAATCATATAGGTGATACACCAAGCAATTTGCATGCAGCTGATGGATCCGTTTGCCGGCAGTTTTAAAATATTTTGTAACTTTATTATTTGAAAAATATTGAAGTATTATTATAATGTCATGTAATGTTTTGTTTCAATGTTTAAACTGTTTCTGGTATTGAAAAAAAGGTTATAATAATTAGAAAAAAATCACCTAAGAAAGCTCTGTTTTGCCAAATGATTTTTTTTAAACAGTTTTTCAAATACTCTACAAATTTCATTTCATCTAAACAATTTTATAACAAAACTCTGTTTTTCAGAAAGAGCTACTTTTCAAAACCTCTGTTCAATCAACATTTTTTCATCAGCAATGATGAAATGGGTGGCTAGGGCTCAGGGGGAAGGGGTATGGGCGGCTAGGTTAGATACACAAGTAAACGCAAGGGAACAATACTGCCCATAGTGTTTCCATTTATTACAGATTTTGGTGAGGGTGTTATTGTTTTGAGTTGTTTTTTGAAGTGCATGAAGAAGGATAGTGTGCGACTGTGCGTGTAGATTATCTTACTCCCAACCCTAATTAATATAGGCAATAATTATATGCAGGCCGACTTCGGCTATGTGCAGATCACGCAATTTCATAATGATTATGTGCAGGTTGGGTTCATAGCTTCCTATGATTTTTTAATTTAGCCTGCATTTATCAGTGAATTACACAGCCAAAAATAACCTGCATATATGTATATAACATCACCCTTTAATATATAACATTAGAATTATTGTCTTTGAAACTTCGGCCTCATACTCCTTTTCAGAATTATTGTCCGAGCAACGAATCTAAATCACAAATCTAAGATCATTTTGGTCATAAAATGATCAAAAAATGATTGTTCGTTGTAATAGCGACGAGTTCAATAGATTATGATGCACATACACGCAGGAATAAAGCATGCACACATTTTTATAGTACAGCGGGGATGCTCTAATCTCCAACATGCCTTCATTTCTGCTTATATGCAGACCATACTCCCATCCTGCTCTCAGCGAACGGGCAAGCGGAGATTTTGCTCAACATGCGAGCACGAATCACACAATGATAATCAAACCCGAGCACAGTCTGCCACACCCAAAAAATCAGTCATTTCATTAACTAAAACCATACACACACAAAAAAGTTGTTTCCAATCCAATAAACCTTAACTGTACAAATCCAGCCCTCAATGGGACACAAGAAAATTTAAAAAGTTTACAAAGAAGATGAAGAGAAAGAAGAGCAAAGCATATCATCAATCTATAATAGCAACAAATATTAATACAATGAAATGCACATTTTCACCAACATTCTCCAGCATCCATCTTGAAGATGAAGAGACATACAACAATGGATTTTGCTAACTAATTGGATTCAATGGTCGAACATTTTCGGATGAATTATTATAGTTTAATTCCTATCTCATCAGCACAATGCCTTTCAGTTAATGCGCCGGACAATCCCATTCTCGTACAAATATTCCACAAATTCATCGATCAAATACGGCCAGGCTCCTTCGGCATCGTAGTTCGACAACTGAGGGACAATTGTCTGGCAAGCAGGCAGGAAGAAGAATTATGAAGTACTGTTTTTAGTAAAGGTTTATAGCAATAGATAGGGAGGCATAGAAAATAAAAATAGGCAGAATTCATTTTGCTGACATGTGCTATGTAATATCATGTTATTAACAATTTCATTGTTTGCTTCACTAAAATCTATGAATAATAATTTATAAATGTTATTTGAGTTCCATGTTTTATTGACTAGACCTCAACCAAATATGGTTAAATCCAGATACTGTCATGCTATATATATATATATATATATATATATATATATATATATATATAGTCAAAATTACTACATGAACCATATAGATTTGGTTTTCTTTTCTAGGAAATCGACAAGAAGCGGATCGAAACCAAATAATTTGGTTTATATTTTTTCCGGTTCCTGACAAAAAATTTGAAATAGTTAGAAATAGGGTTAAATTTTATGTCTGAACATGGACACACCACCAGCAACCATCTAAACATTAAAAAAGCAATTAAGCTTAAATTAACATTCAACACTATAATGGAATTTAGTAATCAAGAATCTTAACATTTTAATAGAATATATTAATTATTAATTACTACTGTTGCACGCATCTAAAGGCTCATTTGCACAAAGCTCCCGGTTTGAGGCTCCGCAATTCGGATCTACAGATTTGGGTCCTGGGAACTCGACTAAAGAACAGAGGACCGAACGCATATAATCAGCAGTTGCTTTAAGAATTTAATGTTGAGCCCAAATGAAATGAATTTGGTAGACAACCTAGCAATCTAAAAAATATTATTAACAAGATGACACTTATATCTATGGAAGATGGAACCAAACATTCCCTTAAAAACAAGAGCAAGACTGTTTGTTTACCTTAGCAAATTCCAGCAACTGAGACCAGGTATCCCTTGTGATTGATTTGTTGTGCCTTACCTAAGCAGCAAAATATCATGTCAAGAAGTCATCATTAATTAGGGAAGAAGATATTTATATTTACTTCATTTGGATGACAGCATGCAGCATACAAGCTCTTTGCAGTATAAACATTTGGCATGAAGCATCAAAATTTCTTTTTCTAAGCAATACTTCAAGCCAAAAAGAGACATGAAATTCACTTTCATGGAAACACATCAAATCAGAAAATTTCATGATCCAAATGAATGTGTATTAATATCAAATTATCGTACCTACCTGTAAAAAATCGCACCAATGATCAACCAAAGGCCAATGTTTTTCAGCAAACAACAGTTGCCACATTCCAATTGCGGTCTCCAAAGACAGCGACTTTTGACCCTGCAATTTCCACCAAACAGCTGAATGCTCAATCTTCCATAACAATATCAAATCAATGCATATTCCATTTATTTTAATATGTTGTGGCTAAGATTTGAGTTAAATTGTGCGTTTAATAGTGATAAGATTATCAATTTATACTCCATTCTCATAATATGCTGAACATAATAAGGATGCAATGATACCATCTAGGTAGTTTTTTTGCATTAGAAGTTCCCAGGCTGATTTCTCATAATCAAAAATAGGTAACATAATGTTATTCTAAAAACGAGAAGATCAATTTTTAATCGCAAACATGCTGACGATTTATTGCGGAGATCCATTGTATCATAGATAGTATTAAGATAGATGTGCGGAAAAAATAGGAAGGATAAGCTAAAAAATCATAATATCCAAGGAATGGTTGGATTGATGTCTATTAGTAGTACAAGGTAATGACAATGGAACTATGGATTCAAATTGCACCCCATTAGACGAAGTGAAGATTGACCCTGAACAAAGAAGGGACTGAAAATGCACCCATTAGACAGTGAAAATTGACCCTGAACAAAGAAGGGGTTGAAATGCACGAGTAGATGAATTTAGTGCACTTAGGTGGCCTATAAACCACGAGTTTCCCACTAGACATGCTCAACATAGGGCTAAGATAAAATATACCTTCTCTTTAGCCCATCCAAAAGCAAAGTTGTATATCTCTCGGAATTTTTCTGAAGAAAGAAAATAAGAAAGTTAGAGCTTAGACATTTTGAAAGTTTGAAATGATCATCATCATTGACCTAGTTCCAGCTATTTGGGTCAGTTTTACATTCAATCCTACTGAGTACTTCACGAGGTATTACAACTGATGAAGATAAGCTTAAAAATACATGTCAAGTAAAAGAATGTCACATATTGGCTTTTAAACAGAACAACTCCAATCATATTTGCTAAGCATCTCCAAATTAAGCTTTTGTAAACAATTAGGTGATTTAAGAATTTATTTCTGAACAGACAAAAAGGACCCTTCAAAGATGTCTAAAAACAAGTACTCTAAATTGAAAGCACGCACGGTCATCTTTCAGCTCTGCACGAAGTGATGGTATCTTTTCCCGAAACTTTTGAATGGTATCTACCCTGCAAAATAAATCCAGAACCAGTATTTGGACAATAATATCAGTACCAGAGGACAGAAAAAAAGGAAACAAATAATTGTATAAATCATACCCCAGTGATTGCAAGCCACCAATAAACTCTTGCCGAGAAAATTCACACATTGTGGCAGCCTTCATGTGCCAGGATACAACCAACTGCAACATAGAAGGAAGACGATGTACGAAGCTCCTTTGAGAGAGTGAATGGGTGTGGACAAAACTATCAATTAAGGGATCTGCATTTTTGATAAATTTAAAGAGTATGTATGGTTCTATGACTAACGTATTAGGTGTAGGATGAGCTGTAAATTTATATATTCTTTTACAAAAAAAATCTAATCAATTATATGAGATGCATAAGAACGCTATTGCTTAATTTGAAAAAATTATGCATTTAGGCCTTGAAATCTAATTTCAGATATCTAATCAAGAGATGACCAGCCTTCCAAAATCCATGTAGGGCATAAGAAGGGCCTGACATCAAAACTGAAAGAGTGCTTAGTGATAAGGACAGTATGATATCTGCCTGACTGACAAAATCTACTTCAAATGAGAAATAAAGCTTACACCTAATATGGTTTAGAGAGAAGGTAAAGTACACAAGTAGAGAACCTATAGCATCCTTTAGTTTATGCACGGATAATAAAGAACCAAATCATACAAAAAATAAGTGAACAACGAAAGAAAAATCAACATTTCTCTACATGACAACACAACTGAACCAGATATTGATGCATCTACTTTACCGTATTTGGTGAAGAAACTTCCTAGAATTTTGAAGTCATACAGAACTCCACTCTCAAAGCAAACAAATTTGAAGTCACACAGACAGTTACAGGATTTACAGAGATGAAATACCAACACCCCCTCGACAACATCAGCCAATTATCATGTGGGAAGGTGTTTTTGAGATAACAAATGGACATACCGTAACAATATCTTGAGGATCAACCTGCAATTGCCCAGTTACAAAAATGCAGTTTAGAAACACGAGAGGAGTTCAAAAATTACAAAATGAATATTGAGCTTTGAAGAAATACCACGAGTGGCATAAAGAATTCAATATTGAAAACCAACCGCGATTATAATTAGAATGTTTGTCAACTAAGATGTAAGAGAAGTTTTTTTTTAGTTAGCACATATATGCCGGGCTTATTCACTTGTATGGATATATATATGAGCTGAGTTTCCAATCATAGAACATATATAGACGCTTAAAACATGGAATCAGAGCTGATTTCCCTCCTTCCCTAGCCTCTGAAGCGTCTTGAACGATCCTACTTCCACTGATGAAGCCCCAATCCCCATCCGCTCCCAGTCGTGTTCGAGCTATCTTTTTGAGGAAAACTTGTCTCCCAGAGATTATGATCGCTATAACTAATTTCAAGTAAACCTTCTTCTAAAAAGCCGCGGCTAAAAGCGCCAATTTTGAGTAAAATTACTTTCCTAAAGGCCATGACAAATGGCGCAAATAGTATCCACTTCCAGCACTATGTCAAAATCCTCCTTTTAGAATTTTTGTTGTTGCTGCTGTCATTTTGTGTTACGGGTCATCGCGTCTGTTATTATTAGAGATCTTTTATGTTCCGGGTCATTGCGATCATCGCGCCCATTTATTATTGTAAGACTTTTGTATTTTTCTAAGTGTTAATTAATGTGTGGGTTGATAGTAGCTTGTTAAAGTTAGTTGATAAGTTAAGTTAGCCATTAATAGTTGGTTGAGTTTGTTAGTGCCATATAACCTGTTTAAAGATAGTTTCTTGCTCAAATGCAGCAACCTCACCTTCCCAGTTGACGTGTGCTTCGTCAATCTGCACCTCGCGCAGAACACCAGAAAAACATTGATACACACCTCATAGATGCCAGTGCATCCAATGCAAAACACAATCTGCTACTGGAGCCTACGTGTCTCAACATATCCCAAATAGAAGCCATTGCATCCCGCTACCCTGCACGTCAACCTCAAGCTCAGAACACGTCGATCTCCCTTACCGTGGCCCGTCTTCCCTAGATCATGCGCGAGACAATTGAGACACCTGCCTCTCTATTGCAAGCCCTGCGCCTAATTTCCTCTTTACTTAAACCAGGTGCAACATTTGTCGTTTTCGAGCCCAACGCCCTTTGTCCAAGGGCAAAATACATTAATTGATTAATTTATATAAAAAAGAAAAGACCAAAATTATTTAAATTAATTAATTAAAAAAAGGGCAGCTAGGTGCACAAAGGCATCCCCACGCAGTGAGGGTTTGGGGAAGGGTCCCACCACAAGGATGAAATTAGTTAATTATTTATTTATTTTAGATAAATTGAATATTTATTTCAGATAAATTAATTATTCATTTCATATAAATTAATTACTTATAAAAACATTAAGCCTTTTTATTATTGTGGATCATCAAGGGAATCATCGCGGATCATTATAGGGAATCATCGCGGATCATTATAGGGAATCATCGCGGCTCGCATGAACCACACGTAAACAATGGATTGCCTCTTCTAGGGATGAGCTGAGTAAATTCTAGCACAAGATTCCCATCTCTCAGTATCATGGATAACCCCAACAATCAAATGGAAGAACTCATGGACAATTGGACACAATGAAAACGCTTATGACAATTGACAGTTAAATCCATTGTGGAAATACGACATCAAGAGATTGAAGCACGGTATCAAATGCCCGCGCAACACTCTCCAACAAGATTGATAGTCTTGCACTAGTCATCTGAGTCATCACTGTTTCAAGGGCCATTGCGACCTTGTATACACGCCGCTACGCCGACCGATATGTGATATGAAGTTAATGTTGGGCCTCACTATGTCATATTGGAAAATTGAACCTATGATAGAAAGGAAGATCCATTGGGATGGATAACCATATGTGAGTACTTTTTTTGTCTATCAACAGACACCAGTAGCAGAATGAATCAGCTTGGCACCCCTCCCTTTTAGGAGCGTCTCAGTTATGGTTTGCCCATTTGCTGATGGAAAAACCAGGAACGACTTAGGAAGAATTTAAGAAGTTCTGCAACATGTGATTCAGTCCTCCACTACAAAACAATCCTCTCAACAAACTAATCTCGTTGCGACAAACAAGATTTGTCGATGATTAGCTAGAGAGATTTCAAGTTCTAGCCCGAGCTATGTCGGTCCAACAAGAGCAGCATGTCATGGTCTTGACAACATGGCTTCATGAATGACTATAGCTAAACGAGTTTGAAAAACCCACCAAATTTAGTTATTGTTGTAAGTTTAACCAGGATGGACATTGATAGATTAATGCGACTATTTCACCATAGACACAATCCAGAGGAATCGAGCAAGTAGACCCGAGGGTAGCCAACCGCTACATATCTGGTGCATGTCACACACAGAGATGATCGAACGTAAATCAAAGGCATTACGTTATAATTAGGATGACGCTTTTACACGAGAACATCACTGCAAAAGACTTTTCTGGTTTGAGTTGGATGAACCAGACGATGATGGTCATGGGGTGAGGACAAGAATGTCGATGCAGATATTTTAAAGGCAGGTAGCGGGGGTGAAACATATATGCCTCGCGAGCAGAGGCACGGTGACTGTTATGGATTATCTCGTATTCGCAATTATGCATTTGTCTTCATGTATTTTGTCCTGTGGTAGTGGGGGGGGGGGTCCATTTATATAAGGATCCCTTAGGCTGAGAGTCTTTTTATCTTTGAGATCTTGTTTGGTTATAGGTTCTCATAGGTGAGAGAGACTCTTAGAGGGATCCATTTATATAAGGATCCCTTCCGACGCGCGGTCTTCCAACCGCGATGGCTGCTCGTGTAACAGCCTTTTGGATCGACAACCCTAAAGGTTGCCTTCCCCTCCAGATTTGAGTGTTGTTCCTTCTTCCTTACGAACCCGCCATTTTTCGTCCTCGACGTTGCCAGGTGACACCTGTTCGGTGTCTGTCCACGACATCTCGACTAGTGTCGATTGCCACGCCTTCGACTCTGTGGTCTACAGTTTTTGAGCCTTGCGCCTTACCCCTCACACCAACACAGCCCACATCGCAACTCTTGCACATGTTACCACAACCTATAGGCCCGTATTCCCACCGTCGTCTGGCAGGCACGACTAACCCTTACGCGTTCTTTTTCCTGCACATAATTATCCTTCCCGCATTCCTAAACATCCATAAAAATTCAGATTGTCGCAATCTTCCCTTCTCGACATCACACATTTAGTTCCTCCTCCACCAGTCGACGGTGCATCGTTGCTGACAAACCTCCTCATGTAGATTCTCTCTGCCACCACCCTCATGCAGCCATTCGCGAACGCGACTTACCATACAATGTTCTCGGGACTAACTACCCTCCTCATTTCCCTGTCTCTCTTGGGGGGTGGGGGGTGTGGATGGGGGTGGACGACATTTCTTCACATATCACGCAATGTCATGTCGATCTCTATACCAGGTTTGGACAAATGTACCAAAAATCTACAACAACCAGCTCGACATGGAGCCTCCAAGATCTTGATGTTTCACATGTACCGCCCATCAGAGGAGCAGCCCGAGTCTCGACGATGTGCTCATGAGATCCTTACAGGCTCGACCTTGGGGACAAGGTCGTTTTTTACGGGATGTGTGTTGATACGTGTACATCTTGTGAGCAAAGGCGTAGCGACCGTTATGGATTATCTCGTATTCACAATTATTTATGTATTTGTCTTTATGTATTTTGTTTCGCAGTGAGGGGCTACACATATATAAGGAGCCCTTAGGTTGAGAGTCTTTTTATCTTGGAGATCTTATTTTGTTGTAGGCTCTCATAGGTAAAAGAGGCTTTTAGAGGAAGCCAACCCTCAAGAGTTCGGTCAAGCTTGTCTTGATATGTGATCAATCCTACAATTTTGGTTCTTGATAGCGTGCATCTATCAGGTGGTGCTCGAAAGGTCATGGAACTTTTTCAATAAAAGTAGCGTATTCCATCGCCCGAGGAAGCATGTCCGGGTTGAGGATACAAAAGACATGCTCGGATGTGATCAGGGCCAAATCTCGGGGGGGGGGGGGGGGGGGGGGGGGGCTGGGGCCCGCCCCCCCCCCCCCCCCAAGAATTTTGAAAAATGATTAATGGATTTGGATTCCTCTCGTCGAGACAATGAATTTTTACTACTTATAGGTCAATAACGGTGGCCGGATGAGGGAGAAGCGGCTCCGATAAGATGAAGATGTTCAAAATTTTTTGGCTGGAGGAAGTTGATGTCCGCACCCCCCCAATTAAAAGTAGCGTGCATCTATCAGGTGGTGCTCGAAAGGTCATGGAACTTTTTCAATAAAAGTAGCGTATTCCATCGCCCGAGGAAGCATGTCCGGGTTGAGGATACAAAAGACATGCTCGGATGTGATCAGGGCCAAATCTCGGGGGGGGGGGGGGGCTGGGGCCCGCCCCCCCCAAGAATTTTGAAAAATGATTAATGGATTTGGATTCCTCTCGTCGAGACAATGAATTTTTACTACTTATAGGTCAATAACGGTGGCCGGATGAGGGAGAAGCGGCTCCGATAAGATGAAGATGTTCAAAATTTTTTGGCTGGAGGAAGTTGATGTCCGCACCCCCCCAATTAAAATCCCTAGATCCGCCACTAAATGTGATGTTGGAGTTTCAAAAGGAAATATCACAAGTATTGCTTTGCAGAGAGGCCTCGAACATGCGTGCAGACTTCCATGAAAGTGTCAATGTACGTGGTAATGGTCTTTGTCTGGCAAAACTATTTAGATACGCTCGAAAGTGTTGCTAGTATGACATCTATCATAACAACAAATAAGCTCCTCCTTGAACAATGTCTACGTGAGGGTTGCGTTGGTATGGTGGGCACAATGGAGCTTATGTAAAGCAGAACCTTCCATATGGATGGTGGCTTGAGGGAATTTTTAAATCTCAGGGATCTTCTAAAGTTAGAAAAACTGCTCAGCGCGAGCAATTTGCCCAAGGGGATTTGTTCCATCAAACAATGTCGATGCGACGCAGATGTGAGGGTTGAGCATCGGTGGTGGTGTGGAAGAAGGTGGTTGGAGCGACAATCATGTTGGAAGGCGGCGTATTAATAGTGATTGGTTTCAGAGTCACAAGAATGAACGAAGTCGAAGCCTAGCGTCCACAGGGGAAGTCGTGAATCTCGTAGACATCAACATTGAGATTAGTCAAGGTTGTCTTGACGCAATCCATGCAGTCATAGATGGGTCGACTGTAAGGGAAAGATCTTGGTGGTAGGCCATCGAACAAGTGACTGACATCCAAAGGGATTGGCAACAGAGACAGATAGAAGTCAGTGGGGGATCAGAGTTGGCGGTCGGTCGTTGAAGGAGCTCTGAAATCAACAAATTCCAAGGCTTAAGTGAAAAAATAGGTAAGGAACGACAATCAGCGTAACTGCGCGAAGAGTGAGCGCGACATTGCTATCAAGAGGTTGTGAATCTGAACGCATACGAGGGTGCCATGCGAGAAGTTGCGCAACTAAGCAGCAATGGAAGGGATGTCGCTGAAGATCATTGGTTGTGGATGCACACGAGAAAGTTCACAGGCTACGTTTGCACACTCGGTGAAGCTAACGATGGGCGAGTTGAATTTTTCGTGTGTTAACGGCTCGGGGTGCATCTCAAGGGAGCGAAGCAACAACTAGGGTACCGTTTTCTAGAATTCAGTTCATGCTGGCTGGGAGGATGGAACCTAGTGTCGAGCGATGGAAGATTGGATGGTACAAAGGAAGCACATCAAGGCAAGTTGGACCAATTCATGACACTTTTCTTGAAATACAATATGTGAAGCATACAATCACGAGGTATGCTCATGCCCTCTCTTGAGAGTTGGTTCTGTGTAAGAATTCCTCTTCAAGGAGAACTTTCATAAGACTACTCAAAAGATCCCTAAGTCTATTCAAACGTTCCCTTCTATAAGCGGGAGGGCTTACCTAGCTAATATTTCAATTATGCTACTAAGGCAGTTACACAAATAGACTACAAAATGAAGGAAAGTCTCAAAAGTCCAGAGCCTTGAAGGATATTCAGATACTAACTATAGTCGTTGTTTTGATACTAGGCATTAGTATTATTTGGTATTTGTGGGTTGCACCTTTATGTCGTGGAAGAGTAGGGGGCAAGCAGTAGTGTAGTGATTTCTATTGAGCCTAATTAAAGAGTAATCGCTGAAGCTACATGTGAATTGGTCTCTCATAACCTTCATGAATGAGTAGAGCTTTCATGTCTTAGGTGATCTTGATCAGACAACAGGTTATTATTCACATTGAGAAAATATAAAATTTCCTAAGCATAGAAAACTTATAGAAGATACAAAATGATAGAAGAAAAACAATCTCCCTTCATTTGGAGAAGAGTATGGATAAATTTGCAGCTATACACATGAATTCTTTGGGCGGAAAAGCTATTTGGGGCATTTGCAGCAAGTTCGACATGATCGATATTTGTGGTCATCTTGAGGGTGAGTGTTGGTATATATGTGTTCACGCTGAATCCATTTAATTATATACGAGTGATAGTGCATGCCCCCCATCCCTTCATGTGGTCGCAATAATACCCACCACTATAGTACCTCTGATATGCACATACTATGCCGCATCAAGAATCACAAACACCAAAGATTAATAAATTGCATTGCATGAAGAAAACACGGATACAAATTTGAGAGACAAGCTCCCACCTAGCAATCGGAGGCCAGGTCCTCCACAATGCAGTTCTCTCCAAGAGAACCCAAAACCTAAAAGATCCAAAGATAAACCGTTACAAGACAAAGTCACTATAGAACGAGACAACACATAATTAGCACAATATTAATACTAAGGTAAACACGTCATGAGAGACTCGCGATGTGAGACCGATCGTCTAAGCGCATGCATGTGATACATTCGCAATGCGTATACATATCAACACGCCCGTCCTGAAGAGCGGCCTTGTCCCCAAGGTCGAGCGATTGGGAGTATTGAAGACTATTGTCATGGTGAAAAAGCGCCAGTTGGGCCACAGTCTCGGGCGGAGCTGGGACAAGCTGAAAAAATACAACGGATCAAACTTTTTGGGGCAGCTCAGTTGGTGATGAGGATTAGTTTAGAGCTCCCTTATCTAGGAGGTCTGGGGTTCAAGCCCCAGCCTCAACAACTCGCCATTGAAATTAGCGTCTGCAGCAAATCAGATCAGTGGAGATAGATTGGGGTCATTGGTCTACAGACCTGTAGTGCACCCACAGTAAACTGGGGTGTTACATCTCGCACGATATAGGAGTCGAGTATGACAACATTTTTGAAATCAGCAGATGGGCGATGGGAAACCGTGATCGCATCCAACTTATTTTTCTATATCTGTTCATATTTTTTGGAGCTATATATTGAAGATTACATTAAGTTGTCCGATCGAACATTTTAGGCCATCGGGCTTCTTAATCTAAAGCTCCTTTACATATATGCTCCTTTCTTATTCTACAAGTATCGAATATTGCTTCTAAACAAACGAAACCGCCTGATCTTTCTTCCCTCGGCGGTGTGACGATGAGGGATCCTGCGGTGCCAACACAGCAAGTCGTCAACGTTGGGGGTAGGACTGCGAGCGGTGCGGTTTGGTGCGGTTTGAGCCCAAACCGAAACCGCACCACAGGGGTGCGGTTTTTGACCAACCAAAACCGCACCGCACCGCACCGAAACCGCACCGCACCGAAACCGGGCGGTGCGGTTTCGGTTCGGTGCGGTTTGCGGTCGGTTTTTGCGGTGTGGTTTCGGTTTTTCACTGCTTTTTTATCACATTCATTTTTAATAACAATAATTGTGAGACTCCATGGAAGATCTAATCTCATCTCTTAATTAGAAAAAAATAACGTTAATTTTTTTCAACAGTACTCTACACAGGAAACCAATATATCACTATGAATTGTTATGTACACAAAAAACTGATAACTTGACATTATGTTGTGTTCCTAAATGAATAAGTGATATTGGGTTATTGGGTTGAGATTAATGATTATTATAAAGCATAACAGAAACAAAAAACAACACAGAGTTATAATAGAACTGTAGTAATATACAGAACGATTCAAAATTATAACAAAAACCTATATAACCCGTGATTCTTTTTGACTATGAAAGCTTATAAACCAAAAAAAATATGAAAACATCAATGAGAAAAGGGAGGAAGACGAGAAATGTGCTAAAAATTGGCAGTAATGAGAAAAAATGGTGGTAATAATTTAGGGAGGAGAATGGGTAACTGTGAAAAATACCAGATCAGATCTTCGCCTTCCTTCACCCAATATGTTTTTTTATAGAATAATCCTTCTCCTTCACCTCTTCTTTGCTCGTTGTGGCCCGCTAAAGGCTCTGCTTCAACACGCGGTCAACTGGCAAAGCCGCACCGGCAGGAGCTCAAGCACGGAGGAGCGGATCTCCGAAGATGCCTGATTCAATGGCTTCAATGGGAACTCGGGAGAGCAAAAGTTGAAGATCAGGAGATGCTAGGGCAAACTGAGGGGGGCGGGCGGCGAGCAGCGACGAGACTCGGGAAAGCAAAAGTGAGAAATGACTCAAATGAGTTTGTCGACTGGCAAATAATTATCAAATAGGGTTTTGAAAGTTTGGTTTGAGTTGAAACCGGCATCCCGTGAAAACGTTTACCGGCACATAGCAAATTAGCTAGGCCTGCGAACCGCTCAAGCCCAAGCAATTGCACCGGCAACACCGCACCAATTTGTAAATTAATTACGGTGCGGTGCGGTTTTCTCGGTTTTCACGAACTGAAAACCGCACCGCACCAATAAACCTGCGGTTTTCAGACCCCCAAAACCGAACCGCACCACACCCGATCGGTGCGGTTTGCAATGTAGTGCGGTGCAGTTTTGCGATTTGGTGTGGTTTTCGATTTTTTTGTGCTGGCCTAGTTGGGGGTGTCGACGCCCCCATCTGCCGCATCTCCTATCTCCAACGACCCTGCTCCTTGCCTTTAACAGCTATATCGAAGCCCCCAGTCCCTGTCTTTGTTGACAACTTCTTTCCCAACAGTCGACTGGGTCCCTCCTAGTAACATCCCTCTCTCCACACATTCTACAGTTGTTGTCGGCTCTCCTACAACCCCCCACCGCCGCACCCCCTCCAAACACCCTTTATAGCCGCCGACCTTTCTACAACCCTCCTACGCCGTCTCCTTCAGCTCCTTCAACCCTCCCCTGCTTCCTCTTACCCTCCAATAGCAACCTCCGACCACATTTCCCTTATTCGAGCACCCTTCTGACCACCACCAAGCACACCCCCTTCAAAGTCAGACCTCCTTCAAAGTCACACCTCCTCTATTTGAGCCCGATCTCCCCTCCAAAAAACCCCACGACAGCATTTTCCCTTCCGGGCAGCCATGGCCGCCACCAAATCTTCCCCTTCACCACCGAGACTATTACTTGGTGAATTTTTCATTTTAGTTTCATTTTCTTTTACATTGTATGAGTATTACCATCAATTGCTAGTAGTATTTTGCTCTGATCAATTTCGTTCATTTTCTTCATTAATTTGTATTTCTTATTTGTCATGTGCTTTAATTTTTGTGCACTTTAAATAAGTTGTAATTGTTATCTATGGACCTGAATTGCAATATTTTTGATCAACTGTAACGTGCACAAGATTTTAAAATTAACATTGTTTAATCAATTGTGTGTCAGAAGTAATTGCAAGATTAAGATGTTGCATTTGCATTAGGGTTTATGTTGCGAGCTTTGCATTCATCGGTTATATATTGTCTGCTTGCTCGCATCTGCATTATAATTTTAGGGTTTGTCATGGACCTTTGCATTTGTTTGTGATTGCTTACACTGCATCTAAGATTAGAGCATCACGAGTTCTCCACCTATAGATTCGTCCTGCGTTACAAATTAACAAAAAGACAAATCTGGGAAATCAAAACACATACGTGTCGATAGGCATTACTGTTCAACCGATAACTTCCTTACATAATAGTATATACACAAACAAATACACTATTATATATTTATTGCGTAAACAATCAATGTCTCCGTCGCAACGTAATTTGATTTTCTGATTTTACCCTTGGATCACGATGTTACGAGTGTCACTTTCCTTCTCTCGAGCTCCAATGACTGGGATTCCTCTTCGTTCAACTTCATATCCTACGGTATTATCATTCCCTCCTTCATGCTTCTTCTCCAAGTTCGATAATACTCTCTAAACCCTTACAACATTTTTAAATGGAACCAAAAAATGGGAAGTTAACATAAATTACTATCATTCATCTTCATTCAATTTAAAGAAAGCAAAATAACAAGTTGGTTAAAATTTAAGTTGGCAGAGCCTGCATGCAGAGGAGAAGATTGATAACAGTAGCTAGGTCATACTAGTAAAAGAATGCTAAGATGAATAAACTTTGAATTGACAACTTGAAAGTAACAATAAACAAAAAAAATGAGAAAAAGATATGGCATGGTATCAATGCGGCTAATCATGCATGACCTTGCACTGAAACAACCATCTTTAAGCAAATTTAGTACTCTATGTTAGAAAAAGTATGCAATATATTTAATTTGGATGTTACACTTAAATGTATATATTATGTAAGCTGAGACAGTATGAAGGTCCTCAAATTTATACACTGTGAATCCCATCCACCAACTGAGGGAAAATGATAGTAAAAGTAAGATCAGGGCAACAAAAGTATGCATATAAGTCATATGTTTGGTCAAATTTTTAATAAATGCTACAAACTAATGGAAAATCTTACCTCCAAATCATTACACAGTAGAGATATGCCATCCACTAAAATCATATCAGCATAAGTATCTGCGAAAAATGAACTATTATTACTACAAATAATACTATAGATTCTGAACATTAATATTTAATTAATACAAGCAAAAAATAGTTTTACCCGAACCCTATGGACAGAATAGCTCACTTTTACTGCCAAGAAAAATGACTATGAATGGAAATATGTAACTATTAATTTAAATGAAATGAATTTTAGTTGGGTCAAATGGCAATCGTAAGAATAACTCTATTTTTCGATAAAATAATATTGTTAATAATGCAGCATGCCCACCACAGAATATATCAACCAAAGTGGGGTATTCTTATCATGTCAAGGCAGAACAAATTCTTAAGATGCTTTCAACCATCACAACCATCAGAAAACGGTTAAATAAAACAACTCAAAAGTGTTTACACTCTCTGCCTTATAAAATATAATTAGAATTTAGCTAACCTATGAAGATATATGCAACCTTTTCCTATTAGAATTGCACATAAATTGCCACAGCACTTCATCAATGTTCCTTAGGAGTTTTAGAAATTGTGTCTAGCAATCAATCATAATCTTCCATTCAATTTTGTTGAGAATTTCCCGAGGTGTTATACCTAAAAAAGCTAATCATCTTGAATAGCTCTCAATCATATAACCAAGTCTTCTCCATAATCCCTCAGAACTAACTATATCTACTGATCTAATTGGTACAATTTCTAAACTTCACCATGCATGCCTGAACCACATAAGTTTATTATTTTATTTTCAATAGATGCCACTCTCATTATTTTTAAAAATATTCATTCTTTAATTTATCTCTACTTTTATCACACATTCATCTTAGCATTCTCATTTCTAACTTAAATACCAATTAAATTTTTATTACCCAACACTCAAATTCATACATCATAGGCTTGATAGTAATTTTTAAAAAATCTACTTTTAGGTCTCCATGATATCCTTCCTCGTATAATCTTCCAGAGGAGCTTCTCAATTTTAGCCACTTGAATTTAAGTCCAGAGATTATCTCCTTGTATATATACCATTATTCTTTTGTACAATCAAACTAAGTGATGCAGGACGACGCGTAAGATTTGCGCACCTGTCGGCTTTTTCTAGGAAACCATAAATGCATGGGATGATTAAATTAATTTTGCAAAGTTTTTGAGCGAAATTTGCACGAACTCTAAGAAATGAAGCAACTAATTTCTTTGTAAAACACAAAATCGCTATTTTGTTTTAAAATGATTTTCTTAAATAAAATGGTTCAATTTTAAATCCGGGGAAGGAAGTTCGCAACTTTTGTTCGTTCCCCTTGTCGTAGCACAACGAAAATCGTGAACTCCAAATACGTTTCCGTTTGGAGTTTTCGACGTAGCATTCGCTGACAAAACTCGGGCAAAAACTCAGCAATGAGTCTATTATCTACGAGAAAATATAAAGGAACACACAAAGGCAAAGATAAAAATAATTACCCACGGAAAGAGACGTCTTTCCATATCCGAAGTCGATGGCAATCACGCGAGAAACTCCTCGTCACCTTCGATCTCCCGCTCCGAGATCTGCCGCTATCGCACACGGGCACCAAGGAATTAAAGCGCTCCCTCACACGAGGTGGTTCCACGGAATCACTCAACAAAGTAAGGAGGTCACAAGCTAAACAACATAAATTTCACTCGCTCTCACACTAGAGGTGGACCCATGAAATCTCAATTGCACAAGGTGGATCCACGAAACCTCACAAAGCACAACAAAGGCTCCAACAAAATAATTCCTCTGACAGGAGAACCAAACGCTCAATCTCCTAACTTGCCGTAGCAATATCAATCTTACGGCAACTAACAGGTTTCACTATTCAACAACTCCCTCTCGAGTGAAGGCTAGCAGTAACCACAGATTTCAGCCTAATTACTAACTCACGTTCAACAATATTGAACAAGAACAGTAAATTTAATATTACTGTTCATCAACTATTATCAATCGAAATCAACAATAGTATCTCACGAGAGCAACCTCAAACGCTAACTCACTGTTCATCTTCTTCTAAACTCCTAAACAGGATTCCAACTAATCTCCTTAACAGAACTTAAACAGGATTCAAAAGTAAAATCACTAATCTCGCCTAAACTCTAACACACGGCAGGAACTAATCCTAGAGACATTCATCAACACATCACACGGAGCAATCGCAGCAATCTTCAAGTTCAATATTCATAAATCACCCCCGAAAAATGATTACAGAGCCCTTTATATAAGGTTTTTTCGAAAACAAAAGCAGAAGAAAATGGGAAACCTCCACGAAATCTGGAACCGTCCGGGCTGGAAGGTGCGGCCATGGCGGACGAACATGCGTGGACTGTTGCCGAAATCGCCGGTGGTTGCGGGCGATAACGTGGGCGATGTCGTGCGGAGCTCCCTCTTGCGTGCAGCGGCAACATCGGGGAAGAAACAACCGGCTGGCCCTAAATCCAGAAATGAATCGTGTGGCTCTTTTTTTCGTCTTTTACAGTTCTGTTAAATAGCAGGGGTGAAGCACTGTGCTGGGCCGGCAACAGAACTGAACCGACATATCTTAAAATACAACACTACGTATATATATGTATATTTATTTATTTATATATATATAAACATATTTTTTTTACACAAAAAAATTGCAAATAAATCACATACGGCAAATTACAAAAATGCACAATGACAAAATTAAAATGCCATAATTAGGGTCGGTAACGGTCTGGTCGGGCGCGGCGTCGGACCTTTTGCGTCAACCTAATGGGGTTAGTTTCCACCAACTCTCCCGCTCTCAAAATCACTCATCTCTGGTGAGTGGTCCGAGTGGTAATACGAGGGAAGATCAACATCTATATTCTATGCCAACGAATCAAGTATCTCTGAAAATCACCATCAAGAGTGTTCACTGTCCAACATGTGCTCGGAAACTGGAATAGAATAATATCCTGGTGTCTCATGCTCGACCTGAAACTGTCAGTGAAAACAGAAGGAACTACAATGGAAGTGTCAGTAGCGGAATGAATGTCGGTATGTCCTGAATGTGGCTCCTCACTCTCACTCACCAACCCAGAAGAATCAAATGGAGAAGAAGACAATGGAAATTCTAAAAACTCATGCGGACAGTCGCGAAATAAAGTCAGATAGGCTACCTTAAAAACAGTATTTTGCTCCCCAAACGAAAGACATCTCAAGTTCATATGTGTTTTGCCCAATCCGCTTTACTACTCAAAAGGATCGAGTTCTACGGTCAACTAGCTTCTTCACGATACCCAAAGATAACCGTTCCGGATTTAGCCGAACCATTACCAAGTCATTCATTTTAAAACTAGTAGCCCTTTTTATGCTTTTTAATTTGAGCTGCATAAAAAATCAATTGTATTATGCATTTTTCCGCTCAAAAATTTTTTTATGCAAGTCATGCAAATGCAAAAGATGACTACTAACACGACTAAGGCCACAAACCAATGGTTTCAAATACTAAACGCAACTCCTGATATAGGTACATGATCAGGAGGCTCGGAAGGTGGATCATAAAAGAATTCATCGCGAAGGGCGATGAACACTCAAGTGCAAATCAGAGACATCGGTGATCAGATGTGTCAACACGGTGTGTGAACTATCTCTGCAAGTGCGGGTGATAAGTAACAACGAATCAACGAGTGCACCCTCAAACTCGATGGTGATACTAAGGATGGATACATCCCAAATGTGCGGTGACAAAATTAAAATGCCATAATTAGGGTCGGTACGGTCCGGTCGGGCGCGGCGTCGGACCTTTTGCGTCGATCCGATGGGGTTGGTCTCCACCACTAAGACATTTAAACCTATCACACGTATCTCTTTATCATCTAATATGGTAGACACACAATTGTTAAAATCACTGCCTAATTAAAATTGCATATTATTTACAGTGTTAAAGTGAAGATTCATGTATGTATAAGTTGTCTAGTGTGACAAGGAGATATGATGGTTCTTCCCCAAATTTTTGGGGAAAAAGTCAAAGATTTCATGTTTAGCTTAGATGAAGCTTTACTAGGTTTAACTATTAAGTGACAGTATGAGCAGGACAGTTATCGTGAGTATGTATGTAGAATTACAATGGATGAATGCAAGTGTGAAATTAAAATGGATGAATGCAAGTGTGAAATTAAAATGGATGAATGCAAGTGTGAAATTAAAATGATATGATGCACAAGCAATTGACCAATTAATTAGCAATAGATTCTGAATTTACTAAAAAAATTCACAAACATCCACAATTGATATTAGAGTATTAAATGAACGAACAATTGTTAGTCAAATTAAAGTTAAGAATGTTTCAATTAAATGGTAAAAAAATAAGAATTTACAATTAAATGATATTAGAGAAATTAATGGGTAAAATAGTACAAATTAATATCTCAAACGATATGGTGTTCAACAAAATATTCAACAATAAGTAGATAAAATTTCAAACAAGAATTTACACTAGTAAATGGAGTCACAAAGTGTGGAAGGAGATTGATTTGGGTCTGGACGGAGAATTTGGTGCAGCCCTGTACTGAATTCAGAGATTTGAATAGGATTTTTCTTGTTAAAGGGGTCTCAGGCAGGGGTTATTGGGTTGTTGGGAGAAGGAAATGGGGTTGGGATTAACAGTTACTGGCAGATCTGCTCTGGTTGGTGGTCGGCAAGGCTGAGAACACAGTGGATCGCTGCAGGAATTGAAGTTCCGGATACATGAATGTCTGGAAATGGGATTTGGGCCCCAGGTGGTTGCTGGAATGGTTTCAACCGATTAATTGGAGTGTAAAATGGGTCAATTGTCTACTGGATGGGGGTGCTGGGAGTGTTATTGTGTATTGGCGAGTCTATGGGAACAGGGGAAACGAAAGGATTACTAAATTTTAAGTGCTGTAATTTGGAATTATGTAAGGAAAATTTGGACTGGGCTGCTAGTTGCCTGGATCACCAGTGCAGGAACAGTCGTCAAAGGCTGCAGGGCGTTCTCTTGTGGTGTTGCACGAATGGTAATGTGCATTTATTGCTTTGGGGGTTGGGTGATTACTAAATTTTGGCAGGGAAAATGGTAGTTATTGCTGGATCTAGGGGATAAAAGTAGTTAGTTACAAGACATTTTTAAGTGGTTAATGAGTGGTATTGAGTGTGAAAGTAGTTATGGGTAGGAGGGCAGTTACCTTGGGTTCAACACCAAGGTTCCACAGAATCGAAACCATGGGTCGACCACGAGAGCCCGGATTTTCTGTCCAAAATCTGTGATGCCAGAAATCAGTTCCTAGACCCTTATTTATAGATTTAGAACTCACTACGAACAACTACAATCGTCCAAAATGTAAACCACTAAATATACATGAAATAAAAATGCATAAAATAATGTCGCCGTCTTTCTGAATGCGAGTACCGGCTCGGATCATCTATCCGACGATTCAAACTCCTCCCGTGTAAGTAGACTCGGGTGGGTTCTAATAAGGGTCGGCCTGTGAAATGTGATCCCCATCACATTGTTTCAAGTGTTACCATCAAACAATTATAAACATCAACCTAATTTCGCCTATTTTACACATTTGCATTTCTACCATAAAATATTTTATTCTTCAAAAACTACATACAAAAACTCATTAGCTAGAAATAATCATGAATTCGTGTCAAACACAATTATATTTCTCAATCAAGGTCAGTAACAGTCCCCCAATCAACCAAAGGTGTTCAACAAGGTATTCAAAGTTCATGTTTCATGGAAAAATATTGAAAAAAAGAATTCCTCGTCATAAAAAGGAACTATAGAAATCACCGATAATAATAATAGCATCTCGATGATAGTGCTAAACACAAAGAAGAGCTCATTTTCGGAGAGCGACAAAAGGAGTACCAAAATTAGATCTGATACACAAGTGATTAAACACATTTACACCCCAAAAGCTTAAGACTATGGTACATGAACAACTACTTGGTCTATCTGCACCAATATACTTTAGTCTATTATAGATGGTGGAAAACTCAAATTCTCATATGTCTTCGCATTCTCCCTCTCAAGTGGGAGCTCTTTATTTGTGCTTATTCAAATTTGGCAGTTAATTGATGATGATACGTGTTCGCATTGGGGAAATATGTCATGTGCATACGCTCGGACGTTCGGCCTCACCTCGTAGGAGTCTATCAATGTCTCGTTTACTTTATTGTACTATCAATGTCTCCCAGTTGAAGCTCTGATATCTTTGTTAAGGAATTTTTTAGCACCCAGAAGTTAACCACAACTGAATCACCAGGAACGGGAAGATTAACTGCCAAACAACTCAAAATACAAAGGGATAAAGAATCTCTCCTAAAGGTCACGCCCTGAACGGATTGATTGGAGTGTAGATGGGGAAGTTCCCGGTTCTATCGCAAGCACATCACACACAAGTTTCAGATCCAAGACACTCACACAAAGCCATTTATACTACATGGCCAATTACAACATTACCCCTGACAACTAATTTAACAAATAAAAAGTTACAACAGATTTCTTCAAAAATTCAAGAAAAAGAGTAGTTCTCTTAAATCTTGATATCTCTTTGTCCTAAATAGACCTCTAATACCAACTTAATTCTGATCTAAGCACTTGTTCTTATAGTATAATACCCTTAACAAGGTATTAGAGAAGATGCGCATGATTTTAATTCTTTAAAGGTTTCTTAGGACTAAGCTTGAAATAAAAATGGAACTTTAGTTTTCTTTTTCAAGAATCACAATTTCTGGATTGTCTGGATGATTCTTGAATGGTTCTTGAAGAGTTCAGTAATATTCTTCTTGTTCACCCCTTGATGTGGTCAAGCTCCGTAGGATTTTGGGGTCTTAGGTGCAAATCTTTGGCAGTGTCTATTGGTAAGGCTTGGTTGTGCCTTCTAGTGACAATAACAACACTCAAGCCTTTATCCCACTATAGTGGGGGAGGCTCTTCTAGTGACAATTGGAGTAATAATAAAAGCCAGAAAACAGTTACTTCTAATGGTCTTCGACAATGCCCATGAAAGTATTTGACTGGAAAAATTGAGGATTTGGATAATAGGATATTTCCTTCGAGTGACTAGCAAGTTAGGAGGGAGGAGGGAGAGAAGGAGGGACAATATTGATTTAATTCTTTTAGAGAGTAATGCAATGACTTATCCATGAATCTATTCTCTTCAAATAGGGGGAAAAGGTAGTATTAATATAGACTGGCAGTGACTACTTTCTTAAAACAATATAATAAAAACTAAATATAAATTACCCAAACATCCCTTGTGAGTTAGCATATTTACAGGTGGCACCACTTTATCTTTTGAAATTGCAAAAGCCTCCTCTCCAAATTTACATTTCATAACATGTATTAACAAAAATACCTCATTGGACCTCCCCTTCATGGGGGTATTTTTGTGGATGAATATATAAAATGTAAACGTGGAAGGAAGATAATAAAACAAATAATAAAACACTTAAGCATATCTAAAATAATAAAAAGACTCAAAAAACTATTTTGGCAAGCCGATTACCTATGATAGTCGGTTGACTACCTTAGGTTGGTCATTCAGTAATCAAAATTTTGTTGGCATCAATTTTACTCATCACATGTGTAATTTATGATTCATCTTGTGAATTAGCACAATTATAGGTTACACCCCTCTATACTTTGAAATTACAAAACCCTCCCCTCTAAGTTTACATTTCATGGCATGCATTCACAAAAACACCTCCTTGGAGCTCCTCCAGGGGGTATTTTGGTGCATGAATGATATAAAATGTAAACTCAGAAGGAAGATGTTTGTAATTTCAAAAGATAAAGAGGTGCAATCTGTAATTTTGAAAACTTACAAGCGAGGTTCAGGTAAACAACTCTTAAAAATAACAAATAATAAAACACCGAAACAAATCTATGCACTTAAAACAATAAAAAGACTCCGAAAAACAATTTGGCAAGAAGGACTAGGTTTATGATGCAGTACGGCGCGTTGGGTTTGCGCGCCTGTCGGTTGTTTCTAAGAAACCCTAATGGCATGTGATGGATAAATTGATTATGCCAATTTTAGAGCGGGCGCAGCACTTAAGAAATTACGCAACTTAGATTTTTGAAAAACACAAAATTACTTTTTTCATTTCAAAAATTAAATCACTTGAAAAATGGTTCAAATTAAAACCCGGGAAAGAAAGTTCGCAGCTTTCGTTCTTTCCCCATTGTCGTAGCAAGCCGAAAAATCGTGAACTCCAAATACGTTTCCATTTGTAGTTTTTGACGTAGCGTTCGCTGACAAAATTCGGGCGAAAACCTAACAATGAGTCTAAGAGAAGATTTAGACACACACAAAAAAAAGCAAGTTACCCACGGAAAGAGACGTCTTTCCGTAATAGAAGTTGATGGCGATCCCACGATGAATTTCCTCGTCACCTTCGATCTCCCGCTCCGAGGTCGTCCGCTGTCGCACACGGGCACCAAGGAGATATTTCACACACTCACACGAAAGTGGTTCCACAGAATCTCAAACACTCAACAGTGTAAGGAAGCCACAAACTAACAACCTAAAATTCACTCGCTCTCACGCTCAGGGAGGATCCACGAAATCTCAATCACTTAAGGTGGATCCACGAAATCTCTAAGCACTCTAACCAGTTGACCTTCCCCTCTCCAGGAAGCAACAACTCACCTAAAATAAATTCCTCACAAGGAAGCAACCAAGCACTAATCAAACTAATACTAATTTCACTCAACTAGTCATAACAGCAACACAACTCACGCCATTGTTTATCATCTCACAAAACGATAACATTGGCAAAGGATTTCTTCAACAATCGTTCAATTTGAAGCAACAGCAAACAACACTTCAAACTGGGATTCAACACAGAACAACGCTCCCACAGACCCACTGGAGAACAAATCAACAACAAATCCTAACAGGAAATTTACAACGAGCAGAAATTCCACTATTCATCGTCTTCATCTAACTTCTACAGTAAACGAAATCTTCATTAACATCCTAACTTCCTACAACAACATTAACATCTACCTCCTACAGTACTCACACAGAGCACCTCACACGCACATCAATAGAAAACGCAGCAATTCATTTTAATTCTTCGATATTTTCACCACCTAACCCAACAGCAATTTCTCCCTTTTTATAGAGTAGCAGAAAACAGTCGGCTTCAAGGTGGAACGGCCATGGCGGAAGAGGCGTGGAGCTGAACCCGTGGCTTCGTGGAGGAGTGGACATGGCAGCGGGTCATAGGATTCGTGGTCGGCGACGTGTGGAGCGGAGGAATCGTGGGCAGGAGAAGCGATCTTACGTGCGAGAACCCACGAGAGGAAGCCCTAGCCGACGAATCCGGGGACAGCTCGATCGGGAAAGATGAATAGTTCACGGGCCGGCTTCTTCTGCAATGCTGCTCTCTGAGCCGGGTTTAACCTAACAATATATGATATATATTTATATATATATAACCGTATATATATATATAAATATTTTTTTTGATAAATTTTAAAACTTATATATATATTTATAAATTTATATATATATATATCACAAAATACAAAAACAATTACGAAAATTACAAAATGACACAATGCGATATTCAGGGCCGATATAGGTTCGGTCGCGTGTGGCGTCGGATACCTTTGCGTCGACCTGATCAGGGCTAGTCTCTACCAGTTTACCTATGATAGTGGGTCGACTTCCTTAGGTTGGTCATGCAACAATCCAGATTTTGTTGGCATCAATCTTACTCCTCGCATGTGTAATTGATGATCAATCTTGTGAATTGCCACAATTACAGATTGCACCTCTCTATTTTTTGAAATTACAAAGAACTCCACTATAAGCTTACATTTCATAACATGCAATAACACAAATACCTCTTTGGATCACCCCTTCAAGGGGGTATTTTTGTACATGAATGTTACAAAATGTAAACTCAGAAGAAGGTTTTTGTAATTTCAAAAGACTAAGGTGCACCGTGTAATTTTGCAAACTTAGAAGGGAGGTTAGGCAAACGGCTCTTACAAATAACAAATAATAAAACACCGAAACAAATCTATCCACTGATAACAATAAAAAGTCTTCAAAAACTAATTTGGCAAGCCGAACTAGGTTTACTTATGATAGTCGGTCGACTTCCTTAGGTTGTCCATTCAGTAATCCAGATCGTTGGCATCAATCCTATTCCTCACATGCGTAATTGATTGTCCATCTTCGCTTGTGGACTCATAATGATTACCACTCCAAATTCTATGATGCGATCTGAGATAATATAATTTTTTAATGGACCATTGAACTATTATAATCCATTTAATTTTCCACAGCCCGATCCCCAAATTGGTCCATTTTTTAGGTTCTTTGAAAACCAATGGTTGCTTTAGAAATAAGAAATTTGGTAATAACTAATGGAATAATACTTTGATATGCAAAGATGACTGAGTTAAAGTTGGCACACAACAAAAATTTAGAATGAAAATCATGAATGACATCATTTGTATTTCTAAATCTACAACATGATGTTTTATGGAACATTTTGAGTAATTGAATATCAATATTGTTGGCAATATTGACATCATTTGCATAGTGAGAATGATGTTCTCAAAACTATCAATTTCAGTCCCAAGCCAGAATGAAAAAGTTAAACATTACACAATTGTCCAAAGAGTTAGTATTACAGATACGTCTACACCATGCGAGAAGAGATGCAACGGCCTTCATGGATTATATTGTATTCACAATTATTATACAATATTATGCATTTTGTCCTATAGCGGGCGGCTCCATCTATATAAGGAGCCTTTAGATTGTGAATGAGGCATCTTTGAAGTGTCATTTAGTCTCTCATACGGAGAGAGGAGTACTTTGGAGGACCCAACCTGTAGGTGCATGGAGGGATCTCGTCTCCCGAGTTGTATCTTTTAATTTTCATGCAATGCAAGCTATCGTTTCTGCTCTTCGTTCTTGATACGGCTACCGCATATCAATTGGACCGACCTGCCGCTCATTTAGGATTTTCGTCGGAACCATAATTGGATCTACATCCTATTCCATCTGTACCGACCGAATCTCGTGTCTCCTCCTTGCGTACATCCATGCGCCGTATCTGTTCCTTTTCGCACTCAGTTGAACCCGCTTCAACGGCTGCATCGTTCCAACTTCAGCGCCGCTCCACTCACAAACGACATGGTGTCGATTCTGCTTGATGACACCTCTGCCACCATTCACCCACGCGCTTGAGCCTCCCCGTGTGTCTGTCACTTCTGTCTGCCCTCCTGCCACCATCGAGCATGCAAGCCTACAACGCTTGCAGCCACATTTCTTCCACTCATCCGCGGCTGGCCTCCCCCCTATCGTTCATCCTCCATCAATCTTTGCCTTAAAGATCGGCGCAAACATCGTCACTCCAACATTGCCTTCTCTTGCTGCCATGTTCGGCCGCATTCCATTGACCATCAACCCCCTTTTCCACCATGCCCGTCCTTCCAGACTCAGTGCATGCTTGATACGATCGAATTGAAGCGTCTATGGATAAACACCTTGCTATGGCGCTTGCGCTTTGTCACAGGCATCTTCCACACACCCCATTACAGTTCAGGCACGCCACTATGCTTCCCAACGAGCCTTCTCTTCCTCCATTCCACTGCTGCCACCACCACCACCACCCGGTCTTTGACCATCAGAAATGCTGCAACTTCCTCCTTTCCCAACACCCCCTTCGTTTTCCCACTGTTGACCACGGCGTGCACCCCCTGATACCCACCATCATCTGAGTTACGCCGGTTTCCCTCCAATTCGCTCGCCTTCCAGCAAATCCGTGACAGAGGCTCCACCTGGCGATTCGCCTGCTTTTCACACGGCGCCACAACCTTTTTTTGCTCCTTCTCGCTTCTTGAATACCCATGTACACCCGTTAACTTTATTATCTCCCCACTTCTCTTTTCCAACATGTCTCGGACCCACTATTACCCTACCCTCACATTTTGTCACTCTCGCACTTTGACCAGACTTTCCGCCAAGTTTCATTATAAATCAACACTATCCACTTCTTACCGTCCTAATGTCTGGCCTCACGACACTCATTCAGGATCTGGATGGGTTTCCACCATCTGTCATAGCATCCGACCTCCGACCGAGGCCCTGGGCCAACTGGCGTGCACCTTGCTCAACCTTGAGGACAAGATCTTTTGTGGCCATGACATTGCTTCACCTCTCTGGTAGTACCATGTCGAGCTCTACACCTATTTCGGTCAATTGTACCACAGATTTGCAGCAACCAGCACGACATGATGCATCTAAGCTTCCGATGTTTCACTTTAACCGCCCACCAAAGGAGCCGTCTAAGTCTCACTGACGCGCACATAAGACCCTTCCCAGCTCAACCTTGGGGACAAGCTCGCATTTCAGGACATGAATGGTGATTCGCATACGCCTTGCGAGTAGAGACGCAATGAACGTCATGGATTATCTTGTATTCGCAGTTTATTATGCATTATTATGTATTGTCCTGTAGTGGGGGATCCATCTATACAAGGATTAAGTATCGCTTAGATTGCGAGTGCCTCTTTGAATTGTTTGACTTTGGGCTCTCATAGGGCGAAAGGAGTGCTTTGGAGGACCCATCCTCCCGGTGCTTAGCATGATCTCATCTCCCGAGTTGTATCTTTTTATTTTCATGCAATGCAAGCCATCGTCTGTGTTCTTCGTTCTAGATACGGCCACCACATATCAAATACATAACTCATATCGACTCTCTTTTTGTCTTAGGAAGAATAGAGTACAAGATCGAGCAAAGATGCTAATATGGGATTGGATCATTCACCCAATGATAGAGAAGTGTGCTAATTGATCTATAGGCTCAATAAGAGAAGGCTTTAATGGCGAGGAGCGCTTGGTGGAGAAATCTATATAAATCCATATAAAACACGTGTTTTTCCAACTTAATCTTCACAAGATCATCAAATGCATTAATAATTAATGTAACATTATGAATGCACTCCATAAATTTATACTTTTCACACATTTCCAGGGTATGAACATGCAAAAGAATTTCCTAAGATGATAATCAACAAAGATGCATATAATATTTATGTGCAACTATAGAAATTCCTCCAATTTGCATGATTTAAAAGCTAAAAGAAAGTAAATATGATTGTGTCAATGTCAAATTACAACCTCAATCTGGTCCTTATCCTAATCGTATGCATTAGGGAAATCCAAGTTGGAGTTAAACAACTTAAGTGTTTCGAATGTAATAAGTATGAAATGTATAAATATCAGTGTGGATAATTAAAGCTTGCCTTTATATCTGCGATAAAGCTCTTCAAGATGTCTAGTATCTGTAATCGCTCGAATGTGTGATTGACTGTAAAATATATCAAAAGCTCCCTCTAAGTGCCAATCACTGGCTTTCAATGACTGAAGGGCAATCTTTTCACTACACACAAAAATCAATATTGATGAATAAGCATTAAATATATCGTCTTTATTTTTTCTTTTAATTATAGGAAGCTCTGTCTTAATTCTAACATACAATAAGTAGTTGAAAAGGGAGGAGAAGAACAAAACCCAGTTCTATATATGAGGTATGAATGCAGAATAGTTTGGCAATGAGTTCATTACATGTATAGCATTTTCAAATTTCTCACTAAACTTGGCATAACATTTATCAAAGAAAGAAATGTCAAAGCCTTAGATTGCATGCATGAATTTATCATAAAGTATTGTTTTCAATAGTATACGTAGTTAACATGTTTGCTAATAAAAAAATACTAGATTCATAGAATAAGAAAGCTTGCCAAAATATACATACAGAAATCAAAGGTTTGCAAGAACTAGAAGAGCATCCATTGCGTATTGAAATATTACCTTGTTCCAGTTATTGCTATGAACTGCTGAACTTTGTCCCGATGGCCCCTTCCAACCTTATTCTGCACTCATGAACAAATTAGAATCGACCACTCAAAATCAAACCAAGCCAATACAGAAAGACAATTAAATATCGGGCCAACTGTTAGATCTGCCAGAATGATAAAGATGAAAAGGCAAACTCCAAGAACAGATCAACATCCCCAAGCACTAGAAAGTGTCTCAAAATATTAGAACATAAGTGAGGCAATAAAACCTAATCCACACCCCTCACCCCCACAATATAAACAAACATTACAATGAAGAGAGCTTGCCCAAAAGGGAAATCCCTGCAAAAATATCGCCAAAAGGCTTCTAACCAGCAGAAAAAAAAAACATTACTAACTAACAACAAAAGTAATACTACTTGAGACCAGCTGGAAAGCTGCTCCAGAAAATCCGCAAGCTAAATTTACCTATTGTACAGATAATTCCCAATCCACTGGAGATCCCGATTAAAGTAAACAAAGCTTTAATACAATGGATAAAGAGGAGTGTGATCATTTAGTCCAAAAATTGAATGAAAAAAAACGTCAGCAGATCAGCAGCAAAGCAGCAGGCGCATAAAAGTAAATCGGAATGCTCTAAATTCCAGCACACATACAGCCAGTCACGCCAATCCAAACAATCTACAACAATCAACCAAACTACAGTAAATTACAAGCTGAAATAGCTGCCCACCATGACGACTGTTCTGAAGAACCCTAGAATCTGAAAGGAGGCTTTCAGAAAGGGAATCGGTGGGGGAGAATCAATTGGGGTTTCCGATTTATAATTCCCCACTTCCGTCCCCCGCCGTCTCCCGCCTCCCTCCCTGATTCGTTTGCGGTGTTCGCTGTCGTCACTCAGCCACTCTTGCTTCGATTCCGGCGGCTTTTTTGTTGAGAGGCTGGAGGGTCTGAATTGAAATCAATTTATTTGTTATGACCAAATTACCCTGAATAGTTCATGTTAATTGTGAGTAGTGGCAATGACGGTATATTACGTAGAAGCGACACTAATAAAGAGACTGAGACAATCATTTGAGGCAGATTAGGATGACGAGCCCAATAATTGAATCCATAAAGAGGGCACGATAATGGAAAACTCCGAGATGAACTCCAGGGATGGAGTTCCTCTTTTGCGGATTAACGGGACGGAATCAGAAAAAATGATGAATATCAAAGTTGTAGATATCTCCGAGATGAATAATTTTCATGTTGAACATTTTTTGATTTGAAGTCGTTCAGACCTCCGATTTGGACTCCGAAAAAATTCGGTCCGAAAATTATTAATTTAATTATTTTCGGACAGAATTTTTTCGAGGCCCAAATCGGGAGTCTAAACGACTTCAAATAAAAAAATGTTCAACATGAAAGTTATTCGTCTCGACGATATCTACAACTTTCATGTTAACCAATATTTCTGATTCCGTCCCGTTAATCCGCAAAAGAAGAACTCCACCCCCTGGAGTTCAAATAGGAACTCCAGGGGATCCGGATCCGGAAAACTGGGGGTGAAGTACAGCACCGTGTAGTTCAGACATCGTGTGGCTGCGAGCGCATCACATCTCGTGCGCACATATCTTAAAGACGTGCACACATCTTCATGCGAGATATGATGCACTCGCAGCCACACGATGACTGCATTGCACCGTAAAGTGCATTGCTTGCACTTTACGCCCCCCGCTTCCATGATAATGCAAGAAACTGTAATTTACAACCATTTGATTGTCTACTTTGTGGATAGTTTATAACTCAAAAATAAAATAAAGTGTGATAGTGCCCGGTCGACGACAACGGGATTCGCCCGGTGCCGGCGGGCTTCGCCTGTCCCGACAGCGGGTGCGCGCGCAATATATACATATGAGTATTCTAAATGATCACAAAAAATATACATCAATTTCCCCACTCTCCCCTCTCTCTCTTTCTCTCTCTCTCTCCCACTCTCTCTAAGATATAATATATATAATATATCTAATAATATATCAATATATCTGATATTATATATTAGTCTAAATAATATATTAAATAATATATATAATATATCTAATAATATATCAATATATCTGATATTATATATTAGTATGCGGCCAATCATTCCAAACTCCAGCCCTCTCACCTCTCTCTGCTTTTTCTCTCCCCATTTTTTTCTCTCTCTCCCTCTTTTTCTCTGTGTCTGATCCTTCACGAAAGTGGGGGGTGTGCTGCACTGCACCGTGCCATGCAGCACATCGAGCGGTTGAAAGTGCATCAACACTCGCGCCGAGATGCGTGCGCGAGTGCTGATGCACTTGCAGCCGCTGGATGTTGCACTGCACGGTGCAGTAAGCATCCCCCCTTACCCATCCATCATCTGCAGTAGTTTTAGGGTAGCGAGAGATTTTTCACTTTTTTATTTGAAAATAAAGAAACGGCTGTTAAATTATGGGTGCTGTTACTAGCAAATCCAGTTTGATTTCTAGCAAATCATTACTATTAGCAAACTCTTATTTTTCAAAATGACTATTTGAAAACCATTTTATTACTAGCAAATCAACATAATTTTTTTAAAAAAAATTTAAATTTTGTTTAAAACATTCATTCTTTCAAAATAACCCGCTGCATATAATGACATTACAAAAATGATTTCAAATGTATTCATTCAACCACTTATGTTAGCATTATAAATGAGTCAAAATGCCGCAAATATTTAGTATGTCTAAAACTGTTTTTTCAACAAAATATCATTATTTGCACCAAAATCTTTAAACAAAATATCGGTCGGTTTAGAAATATATTTGATTTCTAATTCTTATAAGGATGTGTTGTATATATGAGTTAAGTGTATATAAGAATATATACTTCCTTTTGAACTGCGTCTTATACGTACAATTTCATGAGAAGTGTTCAACATGAAAGTTGTAGATCTCGATGAGATCTACAATTTTCATGTTGAACACTTTTTCATTTGAAGCACTTTAGACCCCCGATTTGACCCCTGAAAAAAGTTACACATATGTACGGACGCCCGAGATCGGCGTGACTTTTTCGGGGGCCAAATCGGGGGCATAAACGGCTTCAAATCAAAAAGTGTTCAACATTAAAGTTGTAGATCTCGTCGAGATCTACAACTTTTATGTTGAACACTTTTTGATTTGAAGTAGTTTAAACCCCCGATTTGGGCCCCGAATAAAGTCACGCAGAAAATCTGGACGTTCCGTGGATGTCTTTTTTAGGGCACAAATTAGAGACCTAAACGGTTTCAAATCAAAAAATGATCAACATCGAGATCTACACCTTTCATATTGATCACTTTTTAAAATGAGAAATATTTGTGGCTCAAAATTCAAAAATGCAAAAATTGCCAAAAAGCAAGATTGCTTTGCTAGTAGTAATTTTTGGGAAGAGAAAAAAATGCAAAAAATGACTGAATCTGTTTTTTTCTGGTTTGCTAGAAACGAAAGTGAGTTTGCTAATAACAGCACCCTAAATTATCCTAAATTATCGTTGTAAATTCAAGGGTCATAATTTGTTCAATGAGTTTATATTTCTATTATAGTAATAAATATATATATATATGGCATAAAACTCTATAATATTAATCTCCTGTAAAAATAGGCAGAGTTAACTAAAAACAGATGTGATGAAATTAAAATTTGTCTCACGTTATATAATCATTCAAATTAATTATTTTACTTAGGGGTAACCTAGAAAGTTCAAAAACTGATCTAATAATGCAAAAAAAAACTGCTTCGAAATATTTTAAGACAATGTTTCACCCAAATTGATTGTATATGAGTATATATGAGGTATTTAAGAAAAACAAAATAATTGCATGCCAAGCATATTTGAACTTTTTTGTAAAACAAAAAAAACACTTAACTGCATATGGCAAGTTTTTTCTATTTGAAGTCTTGCCAAACATCTTAATTTAATTGGTTCCAAAGCTTTCCTCCTCATAAAATTGAATTGCAATCGTGAGATTAGGGGCAGCGAGCGGCGGCATTGTCATCGCACCGGAATACTATCGTGGCCGAGGTACTGAAGTATTTTATTCATATTGGGCACTTTTTTAATCAAAATTAGACCCAAAAAATATCATAATTTGAGTCTTTTAGCATATAATACAGCTTCATATTGGAGGCCACGAGATTCCTTAGAAGCGAGAGCAGTCACCGCGGCCCCTAGCCATCAGAGGACAGCTAGCACCCATGAGTTTCTGGTGGCCGTCTATGGAGTCTTATTACTCTTCCTCTTCAAAAAATATCAATGGGGGAAACCTTCTATAGGGCCCAGTCGCCATGCAAACTTAACAAAAATCAGGATATGATGATGATGTTGTTAAATTTTCTGGAAAGTTGAAGTGCAAAACTGAAATGCATACCAGCGGGAATGAACGTCAAAGCCATTCTTATATTTGTCAACTCATGAGCATATCATTGTTCTAAAATAAAAATAAAATAAATTGAAGGACTTCTATAGCACATCAAAACAAAATATGTGAAGGCCAGGCCAGGCCAGGCCAGGGCGTACTCGTCAATCTCCGCATCTTCAACGCCATTATTTCGAGCAATACAGGCAAAAATGTTTCTCAAAACCAATTTGTAAGCACCACAAGATTACTAAATATAAATTGATACAAAGGGCTCAGGATTATTTTCTTGTATACATGAAAGAATTGACTGTGTTCCTTCAAAATATATCACATCATCTTAAACTGTGGTTGAATCACTCTCAATAACAGTAAATTAACTGTTGAGAAAGCGAACATATACGCTTACAATTTGGAAATAATGGTTCTATCGAAAATGGACGAAGAATTATGTCTGATCAAATTCCACACTTCAATAACTTCTTCTCAAGCAAGATTTGGGCAGGCCATACTCTTTGCTTCGATTAAGATGCAGCCTCCAAGGATCAGTGTGCAACTTATAGTGTAATATCTGTCCATAAAATCAGAATGCAAATCAGAATAACTGATGCAATCTTAGTCGCTTTGGATGTAGAATTAAACAAGCATATGATGGATTAGACAATCTGCATTGGTCTAGAAGACTGTTTGGTTTGTCTAGATTACAGTTTCATTTATATTAGAATGTTTTCCGTCAAATATGGTGGGAATGATGTAATATTATGTGAAAAGAGAGTTAGAAGAAAGCTTAAGCCTGTGGATTAGGGTTAACCACATGGTATTTCTATGCCGAAATTTGATTCACCGAGGCGATGTAGACAGAACCATGATATCACGTGCGTCCATAATCTCATGAAGTCTTATACATGCATTTTAAGTACATAAATGTTCCCTCGTATGTACGATTTTGATGATTGGGTTTAACTAAAATATTTTAATGAAATAATTTTGATTAAACAATTAAATAATCCATACTTGTATTTACATTTCTAAATAAACCATGCATTGAAAATCCATGTAGTCTTATGCATATAATATAAATTCAGGACCACTCCACCAATAGCCAATTGGTTTGGGGTTGGATTTATAGATTCAAACACCGTACAGATAAAACTACATGCAGAAAAAATAAAACTGTTGAGATGTGCTTATCGTTATTATGTGCGGTTTATTATTAGCCGGATAATATTGTATTTATTTTTCCTGATCCGCCTCCATATATAGAGGGGATTGGGGTTTCCTCATGTAATTCAAGTCTTTTTCATTTCCCGCAACATGGTATTAGATCCTTAGGTGATTAGGGCTCCCGTGTTCCAACCTCTGCATCCCGCTTCCGCATCTTGCTTTCGTCCCACACCCTTCGCGCCTCGAGGAGCCGCACATCATCCTGCATCCTGTTCCGCTCTTCCGTCCGGCTTCATCCCGCATTCGCGCCTGTTCCACAATCCCGCATCCGCGCCTGTTCCACAATCCCGCATCCTCGCCTATTCCACAATCCCGCACTCGTTCTTCTTCTTTCTTGGTTGTTTTTCCCCTTCCGGCGGTGATCCTTGTTTGCTTTTTTTGACACCGGAAATATGGCCCTAACCTGATGATATTTCCGGTGTCAGTCCTTATTGGAGGCTCCTTCATGATCTTCGTATTGCTCCCTCTTCTCTGAGCCAACCCTAGCTTCTATCTAGGTGTTTGTGGGGCTTCTTGTGCTTGTTCTCATGTCGGGGAATGATGGATCTCCTACTCTCTCTTTTGGTGTCAGGATCTCCTCCACTAACTTGTCGTCCGGTGGCGCGGCTCGATCAAGTCGTGACCACAATATTCCACAAATCAGCACTATTAAATTGGATGGTTCCAATTTTCTTTCGTGGTCTCGAGTTATTACCCTTGCCTTGAAGAGCAGACGTTTGTTTGGGTATGTTCTGGGGACTATTCCGACACCGGTCAAAGACTCTCTGGATTGACTACAGTGGGAGTCTGAGAACTCTCTCGTGATGTCTTGGTTGACAAACTCTATTGTTGACTCGATTGTTCGGAATTATCTATTTTTTGAGACAGCAACGGATATTTGGAAGAGTGTTGAGGCTACTTACTCTTGTTGGGGTAATGCTGCACAGATTTTCCAGCTGTGACGGAAGATCCTCCTCCATCAGGGTGATCGCCCACCGTCTGTCTATTACTTGAAGTTCACTCAACTTTATCAAGAGCATGATCACTTTGACTCCCTCACTCTTGTGTCTCCTGAAGATGAGCTCCTCGTTCGAGCTCGGGAAGATAGGAACATAGTTTTTGAGTTCCTTCATGGCATCCACCGCGAATTTGATCCGATCTATGTGCAGATTCTTGGGCACACTCCTCTGCCATCCCTTCCAGAAGTTTTCAGCATTGTTCAACAGAAATTTGATCGGCGACAGACATGGACCCCTGATACTGCTCCCGAAGTTTTTGCCCTGGCTGTTCAGTTTGACAGTCGAGCCCCTCGTGATTCTAGGTCCAAGTCCACTGACAAAGATCACTTGCTCTGTGATTATTGCGGCAAGTCCCGCCATACTCGGGACACTTGCTTTCGTCTTCATGGCTTTCCTGCATCCCGTAGGGGCTCCGCACCACGTGGTGGTCGTAGTTACGGACGTTCTCTAGGTCGCTCTACTCTGCCCCGCTCTGCTTACCTGTCTGATGCCTCTGAGGAGACGCTTCCTCCCACTACCCAGTCTGCTCCTCTGTCTTTGTCCACCGATGAGATTTTTGCTTTCCGACGTCTGATGCAGCAGCATCCTTTGGAGTCATTTGTGTCTTCGTCTTCCTATGCTCATCAAGGAATCTCAGGTGCTCATAATGTGTCCTCTTGTCCCTCTACTCACTGGACTATCGATTCTGGAGCAACAGATCATATGACAGGCTCTGCTACAGGTTTTGTATCTTACCTTCCTTTGTCTGGTCGAGACAAAGTGAGCATTGTGGATGGTTCCTTATCTCCAATTGTTGGAAAAGGAACAATCCCTTGCTCCTCTCTCACTCTTTCGTCTGTCATTCATGTACCCAAATTTACTTGCAATCTTCTCTCAATTAGTCATCTGACAAACTCTATGAACTGCTTTGTAACATTCTTTTCATTTTCTTGTGTGTTTTAGGACCTGAAGACGGGAACAGTGATTGACTCTGGTAATCTGGTGGATGGGCTCTACGTGTTTGATCCTTCCACTCCTGGATCTTTGCCTAAGGCCTTTCATGTTGATCAGGCGGTCACTTTAGAGTCCTGGCATTGCCTCCTTGGACATCCCTCTATTTTGTCTATGAAACGTTTATTTCCTACTTTACCTGTTGTATTAGTTGATAATTTTCATTGTAATACTTGTGGACTTGGCAAACATCATCCTGTTTCATTTAATGATATTTCATCCCCTAATTCTGCTCCTTTTCATATTATTCACGGTGATGTTTGGGGGTCTTGCCCTATTTCTTCTTTTTTGGGTGTCGTTGGTTTGTCACTTTCATTGACTGCATCTCCCGTACTACATGAATTTATCTAATGAAGGCTAAAGATGAGATTTTTTTCTTTATTTCAGTGTTTTCACAAAATGATTTCTACGCAATTTGATACCCCTATCAAAATCCTTCGCACCAACAATGACCGCGAGTACATGCACTCTCAATTTGACTGCTACCTTGCACGTCATGGGATTATCCATCAGACGTCTTGTGTTCACTCTCCTGCTCAAAATGTAGTGGTCGAACGCAAGAATCGTCATCTTTTGAAAGTTGTCTGGTGTCTTCTTCTCGATATGCACCTTCCAAAGTACTATTAGGGGGATGTTGTTCTCACTGTCGTCTATCTTATTAATCATATGTCATCTCGTGTCCTGGGTTATAACACTCCTTTTCACACTCTTAGGGTGCCTCCTACTACTCTACAACCCCGTATATTTGGTTGTGTTTGTTTTGTCCATAATCACCAAAGGACTAAACTTGATCCTCGGGCTCACAAGTGTGTTTTTATCGGCTATGCTCCTACTCAAAAGGGTTATAAATGCTTTGATCCGGTACTTAAGAAAGTCTTTGTTGTCATGGATGTCACATTCCGTGAAACTAAGCGCTACTACGGGCCCTCACTTCAGGTGGGGGACCTCTTTTACGTTGGAAGTGAGTTCTTTAACTCCTTTATCCATTCCTCTGTTATATCACTATCACTGGACTCTGTCTCTTATTGCTTCAGCATCAACTCTTGTTGCTCCTATTGTCAAGCCCCTACAGGTTTACTCTCGTCGTCCCAAGTGAACGAACACACCGACCCCTATCAGAGTCCCAGAGCAGACATCTGATCCGTCGGCAGGTTCCTTTACTCTAAGGGAAGGTACTTCTACTCAACACCCGTTATCTCAATTTGTCTCATATTCGTCCCTAACGGCTTCCTACGGAGCTTTTGTCTCTTTTTTGGTTGCTACTTCAATCCTTACTTTGTGGGAGGATGCTCTCGCTGATGATAGGTGGAAGACGGCTATGCTTGAAGAAATGCATGCCCTGAATAAGAATCACACATGAGACCTAGTATGTCTGCCTAAGGGGAAGACTGTTGTGGGATGCAAGTGGATGTTCTCTGTCAAATAGAACACTCAGGGGGTTGTGGAAAGGTACAAGGCTAGGTTGGTTGCAATGGGGTACAATCAGACGGCAGGTATTGATTACCAGGAAACCTTTGCACTAGTTGCTAAGATGAACTCTATAAGGATTCTCCTGTCGTGTGTTGCCTATAAGGGGTGGAGTCTCAGTCAACTTGATGTAAAAAATGTGTTCCTGCATGGTGATCTAGAAGAAGAGGTATACATGGCTCTACCTCTCGGTCTCTCTCTCAGAGGATCTGAAGGCAAAGTGTGCAAGCTGAAGAAGGCTTTGTATGGCCTGAAACAATCACCTAGAGCTTGCTTTGGAAGATTACACAAGACAATGACATGCTTCAGATTCTCCCAGAGTAATGGGGATCATACTCTTTTCATCAAAAACAATAGACGAAAACTAACTGCTCTAATAGTTTATGTAAATGACATCATTATAACATGAGACAATTAGAACGAGATTCAGACATTGAAAGTGAGACTGGCGAAAGAATTTGAAGTAAAAGACATGGGAAACCTCAAGTACTTCTTGGGTATTGAGGTTGTGAGGTCTAAGGATGGGATATTCATATCGCAGAAAAAATATACTCTTGACCTCCTTGAATCTTCAGGAATGAGTGGGTGCAGACCGGCTGACACTCCAATCGAAGTCAACCACAGACTTGGAAAAGATGATGGTGACATGATTGAAGACATTCCCAATTTTCAGAGGCCGGTTGGAAAACTAATCTACTTGTCGCATACTCGCTCAAATATCTCCTATGTTGTAGGAGTGCTTAGTCAATATATGCATTCCCCGAGGACCCGTCATTTGGATGTTGCTCATCGTGTCCTCAGATATCTCAAGTCCTCTCTTGGGAGGGGCATCCTGTTTTCATCAAATGAAGAACTGACTATTGAGGTGTACACGGATGCTGACTGGGCTGGATCATTTGAGGATCGACGGTCCACGTCTGGGTATTCCACTATGGTAGGTGGAAATTTAGTCACCTGGAGGAGTAAAAAACAACATGTGATTGCCAAATCTAGTGCTGAGGCGGAGTTCAGGGCTATGGCTCACAGAATCTGTGAAGGGCTATGAATACGAACTATTTTGACCGATCTTGGACTCAAAAGCAACGAGCCTATCAAGCTATACTGCGACAACAAGACTGTGATCAGTATTGCTCACAACCCGTGCAACATTACCGTATAAAACATATTGAAATCGACAAGCACTTCATCAAAGAAAATATAGATAGAGGCATTGTTGTTACTCAATTTATGCCCTCTGAGCAACAATTGGCAGACCTCCTCACGAAGGGATTATGCAATGGTTTCTTTAAAGAGCTTGTTGGCAAGTTGGAAATGTTCGACATCAGACACCCAACTTGAGGGGGGTGTTGAGATGTGCTTATCGTTATTATGTGCGGTTTATTATTAGCCGGATAATATTGTTTTTTTCCTGATCCGCCTTCATATATAGAGGGGATTGGGGTTTCCTCATGTAATTCAAGTCTTTTACATTTCCCGCAACAAAAACACATTGGGAAACTCATGTAGTCTCATATAATTAGTATTGATCTTAGACCCATCCATCTATAATAAATTGGTATTGGGTAGGATGCATAAGTTCTAATATTTACATACCTATATATATGTGCATACATACATATATATGTCACGACGCGCCACGACCGGCATACGTATATTCCCGCAGGAGGCGGTGACCTGCTGCCCGGATGGACAATCAGAGCCCGTGGTTGCGATAGTTATTTAATCTCTGATTGCAACAGTTATTTCCTATGCTTTAAAATAAGCAGGCAGCGAATCGTGGAGGGGATCGATGGTTTTTGGGAATTTCCTAGGAACCGCTCGGTCACGGTTGGTGCAATGCCGACCTTCTTCCTCTCCTCCGGTGCGACGTTGGTAAGCCCCTCTGCCGACACCTCCGCCTCCTCTACCTCCCTCTTCCTCTCCGGTACATCCTCCACCGAGCCCTAGCCGCCCTTCCTGCTTCCTCCTGCTACTACCAACAGAAATCTCGTGCATCCTCCTCCCCGTGCAACCACCCTCCACCGCCGGACTTCACTGTAAGCCTCAAACCTTCCAGAAGTCGCTTCCCCTTCCTCTGCCAGTAGCCCATCCACCGTAAATTCATCCTGACTTCCGCATATGATTTAATTTCAAGTACTGTTCAAAAATTAAAAACACTGTTCACTCATCTAATTTCTTCATCAAGCCTACCAACCTGTGAGTCAAACCACCCTCATGGAATCTACCTTTCCTCCCACAGCCCCTACACACACACACATCGTGAGCCTACAACCAATTTCCTCTATTGTCAGGACCTCGGATGCCCATAAACAACTACCACCGTCACCGCTTGCATGTGTGAACCGTGGTATAGTGTTATTTTTCTTTATTGTTGTTTATTTTGACAATTGTACTGTGTAGTGGATGTTCGCTTTTAATTGTTATTAGTATTATTCATCATATGATTTGCAGGGCTTCTTTTGCACTTGCTTGAAAGTAATTGCGTCTCTTTCGTTTGCTAAGTTAATATTTTGTACTCCTCTAATTAATTAATTGTGTTTGCAGGTGCCCTGCTGATAAATTTTAAAGTAATTAATTATTTGCTGCAATTTTTGTAGCGAACCAGTTGTGCACTTGCATTAAACCTCATCGCATTTAGGATTGCATTTAGAGAGTCCCCCCCCCCCCGGAGTCCATCGACCTGCCACTGCATCTATATGTATATACATATATGTATATATGTATATATCTATATACATGTGTCCATATATTGTAAAATTTATATCATTGTCCGGTTATTTTGGTCTTCTTCCCTAAAAAACCTTGCTTATCCAACACAAAGATTACAGGAAACTTCCTTTAGCTCTCTCACTAATGAGCCTCAATTTAAATAACATAAAAGGTAAAAGTAGCAAATATCAAAATTTTCATGAAAGATTATTTCATCACCAGAAAGCAAATGCATCTGAAATTGTATAATTAACGTCTACGAAAAGATTTGTCGTGATCTTATGATAAGAAGGCTCAATGCATCCATAAAACCTAATACCTGGATGAATGTGGCAAAAACATCGTCTTCACTAAGTTTTGAGAATTCAACTGCCCAATCTTCATCATCAGGAAACAATCTTCTTTGCCTCTGAGCTTCAAGCAAAATTGAGTCAAGGTATAGGAATCTCTGCCATATCTGTCGCACATTTGCTAACATGGATTCCACTTCGGTCTCATTGATCCCCTGCACAAAAATACACGCATTATACAACAGAACGTAATGTCCCTTGTATTGGTAGTTCGTAGACAGAACACTATACCCGAAGAATCTTAACCAAATTTGGAATTTCATCTTCGGTTATACGAACAGCGAAACTTCTGTAGTTGAGTACATTCTCGTAAGGTAAGAAAATCCCATCCTGTAACAAGTCAGTTGACTAAGATTTGAACAAGGATTTGTAATGGAAAAAGCTTCCTAGCTAAAAAATATGTAACGCCACATATTGCATTTAAGTACTATTAGGGAAGGCTGCATTGGAAAAAAATTCTTCATTGAACTGTTTTATTCGGTGGCTAACTATATATGAAAAATGGTATTTCCCGCTCACAATGCCAATATACAACAACACTCAAGCATTTATCCCACTATAGTGGGGTCGGTTATATGGATCCTTTGTCTCCATTGTGCCATATCTTTTGTCATAATCTCACTAATGCCTAAGTACATCATGTCAATATTTTTGGAGGAAAATTGCAAATCATTGAGAAAGCCTTAAAATAAGGTGGCTGGTGAACACTGTAAGAAAATCAACCTGAATTATTACGGGAACACACCCTTGATGAATGCTATCCTCCATACGTCCACTCCATCCATCTCCAGGCAGAACTCCACAAAAAACAGAGCTTGCCAACTCTTCAAAATAATTAGAAGAGCGGAGTGGAGTTACTGTAACATTCGCGCTATGTTGTCTCCCGAGCATTCCTTTTTTGTTTGGAGTTGATCCAAACTCTGCTGCTAGATTCTGCCTAATACCCATGCTATATCTGAAATATAACCCAATAGTAATGATAAATTAATATGTAGGATAGAAAATGAGCTAATTATATAAAAAAGGGCAGCCCGGTGTACAAAGCATTTCTGCGCAGCTAGGGTCCGGGGAAGGGTCCCACCACAAGGGTGAAATGTAGGCAAACCTTATCCTGTATTTTCGCAAGAGGCTGCTTCCAGGACTCGAACCCGTAGCCTCAAGGTCACACGGCAACACCTCAACAGGTGAGCCAAGGCTCCCTTCCAAAATGAGCTAATTATATGATTAAGCAAAATTAATATCGATAAAAATTGGTTCAAATTGATTCACGAAGAATACGTTTAACACCTCAAATAGTGTGTAACGGAAACGAACATGACATGATAATTCATAAAACCGACACCACAGAATTGGGATAAGATTGTTAATGATCATGAACAATAAATTCATCACCAACAAATAAAAAAGGGAAGAAAAAGAGAATATTTACTACAAATTTCAAAACATACGTGTCCTCTGGCCGGCCATTTTTATAGTCAGGACCTAAATTTCCATTGAAATAGAATAGTGTAGTCCTTTCCTTGCGGGGCCTGCACATATGTTTCAATTGAACATCATTAAAATGATATTTGAAAATCTAAGGGGGCTTCGAATTTAGAATTGTAATTCAATTCTAATGAATATGGACCTCCAATTCTAATCATAAGGCCCCAATTCCGTCCACACAAACAGCCCCTAAGGAAATCCAGATTGAAATATTCATTTGTGTACCTAGCCCACAGTTTTAACCATACAGCACCAGGTTCAGGTTTCTTCCAAGCTGGAAGCACAAGATCCTTCTCTGGATCAAAACATGGATGGTTACCTCTTCTATGAGAAGAAATATCGTCCCAAATATCACCCCAATAAGCTGTTGTTGAATGGTTGTGTTTCGAATTTGTGTTCCCCCAGTGGACTAGCATCATGCTGTTCCAAATTTCTTTTGGAGCATAGCAGGCTCCTTCGTCCCATGCGAAGAACTGCCTTGATAGATTACTAGAATAAAGAGATAATCAACAAGAAGAATTTAGTGACAGAAATTCAAGATTCCAAACATCATACCCAAATATGATCCCTTCCGGAGGAAATGTTCCAGTATGGATAATGATGAGCTATATATTCATAAGCCTTTTTATAAAAGTCTAAGGCCAGGGAACTTCTCAGGCCCATGTGTTCCTGAAATTTGAGCAAAACATTCAAGATCTTTCCATCTCTCTAACAGCAAGCTCATGCCAAGGGCAAGAGGGTCACTCAAAAGAAATAGGTGGTTGTCCAATATCGTAAATAGATATTCAAATATTCATGCAGGACTTTTAAGGTCCAAGGCCTCCTGCTGAATCAGAACTTTAGGAGAGACGGTTTTAGTGGGGGGCATAATTCAGTTTTACTATTTTTTCAATAAATCTTTGGATAGATGAATTTTTTTCCCATCATTTCCAATAGCAAGATTGATGATTTCTGGTGAAATTTGCCTCCTTGTACCCATCATGAGGCCTAGTTCTTCAGTTATCTAGTGATATCTTTGTTGTCTCACTTTTTTCTCTAAAACTCTAGTTATTGGTTTGTATTTTAAATACGCTTAGTAGATTGAGAGTATTATAATAAATGTGTCAAACTTTATTAAAAGAAAGCTTGCCTCTATTTATGCTATAGAGCAAGATACAAAAAGAAACCCAACCAATGTAGGATTAAAATAGAAAATAAAGTACACTATACATTATTACTATTCCATTATTCAACTTGTAACATCCGTAAATCTGACACGAGTTTAATTGTAAATTATAGGGTCGAGTCGCGACGGATTTTGACCGAGACAGCGCATCATCAAGGTATAATATTACTTGGTTTTTTGTTAGCATTCGTTAGCGTGTTAAGTGCGTTAAGAATAGGGCGTAACGCATGTTATTTTAGAATCGACGCGCGCGACATTTTCAGTTAGTATTCAAAGTAATAGAGTGAGTTTGGTGTGCATATAGCCTATTTACCCCCTCTCCTCATGCGGTTAACATCCAAACCGCATACCCCGCAACATTATTAAAACCGTAAGCTCCATTTCACGGAAGAAACCCGCAGCCCGATTTCTTCCCCGCTCCCGTTTTTGCGTGTCCGTCTCCCGCAAGCAGCGCCCGACGCCGATCCTTCCAGCCGGGCTTCCGCAAGCCCTAGCCGGCGGCCTCCCTCCCTCCAGAAGTCTACTCCGGCTTCTCCTCCTTCCTCTACGAGCATTGGGGGGTATTCCTTTTCATTCCTTGGCCTTGGAAGTGCCGGGTTCCAACCCTAGCCGGAGGTGTTGAGTTCGTTTTGGTTCCGGCGAGTCGATTCCTCTCCCATCTCTTTTCCTTTGTGGATATTCTTGGATTTGGAAGTAAAGTAACTTAGGTTTTTCATTTCCTTTTGCCCTAAATAGGTTTTGGAGTTCGTGTTTCTCCACGGAATTTGGGTTGGGCGCTTTGGGAACCTCAATCGCTCAGCGTAAAGGTAAATTAGTAAAGTTTAGCTTCTAAATTTGGTAAACCTAGTTGTTTTGAAATTTTTCCACCAGAAACCCTTAGGGGAAAATGATGAAATTAGGGTTGCCCTTCTTGCAGGACTTCGGTGGGGTCGGGGCAGCACTTTGAAGGTCCCCAGCAGTAGGTTTACCTTCGAAATAGAAGATGTCGCCGCGCCGAGTCTACGAGCGCCGCACCACCGCTGTAAGGAAATTTAAATTTTTTTTAGTTAGATATATCAAGTATTGTATTTTTATACACATAAATAGATTTATTTCAAGTACCATGTCCATGCATAGAAAGGTGTGGTGATAGGCAAACGGTTACGAAAAACGTGTAGGGTGACACGATTTCCCTAGGACCCAAGTCGTCGGATCATGAACAGTAACGTAAAGTACGAAAGCGTTAACCGTGTTCGTAGGTTTGAAATTTGTTCCGATCAAGGGCGTAAATGTCCCTTCAAGTCGACCGCCAGGAAGTCAAGGGTCGCTTAGTAGTACACCAGAAAAGATATCCCTTGCAGAGTAGCGTCAGACCAAAAAGGTCAGCCAGCACACAGAGTTTCTTCCGTGCTAGGTAAAGGCGCACTACCGTTCTCATAAGGCACATGGAACCTTATGAGTAGTACAGACTTGGGAAGTGTCTTCCCTTGAGCCAGCTAGTAGATTCGAGACCGTGTCCGCGTGACACTAGAACAATTGGGTTCGTAAGATAGTTTCGGGTCGTCAGTTTCAGTTGCGCGTTAGGAGCTACTCTGCCTAGAGCCTTCCTAGTAGATGAGCAGGTTAGAAATCACATAGAACTCAAGTATAGACCTGTCGTGAGTCAGTACACTAGTTAGTCAACTTCAGGACTTGGGTAAAAGAACAAAAAGTTGCGAAAATAGAACTAATAGATGTGTTGACCAGGAAGTATAGGAAAAGCATGCATAACATATAACATAAAATGTTTTCAGTGCACGAGACTATTTTTAAAGGCATGCATGCATTCATAAGTAAAACTGTTTGTTTTAGTGTCACTAGGAGGAGTCATTTTTCCTTACTCTGACCCTTCGTGGGCACTGTTTTTCAGGTGACCCAGGTGGGAAACTACGTCTAGGATGAGCATTATGGTGGCGTCAGTTTGTATTATTTATCTTTTTCAGTTTACTCTATTTCAGCATGTACTTGTAGATGAGAACACTGTAACAGATTAATGTTTTTATCTAATTTGTATCAGACTATTTATGGTAAACCAGATTTTCAGTTAATTCAGTTCTATTTCCTGTTTAGTGGCTCTGTGAATCCAGATATCAGGTATGTGGTTACCCTTAGTTTACTTTTTAAACTTTCGCTGTAAGATTTAAATTGCTTAGTATAGAGTTTATTACCTGCTGCTACTAGTTTTAATACTGTTTCCTAATTTTCTTTATATCGCTGACCCGGCCGGACGGCTGATTTCAGAAATACTGGGAAGGGGTGTTACAAATTGGTATCAGAGGGAGGTTTAGGATCCTTGGACCCTAGAAAGAATTCACAGAGCCATAGGAGCGTATAAGAGTAAACTCTTGTTAGTAAATTATTTTAAGTACGATTAAGCCCTAGTGTTCGCTAGAGTACGAAATAAGTTGCTAAGCCAGATTTCTTAGATGCTCGATAAATAATCAGTTTTCCTTTTTTATATTATATCAGGCACCACGAGTTAGTGAACCAGGTGAATCTTCACGCCAGAACCCGGTTCCTAGTGCAACCATGGGAGACGCTGTCATGCCACAGGTACCGCCAATTCCAGCAGCTCCAGAGGGCACTGACATAGCGTCTCAGATTGCCAAGGAGGCTACTGTTGCCTTGATGGAGTTTCAGAGAGGACTGGCTGCAGGGTTTCCAGCTCCAGTACAAGTACCAGTCCCTGCGCCAGCTCCTGCAGCAGCACCCGTGGAGATGACCCTGGAGCGTTATTTGAGAAATTTTAGAGAACTTCAGCCTTCGAACTACAGTGGGGATGAGACCCCGATGGATACAGATGATTGGATAGCTAACACCAGAGGCCTGCTGAACGTTTTGGAGTGCCCGGAGAATAAGAAAGTTCCTCTGGCAGCTTTCCTCCTCCGGGGAGAGGCAAAGGTCTGGTGGGACAAATACCGGGCAGATGATCCTGCAGGTAAAATGTTATGATCAATTCCTTTATTTTAGAAAGTAATGTTTTAATTTTAAAATAGTATGAACATACTTTTGGCCAGGTCGTACACCAGACATGTTTACTTGGGGCGAGTTCTCTAGAGCCCTTGCTAGTTGGTTCGTGCCTCCTTCCGCACGACGAGGTCTCCAGGAAAAGTATCTGAGGCTTTTCCAGGGGGACAGGACAGTTACTGAGTATGAGCGAGAGCTGACTCATCTTGCTCGATATGCGGGCGTGATGCAGGGGGATCAGACTGAGAAGTGCAGTCGCTTTGTGGATGGTTTGCGTGACTCGTTGAGACAGCCGCTGATGACTATGGTCAACGCTGATTACAGGAGCTTAGTGGATACGGCTCGCAGACTGGAGGCTGACCAGCAGAAGGTTCAGAAGCGAAGTAGTTTCCGTGCGAAGCGATCGCAGGATTCGCATCAGCCGCAGCAGAGCAGAAACGATCAAGGAAAGAACTGGAGCAAGAAGCCGAAGCCCGATGCTAAGAAGAGTGGTCAATCTGGTGACCGGAGCAAGGACTATCCCACGTGTCTCAAGTGTCAGCGTCGCCATCCAGGAGAGTGTTTGGTCAGTGCAGGCGTATGTTACAAGTGCCGACAACCTGGACACATTGCTCGTTTCTGTCAGGAAGCTGGGTCAAATCAGGTAATCAAGGTCCTTTTGTTTTGATTACTTTTGTGTAATTACGATAGATTTTTAATGTAATTTATTCCTGCAGTCGAAGTACGAGGTTGGTGGCTCTAGCAGGGTAGATAAAGGCAAAGCGCTGATGATTACTGATGGGAGACCACAGCAGGGTCGAGATTTAGTGCAGCCCAGAGCTTATGGGTTGGGTCAACAGGAGGCGAAGGATCAGGAGGATGTTGTGACTGGTAAGTGTTGTTTTGCTTAACAAGTTAGTTTTAAAATCCTCCGTAGTGACACTTTTATTTTTCATCCTTCATAAATCATTCACGTAGGCATCCTTATGATTCGTAATTTACCCTCTAAGATTCTGTTTGATACGGGTGCCTCGCACTCGTTTATCGCGGAATCTCTAGTGCGTAAGTTGGATTTAGAAGTCTTCCCAGAGTCAGTACCGCTGGAAGTCATGATGCCGAATGGATCCCTTCTGCAGACCAGAGATAAGTGCAGGGTACCGGTACAGTTTGGTGATACCGAGATTATCGTGGAAGCTTTGCAGCTACCTATAGCAGGATTCGACCTGATTTTTGGTATGGACTGGCTTTCTGCAGTCAACGCCAAGATTGACTGTAGGGCGAAGCAGATACAGTTTGATGGCCCCAACCAGACATCTTTTTCTTTTCAGGGCTTGAAGGGAGTAGTGAAGATGATCATATCTGCAGTCCAAGCGAGAAAGTGCATTAGTAAGGGTTGTGAAACCTTCGTAGTACTGATGAGCGCGGAGCCTAAGACTGACTTGTCAGAGGTACCAGTGGTGCAGGAGTTTCCAGATGTTTTCCCGGAAGAGCTCCCTGGTGCCCCTCCAGATAGAGAAGTTGAGTTCCCGATAGATTTGTATCCTGGGGCTACACCGGTAGCCAAATCTCCATATCGGATGGCTCCAAGGGAACTAGCAGAGTTGAAGAGTCAGTTGCAGGAGCTGCTTGATTTGGGTTTTATACGCCCTAGTACTTCGCCTTGGAGTGCTCCAGTGCTTTTTGTGAAGAAGAAGGATGGTAGTCTGAGATTGTGCATAGACTATCGTGAATTGAATAAGCTGACCGTTAAGAACAAGTACCCGATTCCCAGGATTGATGATTTGTTCGACCAGTTGGTGGGAGCGAGCACTTTTTCCAAGTTAGATCTGAGGTCGGGCTATCACCAGTTGAAGATTCGTGACGCGGATATACAGAAGACTGCATTCAGTACCAGATATGGACACTTCGAGTTCGTGGTCATGCCGTTCGGGCTGACCAATGCCCCTTCAGTATTTATGGACCTGATGAACAGGGTATTTCGGGAGTATTTAGACCGTTTTGTCATCGTCTTCATAGATGATATTTTGGTGTTCTCTAAGAGTGCAGAAGATCATGCAGCACACCTCAGAATTGTTTTGAGCACACTCAGGAAGAACCAGTTGTTTGCCAAGTTTTCTAAGTGTGAGTTTTGGCTTTCAGAGATTGCATTTTTAGGTCACATCATCAGTCGGAAAGGGGTTAGTGTTGATCCGAAGAAGATAAAGGCTATTAAGAATTGGCCAAGACCGCGACAGTTTCAGAGGTTCGCAGCTTTTTGGGTCTTGCTGGATACTACAGGAGATTCATCAGGGATTTCTCAAAGATAGACCTACCACTGACTTCCCTCACTAGGAAGGGAAAGGGCTTGGTGTGGACTGTTGAGTGCGAGTTAGCCTTTGAGGACTTGAAGGACAGATTGATGACCGCACCGATCTTGAGTTTGCCTTCAGGACCAGACGGATTTCAGATTTATAGTGATGCTTCAGGTCAGGGTTTGGGTTGTGTTCTTATGCAGCATGGAAAGGTCGTAGCATATGCATCGAGACAGTTAAAGGTTCATAAGAGGAACTATCCCGTACATGACTTGGAGCTTGCAGCAGTCATTCATGCTCTGAAGATTTGGAGACACTACCTCTATGGAGTGCGTTGTGAGATCTTCACTGATCATAAGAGTCTCAAGTATATCTTTGATCAGCGAGAGCTCAATTTGAGGCAGCGTAGATGGTTAGAGTTTCTTTCAGACTACGATGTAGACACTCAGTACCACCCAGGAAAGGCGAATGTGGTAGTTGATGCCCTTAGCAGGAGAGGCTCGTGTTTTTATCTTCTCACTCAGCAGAAGGAGTTGGTTCGAGAGCTGGAGAGACTGGACATCGTCGTTGTGCCCCGTTGCAGTTTTGGTTCAGCTTGGTTGAGTTGGATGGAGATTTCGTGCGATATTAGAGATAGGATCAGGACAGTTATACCGTTGGATCCAAAGATGACAGAGATTTGGATCTCAGTGCAGTCAGGTCAGAAAGAGAGGTTCTCTATTCAGGATGAGTTATTATTGCATGATGGCAGAGTGTGCATCCCAGATGTTAGTCACCTTCGGGAGGACATTCTTTTCGAGGCACAAAATTCCAGGTATTCTATACATCCCGGCAGCACGAAGATGTATGCAGATCTTAAGAAGGTAGTCTGGTGGCCAGGTTTGAAGAGTGATGTTGCAGATTATGTAGGGAAGTGTGAGACTTGCAAGTTGGTTAAGGCCGAGTGTCAGAGGCATGGAGGCAAGTTGCAGCCACTTCCCATTCCCGAGTGGACATTTGAGGATATATCCATGGACTTCATTCATGGTTTGCCGAGATCGCAGAGTGGGAGTGATTCCTTGTGGGTTATAGTAGATCGGCTTTCTAAGGTCGCCCATTTCATTCCTCTTAGGAAGACGGATCAAGGTCCGAAGCTGGCACAGTTATATATAGACGAGATAGTTCGACTTCACGGTGTTCCCAAGACTATAGTTTCAGACCGAGATGGCAGATTTACCTCCAGGGAGTGGCGATATATTCAGGAGCGGTTGGGTACCAGGTTACATTTCAGCACCGCTTTCCATCCTCAGACCGATGAACAGACTGAGCGTACAAATAGGACGTTGGAGGATCTGCTACGGATGTGCATTCTAGATTTTGGAGGAAAGTGGGAGAAGTATGTTACTCTTGTGGAGTTCTCCTACAACAACAGTTTTCAGGCGAGTATTGGGATGTCACCGTTCGAGGCCCTATATGGTAGACGTTGTCGGACACCGTTATGTTGGGCTGAGAGTGAGGAAAGATCTTCTATCAGAGAGTCATGGATTGATAAGACCACTGATAGGATCAGGCTTATTCAGGAGCGTATGAAGACAGCTCAGGATCGCCAGGCCAAGTATCATGATCAGAAGCACAGGACAGTAGAGTTCAGTGTTGGAGACTACGTTTATCTGAAGGTCAGACCAGTAAGAGGAGTCTCTAGAATAAAGCGGATGAAGAAGTTGAGCCCCAGATTCGTTGGTCCTTTTGAGGTGCTGGAAAGAGTTGGTGAGGTTGCATATAGGTTGGCCTTACCTGATGAAATGAGTGTTGTACATGATGTATTCCACGTCTCCTATCTGAGGAGAGCAGTCAGAGATTCTAGTCAGATTATCAGTACCGAGGAAGCACCAATCGAGACAGATCTTAGTATTGGGGTTAGACCAGTCAAGATAGTGGACTCAAGGATTCAGAAGCTCAGAAATAGAGAGATTCGCATGGTCAAAGTCCTTTGGATGAACTGTGGCCGTCCAGAGTATACTTGGGAGCGAGAGGATGAGCTTAAGAGCAATGCAGACTATTCTTTTCTCTTCGACTCAGGTATGGTTTCAATTTTCGAGGACGAAAATTTTTGTTAGGAGGGGAGATTTGTAACATCCGTAAATCTGACACGAGTTTAATTGTAAATTATAGGGTCGAGTCGCGACGGATTTTGACCGAGACAGCGCATCATCAAGGTATAATATTACTTGGTTTTTTGTTAGCATCCGTTAGCGTGTTAAGTGCGTTAAGAATAGGGCGTAACGCATGTTATTTTAGAATCGACGCGCGCGACATTTTCAGTTAGTATTCAAAGTAATAGAGTGAGTTTGGTGTGCATATAGCCTATTTACCCCCTCTCCTCATGCGGTTAACATCCAAACCGCATACCCCGCAACATTATTAAAACTGTAAGCTCCATTTCACGGAAGAAACCCGCAGCCCGATTTCTTCCCCGCTCCCGTTTTCGCGTGTCCGTCTCCCGCAAGCAGCGCCCGACGCCGATCCTTCCAGCCGGGCTTCCGCAAGCCCTAGCCGGCGGCCTCCCTCCCTCCAGAAGTCTACTCCGGCTTCTCCTCCTTCCTCTACGAGCATTGGGGGGTATTCCTTTTCATTCCTTGGCCTTGGAAGTGCCGGGTTCCAACCCTAGCCGGAGGTGTTGAGTTCGTTTTGGTTCCGGTGAGTCGATTCCTCTCCCATCTCTTTTCCTTTGAGGATATTCTTGGATTTGGAAGTAAAGTAACTTAGGTTTTTCATTTCCTTTTGCCCTAAATAGGTTTTGGAGTTCGTGTTTCTCCACGGAATTTGGGTTGGGCGCTTTGGGAACCTCAATCGCTCAGCGTAAAGGTAAATTAGTAAAGTTTAGCTTCTAAATTTGGTAAACCTAGTTGTTTTGGAATTTTTCCACCGGAAACCCTTAGGGGAAAATGATGAAATTAGGGTTGCCCTTCCTTGCAGGACTTCGGTGGGGTCGGGGCAGCACTTTGAAGGTCCCCAGCAGTAGGTTTACCTTCGAAATAGAAGATGTCGCCGCGCCGAGTCTACGAGCGGCGCACCACCGCTGTAAGGAAATTTAAATTCCTTTTAGTTAGATATATCAAGTATTGTATTTTTATACACATAAATAGATTTATTTCAAGTACCATGTCCATGCATAGAAAGGTGTGGTGATAGGCAAACGGTTATGAAAAACGTGTAGGGTGACACGATTTCCCTAGGACCCAAGTCGTCGGATCATGAACAGTAACGTAGAGTACGAAAGCGTTAACCGTGTTCGTAGGTTTGAAATTTGTTCCGATCAAGGGCGTAAATGTCCCTTCAAGTCGACCGTCAGGAAGTCAATGGTCGCTTAGTAGTACACCAGAAAAGATATCCCTTGCAGAGTAGCGTCAGACCAAAAAGGTCAGGCAGCACACAGAGTTTCTTCCGTGCCAGGTAGAGGCGCACTACCGTTCTCATAAGGCACATGGAACCTTATGAGTAGTACAGACTTGGGAAGTGTCTTCCCTTGAGCCAGCTAGTAGATTCGAGACCGTGTCCACGTGACACTAGAACAATTGGGTTCGTAAGATCGTCTCGGGTCGTCAGTTTCAGTTGCGCGTTAGGAGCTACTCTGCCTAGAGCCTTCCTAGTAGATGAGCAGGTTAGAAATCACATAGAACTCAAGTATAGACCTGTCGTGAGTCAGTACACTAGTTAGTCAACTTCAGGACTTGGGTAAAAGAACAAAAAGTTGCGAAAATAGAACTAATAGATGTGTTGACCAGGAAGTATAGGAAAAGCATGCATAACATATAACATAAAATGTTTTCAGTGCACGAGACTATTTTTAAAGGCATGCATGCATTCATAAGTAAAACTGTTTGTTTTAGTGTCACTAGGATGAGTCATTTTTCCTTACTCTGACCCTTCGTGGGCACTGTTTTTCAGGTGACCCAGGTGGGAAACTACGTCTAGGATGAGCATTATGGTGGCGTCAGTTTGTATTATTTATCTTTTTCAGTTTACTCTATTTCAGCATGTACTTGTAGATGAGAACACTGTAACAGATTAATGTTTTTATCTAATTTGTATCAGACTATTTATGGTAAACCAGATTTTCAGTTAATTCAGTTCTATTTCCTGTTTAGTGGCTCTGTGAATCCAGATATCAGATATGTGGTTACCCTTAGTTTACTTTTTAAACTTCCGCTGTAAGACTTAAATTGCTTAGTATAGAGTTTATTACCTGCTGCTACTAGTTTTAATACTGTTTCCTAGTTTTCTTTATATCGCTGACCCGGCCGGACGGCTGATTTCAGAAATACTGGGAAGGGGTGTTACACAACTCTCCCCCTCAAGCTGGTAATATCTAACACATTCAACTAGTAGATATCTCTAATATGTGACAACTTAGCCCTTTAGTAAACACATTGGCTAATTGATCATTTGACTAAACAAAACTAGTGCAAATATTGTCTTTCTAGTTTTGAGATGATCCACTGAAATTAAATCAACTTCTGAATTCTGATACCAAGTAGATTTGAGAGAAACATAATAATGTGTCAAATTTTATTAAATGAAAGCTCACCTCTATATATAGGTAGAGACTGAGATACAAAAGAGAACCCAGCTGATGTGAGAGTAAAACATTAAAAAAACTTACGTGATCGGATACAATCAACAGATGCATTTATTGTTCATATATCTTCGTGCTACTTCTTGTAGAAGGTGACTAATATTTTCATGAAAGATTTTTTTGTCTCTGAATTTTCATTTCAAGTACAAAAGATAACTTGAGGATTTGTCAAACGTGAAATATGAAATGTGTGTTTTTCTTGATAGTATAGATTCATTTGACTTTCCTATTAGAAATTTATAGACTCTAAAACTTCCTGCATCAAATATATTACTGTTGCATATTCATACCCTCAAGCTTAAATAAGGTGCATCATCTGCTCGGGTAATTATGCATGAATCAAAAACTGGAATAAAAAAATAGTCCGCTTCATTGCCATTCAACGTCCGATGAGGACTTGCTAGAATGCTCTCATAAAGTGCCATCTGAAAATGGATAATAAGAGAACAGTTAGAGAAATATTTTTGAACGATGATTATACTGTAAAGAAGCTGTTAACACCTGTGAGCCATACAATTGATTCGTCCATAAGGTTCTATTCATGTCAGAATATATTCTATTCACGCACTCAAATCTGAAATGCCTACCCTGCCATTAACAAAAAATCGAATTAGTACCAAAAGAACTGAACCACAGTTTTCAACCAGGGGGTTTTAGTACAAACAACTGCTCACCTCAAGAAGATGACTATTGAAATCTGGAGGCAGATCATACACATATATAAGAGGCCTTCTCTTTCTAACAATAGCGTTAATACTTGCAAAATTATCAGCTGTTGACTTATCTGGTACCTCAACTGTTGACGGTCTTAGCCAAAGAGGCCACTCCTTTATGGATGATGAGACAGAAGGAATACTGCAATCGATTCCATACCAGACATTGTCACACTGCAGAAGGGCATCGCTTCAGTTAACAGAACAGGATATTAAATGACATTTCACATGCAAAGAGGTTTTCAAGCAAGAAATCAAGAACACAGAACTAGGCTTGAAAATAATCACTTGTTAGCACAAGTATCTTTGCAGAGGAAACAAATACTACTCGAAGATCCAATAAGTCTTGAGATTGCTTCCATTTCGGCTATTTAAATTATGGCTAGAAAGCAGGAGTGAGCATAAGTTGCAGAAAGCTGTAGAACCAAACAAATAGGATGGGAATATTGGGTATAGTTCCACATCGAATATGTAAAAAATATGTTGATGTAAAACAATTTTGTGGTTGAATCTCACCCGTAGACGTAATATTTTGGGGTTTGAATTAATTGAACACTAATGCATTGGACTAAGCTTCAGTCATGCTACCTAACAAGTAATATCAGAACCAAAAGTTAGTCCAGGATCCAATAAAACATCCAATTTGTGGCTCCAATGGATCTTGGTATCTTTCACCATGTTAAGCAAGTAAAAGAATGGGCGATTTCATGACTACTCTGTGGTTTAGTGAGCTCTCAGAGCATGATATATGATGATGTTCAAATAAACTTTTGCTTAAGGAGTGGTGCCAATGTGAAGAGATATCATGTGCAGGGAGATTGTTAAAGAAAGCGAGGGTACTGACCTCATTACAAGATATGTGAAAATTATGTTGGTGTCGAAATAAAAAGTGGATGAGCCTCACCCATAGTCTTAAACTTTTGCCTTGAAAACGGATTCCCTCACTTGCAACACGCCCAATTTTGATCCCCCTTTGGAAACATTCCCTAATAGGGAGAGTGCAAAGTAGGACAATTCCAAATGAGAATTTTTTTTTTAATATATGCTCCTTAGACAAAAAAAATGTTTCCCTAATCAAATTAATCAAGGAATTGTTTGGTTTGTAGTAAAATAGGTGGATAATAACAGAAATGCAAGTTACTTCTTAGGTGTTTTATCTGATGAAAAATAATACCAACTATGGGTTCTTTGGTTCCTAGAGATTGCAATGCAATCAGCCAATCACATATATCCAGCTTAGTTTATCAAAACACAATATTTGGCATATAAACTTGGCATCTGTTACGCCGCATAATACATTGACACGCGACGAGACCGATCCGCGTTGGGGGCGCACGTATCAGCGCCGACCACCTACCACGGCAGCATGATGGAAGTCTGGCGGCCTTATGTTTTTATGCTATTTTATTCCCATATGTGTTTTTCTTATTTGACCCACGTGTTTAAGCCCAAGTGAGGGGAACGTTGTGAACTCGGATATATATAGACCGGTTGGAACCTTATGTGGTGGATGAAAATGAATTAATCTTCCTCCCCTATCTCTCTCTAGAACCCGTTCTTTCTCTCTCTCCCTCGTTCTCCCGACTCGCGCCCTAGCCGCCCAGGCGTTCCGCTGATTCCCGCAGGCACGCCGCACGCCCTCTTCTTCGCCCCTCCGATACCTCTCTTTCTCCCCTCTACTCCTTTCTCTTTTCTCCTCTCTCCCTCTCTTCCACTTTACCCCCACCTCCAACCATAGCAACCGCAGGATCCAAGACGGGTTCGACCCAATCGCGGAGATCTTCCTCATCCTTGGGGCCGATCACTAGGTCGAGGTCGGGAGACCATAACAGCATCCTAATAACACTGACATCTAAATAACATTGAACAAAACAATCCCTTCATAACAAGTTACTTTCAAATCCCTATTTGCAAAAAAAAAAAAAAAAACTTTATACATGTTGGTATTTGGTGTGTAGATAGCTCAGATTGGTGTGCAGCTAGCGGCTTCCGCCTTAAATGTTTAGTCCCACATCTCAGATTTTGTTTTTTGGTCTCCCACTTGTGTGTATATATATGGGAGAAATGTATCTTTTCTTTGCGTGTGTGAATAATAAACTTCATTCACTCTCATCTCTATTTGGTATCAAAGTAAGGTTCGCAAAACCGGTCCGAAAAAATCCCGCCTTCGTGCCCGCAGCCTTGCTTCTCCCACATCTACACCGCCATTACTAGTGGCACAAGGAAAGGAACATCACACATAGCGCGTAGAGGGAGTGCCGCAGTAGGGGTTTCTCGTTTCCGCGCGCGTAGAGGAGTGCGCGCACGATTGCGACAGTACCGTGCGCGCAGAGGAGAAGGATCACGCGGCTTGTAGAGGAGAAGGATGGCGCGTGGCTTGCAGAGGGAGTACGCACGCAACTCTTCGTGTGACAATAAGCGCGCGGGGAGAAGGATCGTCGGGCATCAAGCGTGTGCGGCTCTGCAAGGAGAAGGATTGTGCGCGGCTCTGCAGGGAGAAGGATTTATGGCGTCGGGCATCAGGCATCGGGCACGCAGGCTTCTTCTCCATTGTCGGCTTCTTATCTGTCTTGGGCGCCATAGAAATCGAGAAATTTATAAGGCGAAAGGGCTCGAAAAGGAAAAAGAGCAAGTCTGTTGCGTGCACAGTGAGATTGACGAGGTGCAAGGGCTTCTCGGTGCGCGATGCCTGGAGAAATTCATTTGCTCATAGAGAAATTGGTTGCCAAAAAGGAGGTCCTAACTGCACACCAATCTAGGTTATCTGCAACTAAATACTAACACTCCCTCTCAAGACAGACGAAAGATATCTACTAAACTCATCTTGTCACACAATCTACATAAATTCAGTGAGCTAAGTCGGTTAGACAATCGGTCACTTATTCTTTTGTAGCAATATGTCCTAGCTTTAGTATTCCACCATCCAACTTTTCTTGGATGAAAACTTATCGATCTTTATATGCTTGGTTCTATCGTGTTGGACAGGATTGTTTGCAATGTTAATGATTGGCTTGCTATCACACCACAATGACATATGTCCGCCTTAATCTATCTTGAGTTCACCCAGCAGGGCTTTCAGCTAAAACAACTCTCTTACATGTAAGGCCATGACCCTGTATTTTGTCTCGACTGTAGATCTCGCAACTATGGTCTGTTTCTTGCTTTTCAGAAGACAAGGTTTCCCCCCACAATCATGCAATCTCCTGATGTGGATCTCTTGTCATCTGCACAACTAGAGCAGTCAGAGTCGCAATAGCCCTTGATATTTAGATGCTCATTCTTCTGAAAGATCTGTCCCTTTCATGGTGCACTCATTAAGTATATAAGAATCTAATATACTGCATCCAAGTTACCCTCCATGGGATCTTGCATATAGTGGGTTACTACACTCACAACAAAAGATATGTCAGGATAGATCTGACTCAAATAGATCAGGTGACCTACAAGCCTCTAATACCTCTCTTTATCACTTGGCTCTCTTGCCTCAACGTTGAGCTTGGACTTCTGATCAATATGAGCAATTGTGAGCCTGCACCCCAGCATACCCATCTCTTTAAGCAGATCTAGCACATATTTTTGTTGAAATGGAACGATTCCCTCTGCACCGCGAACTACTTCAATCACAAGTATTTTAGCGGCCTCAAATTTTTTACCTCAAACTCCTTGCATAATATCGTCTTCAGCTGAGCAATTTCTTTCTCGTCATCGTCCGTAAAAATCATATTATCCACGTACACATCAAAAATTGTAATGAGATCTCCACTCCTCCTAAAGAACGCGGTATGATCAGCATTGGCCTGTCGATATCCCATGTTAACCATCGCTTTCCTAAACCTGTCAAACCAGGCTCGAGAAGACTGTTTTGGCCCATACAAGGATTTCTTGAGTCTAAAACCTTGCATACCGTTTGTTTTTTGTCAAAGCCCGATGACATCTCCATGTATACTTATTTCACCAAATCCCCAAGAAGAAAGACCTTTACGTCGAGCTCGTGCAGTTTTCATGCCTCATGTAACAACCTAGCTTTTTGTAAAAAATATAGAGTTTAAAATTTAAATTAAAGTCTTAATTGGTAATGGCAATTTTGTAAATAATATTAGGATTTTATTTCCTATGCTACCTGCAGCCCCCATGTTATTGCCTTCAATCGGCCTAGGTTTTCCGCCAAAAAGAACCATGATCCTGCTCTCTGCCGATTCCCGCGCCTGCATCTGCTCTCGTTTTCGCCTCCCGCACTCTCCCCCCCCCCATTCTTCTTCCTATGGTCGGCATCCACCTCCTCCTCTTGCTTCCCCGTCGTGGCCGCCTCCTCCTGCTTGGTCAAACATGTCCTGCTCACCCCCAAGCTGACGGCTTCCCTCCTTCTCTGGCTGGTATCCCTCTCTCGTCTCCTTCAAGGGTCGGTGGATCCCCCGCCTCCTCCTGCACTCCCCCTTACTCTGATCTGCAGCAGCAGGCTTCTCTTCCTCAGAGCCGGCAGCCTCCTCTTCATTCCTTGAAGCCGACAGCTGCATGTCTTTTTCTCTTCCTCAAGGTCAGCGAGCTCCAAGGCTTGGCAGCCCTAATTCCTCTGATTCCTAGTTGTTTTGGTCAGGGATTTGCGAGAGGATGTCTAGGGTATCCTCCCCTCTCATCTTTGGCCTCAGATTTGGTTCCTCTTGGTAAGACTCTCCTCTTGTTCCCCTTTACTCATTTTTCTTGAATTTTTTCTTGGGAAGTTTGTGCTCCAATTTACGTATTTTCGCTAATCCAAGTTTGTGCCCTATTATAATCCCTAACCATATTGTGTTTTTGATTTTCGGCACAGCTCCTCGACTCAAATGATGGAATCTCTCAAAATCCTTCTCCAAATTGGGGTTTTCGTAGCCTTAGCGCCGTCAAGTCTCCGTTTTCGTGTGGTAGTCTCTTCTCACCTCACTTTTAAGGGAGGTAAATCTCTAACTCGTTCTTGATCAAAGCTATGTGATGAATTTATGCCTGTGTTAGCATAGGGTTTTTCCTATTGTCCTTTATATTTGTACTTGATCAGGTTCGAAATAGGATTTCTGGTTTTTGCTTGTGCCGCTTAGCCGTCGTCGTCAGATTCAGCTTCAGCCTTAAGGCAAGTGGAGATCCCTCTCTCTTGCAATCATTGAACTTAAATTGCAAGGTCTGTTCTTATGATTATATGAATTCACCCTTGATTGTTTGTTTTATCAAATGAATTGAAATATCGATTGTCTAATCCGACAAGTTAATATTTTATGGTTAATATGTTTGAAATGTCATGAGATTGTGATCGCAAATAATTTTATTTAGATATTCACTTAGATGAATGGATTTTCGTTTTATGTATAAATCGAAGTATGTTGGATTTTTGGGCATGATTAACAAATATCATAATGATAATTATTAAGAATTGTATTAATTGGATTCTCACTTAGGTGAAGTGTATCTCATTTGATGATTTATTGAAAGACTGGTAGTTCTTTGTGAGCATGAACATTAATTATTATAATGATAGATATTAAGATTTCTTGCTAGCAAATAAATGAATTGTGCTTTATATGAAGGTTCTGATTATACACATGTTTACTTGAGAGATAATTGTGTCTTAGAATGATTTGATCTAGATGAGTATTTATTACCCTCAAATCGATGCATGCCAAACTTACCCCTGCGATTTACTTAAAAAACCTTCTTGTTAATGATAAATTAATCCCTCGAACTCGCAAAGTTCAAACTCATTCCCTAGTTTTCGATGTCATCGAATCTCTTCTTATGCATACGGTTACAAGACCTGAGTAAAGTTTGTTTTTGATCTAATCTTTCCCTTTAAGTGAATTTGTTCCTGTTAGAATCACTAAAATATGAATATTTTAACTCAATAATATCTTAAGCAATAATTGAAAGGTAGTGTTTAATTATTGCATCTCTCTACTTACATGGTCACGACAAGCATGAATTTTTCTAATAAGTCTTGCATATGAACTAGAGTGTGAACCATGTGCACTCACGAAAAACACATACACACTTCATTGATTACAGCTTATGATATTACATAATCAATTATATGTTATGCTCTGATGTAGGCTTAATTCAAGTTATTTCTGTTTAGCTATTTTACTTGTCTGTTTTGTCAGCTTGCTTCATTGAAAACTGATACACACACATTTCTGCTTCCCTTACTGGTTTGTATTTTATTTACTCACATGTTTATTTCAATATTCTGAGGCATTTCCTTCTTATTTTGGAATTGTCTTAGAGTTCGTGACAGCGCTGTCAGGTCATCGAGCCCGATCTGCATTAAGTTACAAGTTCTATGTTTACATTTCATTTTATTTACTATCAGACATTTCTTTTATATAATAATAATGATCAGTAAATCATGGACAACTGCTAGACTATATTATATGTACTAGAATTTAATATCATTTGCATGTTCATTTATCTGAAATTGACATTGCGTGAAAATTTATATCGAAACATATATCATGAGTTTTATTAAAATGCATGTGCAGTTGTTTTACACTAGCATGTTTTAAAGCTTCTGCATAAAAACAAACTGTTTTCCTTCAAATTAATTATTTTAAAACTAATTATCGGTATCTCTGCTTTCGCTTAACAAACATGGATTTTCTTTTCGCTCATGTCTGTGGCATCACGACTCGACCCAAAGCGCACTCTGACTTTCGTTGAGACGGGTCGTGATATCTCATTCGTCATCAAGTATATCAGTGTTCGTACCATGCTCATTTTGGCAATAGGTGCAAAGGTCTCATATTAGTCGATGTCATAAATTTGACTGTATCTTTTTGCTACCAATCAAGCCTTGTAGTACTCAACCTAACCCTTTGGGATTTTTTTCACAATGAAAATCCACTTGCACCCAACTGCTTTTTTCTTGGTGGTAGCGACATGAGATTCCAGGTTTTATTTTTTTTCCAATATGTCAAGTTTTTCTAGCATTGCAGCTTTCCATCGTAGATCCTTCTTAGAAACCTGCCAACACTTAGGAATAAGAACAATGTCCAAAGACGTAATGAATGTTTCATGTAAGAGGATATATGAGAGTAGGAAACAAATTGGGCAATGTCACGTGGAAAGTCATATTGATCAGGTGAGACTCCCGAAATTCTTATGGGAACTCTTTCTTACCGGCAAGGGAGTGGAAGTAGATAGATGGGAGGTTATTTTAACTGGGATATCTGAACTTATGGTGGATGGTGCAGGTGTCTTAAGGATCGGAGTAGGCAAAGGCAAGGGACTTGAAACAGATGATACTGTAGGCATTGTAGTGTCACTCGGCTGCCTTCTTCTCGTATACACTCTCAACTCCCCCTGAGTCTGAGGTTCATCATCAACAGATTCACTCTCCTCAAGAACCGACACCTCAACTGACTATGCTTCCTTTAGCACATGAGAAAACGGGATACTCACTATCCGTCTCTCACCACCACAGTGATCCTTCCCCTCTCGTCTCATATTATTTATGCCAAGTGATTCTTCAAGAGATGAGTCAATCAAAGAGGAGTAATATGACTCAAGCTCTCTAAATGTGACATCCATATTGACGAATAACTTTCTCTCTACCAGACACCAACATACATACCCATTTTGGGTAGCCGAATACCCAACAAAAACACATTTCAGGGCCCTTGGATCCAATTTCTCACATTTGATCTTTTGTCATGCACAAATCACACACAATCAAAGGTTTTGAGGGGAAAAATTTTTTAACTTTACCTTTAAGTTTATACTGTTTTTAACATTTTTTAATTTGTTTTATTAAAATCAAACAGCCCTAATGAGTACATTTAAAATCATCATGGAACAAAAAGGTACAACTACATACCGAGCAAGCTCCCCCGCGGCAATACCCATGCCCTGAGCACTGATTAACACAGCTGCATTCAGCAGTTGTTTCACAGAATCTTCCCCAATGGCCATCATACTTGCAATCACATTCCTCTTTAAATTTCACCTTGTGGGCATATGCTTCCTTTGGATCGACGTTACACCATCCAGGTCTGCTTCTGTTGGTTGTATACACATTTTCCAAATCAGCCTTTGACCAATCAGGTATCTTGGTGCCCTCGGGTTCAGAAAGCAAGCTGAAGCAGATAATTATTCTGAATTATCAGTACCTTGTGATAGGTAGTTTATGAGAACACTAGCGGTTGTGCACATGCTCCCCCGTGAACAGTGCGACGGTGACAGTACCCAAACGTTGATCAAACATTATTTCTGCAGCACACTGCCCATGGGGGACCCTGTGCACTACCAATACATTTATATTTTTTATCTTTATGCTAGCCCTCACGTTTCGTTAGATCGGAGAGATTAAAATCAAAGGGCTAAGATTATTTTGACAGTCCTAATTGAAGATCATGACCAATGGTAGAGATTGTTTGATGGTCCTATCTTTTTCTTTATAATATAATATAGATAATGGATATGAATATATGATACTTTATTGTAAAACCACAAGCCTCTGCGACTGGCCGATTTGGATACTTTGTCCCTTCTCCACAAAAGCACATAGCTCTTGTTTTATCACAATGAGCAGGACATGTAGAAACAAGCCATGGACCAAATGGCATCTCCGAAGATGATGGAAGATTACACTCAAGCTGCAAATTTTCAGAACATCCTTCACCTATTATTATTATAACAAATAATACATTAGTACATCATCTCTCATAGATGATAGAATTTAAAGGAGTGCATACATTTTGATCAACCATTTGGTTAGTTATCTTGATACTAAAAAGTAGTGTGTATATTAGTAATTGATTTGAGTTACAGACATACTAAGAAATCATATAGCTAGAGAGAATCAATCTGAGGCCACTATGATAGTACTAAATGTTTGAAATAGTTATGAATAAGACCAAAAAAATGGATTACCTCATTGAAAATAGCTAATTGACAAGAAACCTTAGGGTCTGGTGTTGACAAGCGCCATAATTAAACCGTTGTGAAATGCTATATTTAACTCCAAGATTGAAGAAGACTCTGAATTAGACCAGTTTTTGACTTGTCTCGATCTCAAATAGATTTCAATGTTCTGCCTAACATGTAACAAGTTAATATCTAAACATCCAACCTAAAATTATTTGGTCGAGGTTGAAACGCCTAAGATCCATTATGCCTAGTCTACTCTGATACCATGTTAGAATCCAAGAATCCAACCTAAAACCAACTGGTTGGAGGTGGAGAAGTTCAGTAGCGCTATACTAAGCGCACAAGCCTGTGGTACTTTCTCAATGTAGGAAAATTCTCAACAAGATTGATCACAAATTAAAATTATTATCATATTTATTTCAAAACTATATGATCAGATTCTGATTAACCAAAAGTAATTTTAAAAACAAATTGAACAAACAAACAACTAACAAAGAAATTAAACGGTTAAATTGTATGGATTCAAGCCAAATGAAGGAGAGGATATTTGGACTAAGGCTCTGTTTGGGAGGACTTATTTTCACCGGTCAAGCGGTCATGACCGCATGAACCGGGACTTAGCATGACCGCTTGACCGGTGAAAATAAGTCCTCCCAAACAGAGCCTAATCCTAAGTATGTCAATCCATTCTTTTTCATATGTTTAAACTTTAAACCCTAATTTCAAAAAAAAAAAAAAATCTGGCTCCTGTTAGCATGAGAAATTTTGAACACTGCATAATTTATTAAGTGAAAAAATATATATAATTCATCCTAATCATTCTGACCTGAATATCCATGAAAACACCTGCATTGTCCTGTGTCTCTATTGCAGACACCTCTACCACCACAGTCATGCTTGCAACTCTTGCCACCTATGCTCTGCCCACACAAGCAATAAATAAATCTATTAGGCATAAGATAAAATTTGACTTTCTCACAAAGGATGATACTCAACAATTAACAAGTAGAACTGTAAATTGCATTAAAGGGATGTTTGGTTTACTGATATCTACACAATGTAAGGAATAAGGATATATATATATATATATATATATATATCTTTACCACTATAAAAGAAGTATGAACTCATGAGTTCAAAATTCTCACCGCCGTCGGATCATGGTTTGATAATTTATTAGCCGTCGGATCGTTTTATCATTAAAAAAATAAAAACTATAGGGCTCCAAAAGCAAGAGAGAGGGAGGGGGAGAGAGAGAAGGAGAGGGAGGGAGAGTGGCTGAGAGGGGGGCGGTAGATTGAGAGAGAAAGAGAGGAAGAGAGAGAAAGAAAAAGAGAGGAGAGGGGGAGAGAGATTAATTATTGTAAGTCAAAACGCACGTTTTTTTACAAAATAAAAATTGCAATCGTGATTGATATTTTTTTACGGTCATTTTGAGTACTCATATGTACATGTTGCGGGCACGGACGCCGGGGGCGGGCGAAGCCCGCCGTCGACGGGCGGGTACTGTCGTGTTTGGCCGTAGGGGCGGAGCCCCGTGTCGAGCACTCGTCGTGGGGGGCGGGCGAAGCCCGCCATCGCCGGGCGGGTACTGTGGCGCGTAGCCATCGGGCCAGAGGCCCGTACCTGCCACTCGTATATATATATATATATATATATATATATATATATATACTAGCATCTTCGAACAGGCTTCACCCGCTCTCGATGCGTCACTGCGGGCTTCGCCCGCAACCAAGTGGACTTCACCCGCAACCAAGCGGGCTTCTCCCGTTTCAAGTGGGCTTTGCCCGCCCCTCCGGCAGTTATTTAAAATTTTAAAATTTAAAAGTATTTAAAAGTATTCAAAATTTTAATTATTTGAATATTTAATAATTTTATTAATTATAAACAATATAAATTATTTAATTAATTATTAAATTATAAAATAGAAGAAAAAAATGCGCAGGGGCCGCCGCTTCCGCCTACTGCGCCGCCGGCCCGGCACCCACCGGGTTCGCTGGCCTCTGGCGAACCCGCCAAGGATTGTCCGGCGGCGAGAGGGCAGGGCCACTCCTGGCGGTGGCCCTGCCCGTGAGCCCTAAAACTGACGCTCACGGGCAGGGCCCGCGCCGGCGGTGGCCCTGCCCGCTCGCCGTCGGACGACCCCTGGCGGGTTCGTCGGAGGCCGGCGAATCCCCCAGTAGGCGCCAGGCAAGCCGCCGCCGGCTGCGGGGTGAACCCATGAAGGCACGGGAGGCGGAAGTGGGGTATTGGGGAAATCGGGAGTTGTAGGAAATTGTTTTTTGGAGAAACGGCTAATGGCAGTCCGCATGAGATAGATCCAAAGACCATTCTTTGAAGCATCCTCATCCAACAGTCCAGATCTGTTGTTTGGCGTGCCTCCAAATTATCACTATTGTTTTAAATGATAAAGATATATATAGAGAGAGAGTTGTTATTTGAAGAGTGCATTTGTCTGTTCGCAGACCATTTTTCTCCTTTTGAATTTGTTAAAAAACATCTTGTAAAGGCCCATTTAGAGCCCCATTATTGGTTTTCCTCTTTCTCATATAATAGTCTCACATCTTGTATAAGGGACTCTCTCTCTTCTCTCTATATATTTGCAGCTCCTTGTGCGGTCTACCATTGTTCCTAACTGCAACACCAAGAGCGGTCTTCCCTTTCCTAAACCGCAACCCCTTGTGCGGTCTTCCCTTTCCTAACCGCAAACCCTTGTGCGATCTTCTGTTTTTCTCCTACCTCTCGTCTCTCCCCCCCCCCAACTCTCCCTTTTATAGATATTTTTTTTCCTGGGCCCCACTCCAATTCAGACCGCACCGGTTTCTCTCCTCTGCTCCTTATGAACTGCCCAGCTGCCCCGTGGTCTTCTTCGGCTTATCTTGCGGACTGATCCCGCTGGCTTGCTTTTTTCGCGTGGTCTACCCGTTACTTGCCCACCTATCTCTCCTATTCGTCGCGGTCTACGACCTCTTTTCGACCCGCTGCGGACTCCTGTGCATTTGTGTGGTTTTCTTCCACATATCACGCGCTCCTTTTTTCTCTTTCGTGCAGACTGTTTGTCGTGTGGCCTAGTCCTTGCCTCTCTACCCGCTGCGGGCTTGCCGTTGTTCTAGCCGTTGCGACCTTCCTCTCTAGGATCAGGATCTTCTCTGCCCGCTGCCTCTTCAGCCCGCCTTTGCTCCTCAAGCCGGTGATGCTTACCGCTGAAGACCGCTCTCTACGGTTTGCTTGCTCTATTGCGATTCGCGGTCTGCTTCTTTAACCGTCGCAGTCTGCTTCTGCTCCCCGCGGTCTTTTCTCTTTGTTCGTGCGGCCTAGTCTCCTTTGCCCGCTATTCGCCGACCTCTGCTCCTCTAGTTGTTCGTCAGCGGCTTGGTACTTTCTCCCTGCTGCTCTACCCGCAACTCCTCTAGTCGTTGCGGCTTTCCCTTGCCGCCCTCCTCTTGTTAACATGGACTCCACAACAGCTTCCTCTCTTCCGGCTCGTGTCGCGACTCCCTCTCCTGAAGTCCGTGATGAGCTTCGGATCACGATGATGATGGCCCGAGTTCCTCCCCACCTCCACAGTGTCTGGACCCGAATTCTTTACTCCTCTACAAAACCCTCATTGTCTGATGTTTGTTCTATGTTGCTCAAGGTTACACCCCCCTCTGAGGTTCCAGCCAATTTCTTTCCCGTTCTCCTTCAGCAGCCCCTACTACCTACTCCTACTCCTGCTCGTGGCACTTCAGCTAGGGAAGGCCGCCACACATCTCGGGGATAAGGACGTGTTGGGCACTCTGCCTTAAAATGTACTTACTATGGTCGAGAGGATCATCTTGAAGCTACATGCTACCGCAAGCTTGGTCTGCTTCCACATCATGTTTCCTCTACTACAGTTGCTCCTACTCTCACTGGTGCTCCTCCACAGGATTCTGATTCTTCTACCCGGCAAGATATTAATGCTCTCCGCACCCAGCTTCAATAGCTCCAAGCCATTATCAGTCGCTCATTTGACTCGGTTGCGTCTTTCTCCACTAAAGGTATATCTTGTCTCTCTCATAGCCCCCACTGGATCGTGAACTCACCACATTACATCCCAGAAACCACCGCAGAAAATACAATCTGCTTATTCCAAGTTCATTACTGTCGCAAATGGCGACACCACTTCAGTCTCTGGCGCGGCTGATCTTCGGCTAACCCCCACTCTCCCTCTATCATTGGTTCTTCATGTGCTCGGTGTTGGAACCGTAACCCGGTACCAAGAAGAGTTTGGTACGGGATGGATCTGATTGGAATTCTCAGATCTAGCAGGTTCAGGGAGGGAACAAGAAAGCTGGCTGTTTTGGGGGGGCTCGTTGGCGGGCTGAAAGAGGGAGGGGAGGGAGTTCTGACGGGGATGAACTGATTTGGGAGGGGGGCGGCCTGCTGAGGAGGGGCCATGGTTAAACAGCACCAAGGAAGGAGTGGACGGCTTGGTCTGAACAAGAAAAGTAAAGGTGGAGGTGGCTTGTGGAGTGGTGTTCTGATAGGGGTTGTTCGGCTGGCTGGAAGTAAGGAAAACAGGGGGGTGGCCTGTTTTGGAGAAGGAACAGTTGGAAGCCAACGTGAGAGGTGGCTGGACAGCAAGGGGAGGGGAGTTCTGGGGGGAAATAACAAAATATAAAAGCTTACCCAAGGATTCGTCACCAAGGGGGCTCCACGGAGTCGGTACCGCGGAGGGGATCACCGGAATGAAGGAAGAAGACTCTCCACACATTCATCAATGGGAATGATGGCAGACTTAAACCTTATATTTATAAAAAAAATTAGGGCACCCGGAATCAACGGCTATGATTGGTCGTTGGTTTCGGGATCAAAAATACATGAAATAAAAACCGAAAAGTACAATGCTATATACGAAATTGATTCGCAACGCGAATCCAAACGCACCCACGGAGTCGGATCGTCGATCCGGGCGATGATCCGGGCACGGCATATACGGTAAGTTGCCAAAATAGCCTCGAATGGGCTCAAAGCTCGTATTTGTCTCTGCTCCGCATCAATCTCTCCGGCTTGAAAAAATTCATCTCTGGATGAATAGGGATCAGAATCCACTTGTTGTAAGCCAAGTAAAACTCGAAGAGGCCCACCAGAGGTCGTCCAAATGTCATCGCTGGAAAAGTTTCCTCGTCAATCAACTCCTCCGAATTGAAAGCTCCTATCTTCGATGAATGAAGACGGCGTACTGAAGTAGAAATTCGGGGGCGAGTTGATCAAGCTGCGCTGGTAGCATCCAGGTGTCGTCGGGGAAGAGCCGTCCGCGCCAACGAACCAGGTAGCGGCACACAAGACATTCTGTAGAGGGGGTGGTCTCATGTGTAATGATCTCAATGATAAGCTCATCTCTCAACACACTAGTAGAAGGATCTGGTGGGATCTGAGGTGCCAATGGTGAATCCGTTAAGGACAAAATCCCGGATAAGTGGGGGTCAGGGACGGGCTGAGCACGGGGCAATGAATGTGGTGGCAAGGGCTCGGGGATAAACTGAGTGGTGGGTAGTAAAAATGGTGATAAAGGCTGGGGAGGGCCGCCAAGATGTGGGCCTGAATACTCGTGAGGCGCAAAGTATGGCGTCAGGTCCTCGACATTGAACAAAGTATGGGTACTCATGCTCGCGGGGATGTCCAACTCACAAGCATTTGTCCGGATGCGTCTCAGGACTGAGTAGGGGCTCATTTGCCGAACGCTCAAACTTTTAGCAAGCCTCGCACGGAGCCTCACAACGCAGATTCTTACCATCGTTTGCTCGCCTTCATGAAGTACTTGCACTTATCAATGAACATCCGCATGTGATTTACAAGATTTATTACCAATATGGATTATTTGTCGGACTGACTCATGACATGCATGCCAACTATGAACAGACAACACAACAGACTCATGCAATTAATGACGAAACGACTCAACAGACTAATGCAAATGAAACATGACAGACACTACATGCTTTCTATCGAAAAATCTAGCGATGATCGGGGTGTCTCTAAAATGTGATGGCCGATCAGGTGGCTCTCTCGGTGGAGTGTAGAAAAACTCATCCCGTGTGTGACGAGTGTTCGGAGGATCCCATGAGACACCTATATTCAAATAAGAGCTCGTGAAGACCAAGTGTCTCTCAGGGAACGTAACACATCAGGGGGCTCACCAGGAGGTGTGTATGAAAAGTCATCGCGAATGCGACGACCTCCTAAGTGAAAATCATGTGCACCAACTAGAAGATGTGGCTCTCGAGTATGGTGCGTGCCCCCAAAAAGAAAGAGCTCATTTGGTGGGTCAGCAGGGAATGCGTCCCAAAACTCATCGAGGGTGCGATGTGTTAGCAGGTGGTGCCCGAAATATTGGATGTTCCACACAATATTCATCCTCGGGGGCACGGTCAGGGACGATAATGGAAGAGGCGTCCATAAATCGATACTCGTACATAAGTGACTCACAAGAATCTCATCCTCACCAGGATGTGGCGGATCATCAGGAGGCTCAACAGGGGGGTCGTCATAGAACTCGTCACTAGGGTCATGATCCTCTATGTGAGTACCATCGTCAAGAGTAGTGTCCCCGTGATGGGTGACATAGCCACTACGAGATCAACACCAGGCTCGGGGCTCTCGATCGTGATGTGACTCAAGGCAATGACAATGGGAGAGCGGCATAGACCTACTCTCAAGAATAGGTCTACGAGTGTGGTGTCAAGAATGAGCTCTGTGGTTGTGGTACTAACTGACCCGGTGCTTGGCAGAAGAAGAGGTGTTGGTGAGGGACACAATACTGCAGATTCAATGGGCCATTCATGCTCACTCTAAATCGGGGTCATAAGAGACGGATCAGAGACAAGAGATACGTCACTCACTAGGCTAAGCAACTCACTAGGGTGAGAGCAATCCACATCAGGTATCACTTCTGTCGTGGCTGACAGGACAGTGGTAGGCGTCATGGTGATCTTAGTACGGGAGGGACTCGTACTGCGAAGGTAAAGGTGAGAATCCCTTCGACCAACTCTTGCGGATCTCAAAGACTGTTCATAACGATGGGTGAGCTGATATGTCTGCTCGAGGGACTTCGAACTATGGTAAACTACCTCAGTATGTATATCAAACCGTAGTCCAGACCGAAATCGGGAAAGGGTCATGGTTGGGTCCTCTCGGATGTCACTCCTCACAACTAATTCGTCAAAACAATCCATGTACTCAGTGACAGACATAGATCATTGCTGAAGGGAAATAATTGATCGAGCAAGCGACTCTGGTACAACAAAGACAGATACCTCTGACACAATGTACGCTTCATGTCCATCCAATTAGTGATGCAACGAAGACGATCTCGCTCGCGGGTCCTCTCAACGCTAGCCTAATATGTCATCGCCTGATCTAAAAGTCTAAGCTTCGCAAACTTGGCGCGGTGCTCACCGACTAACTCAAAATGATCGAGATAATACTCCATATCCACGAGCCAATAACTGAGAGATTCAGAACTCGATGAGCCGTCAAAGGAAGGGGAAACTGTACGAAACTGACTCTCAAGATCTCTCTCAAATTGACGATCCTCATAATAGTCATCTCTAAGGTAATCGGGTCGTGTTGATGGTCTCCAGTGTAGTGGGGTCGTGACGGTAGGTCAACACGATCTCTAAAAGTGGTGTGCTGCGATCGAGAATAATCGTTGTAGTAACGTAAGGGTCTCCTTGACGGGGCTCTGTGAGAGCGGGTGAAAGTGGACTCGAGACCTCCAAAGTGAGGAGAGAAATAATCGTGACACTTAGACATAATGAAAAATCATTAGACTCTACGACCGCGTATCAAAAAGTACGCGCAACCTCGCTTTGATACCAATTGACACAAGGCGAATCTATAGACGGCGAGATATGTGGTGACCTAATCCTACATGCTATGCAAAAGACCGACGGTTAGATCACAATTGGATAATAAATGCAAAACATCTCACGCAAGCAATTCAAAAGAAAGACAGAATAATTTATTTGGGCAAAAACAGTTTAAGTTTTCCCCCGCGTGGAGGGCCAAAACACGAGCGCGCGGCGAAAAAACCCTTCCTGCAGTTAGAGATTAATCCGGGAGCAAAATACTATAATGAACAGAAAATTCCAACATGTAATAATCCAAAACCATAACAATGCTTACAACCGAATAACCAATACAAAACATAATACAAATATTAGGGTTGTTGTAAATATAATAAATCTGAATGTTGGAGGGCGCAAGGCGGGATTCCGGTGGTGGGATGGCTAGATCGGGTAAGGGGAAGGCTGGTCGGGGTGGGGAGGGCTGGATCGGGGAGGATAGGGGTTGGATCTGGGCTTGTTTGCTCAAATCTGTGCAAAACCTGAAGTGGGTGGCTATTTTGAGGTGGCTCCACGTGGTGAGGAAGGGATGGCAGCAAACAGGGGAGGGGTACGAGCTGGATCTGATTGGAATTCTCAGATCTGGCAGGTTCAGGGAGGGAACAACCAAGCTGGTTGTTTGGGGGGGGGGGGGGGCTGGCGGGCGGCCTGAGGAGGGCGCTTAGAGCCAGCGGTGGTTGAAAGATGGAGGGGAGGGAGTTCTGGCGGGGCTGGACTGATTGGGAGGGGGAGGCAGCCTGCTGAGGAGGGGCAGTGGTTAAACAGAACCAGGGAAGGAGTGGTCGGCGTTGTTTGAACAAGAAAAGTAAAGGTGGAGGTGGCTTGTGGAATGGTGTTCTGATAGGGGTTGTTCGGCTGGCTGGAAGTAAGGAAAACAGGGGGGATGGCCTGTTTTGGGGAAGGAACAGCTAGAAGACAACATGAGAGGTGGCTGGACAACAAGGGGAGGGGAGTTTTTGGGGAAAAATAACAAAATATAAAGTCTACCTGTTATGGCCCCGGACGAGCTGCGGTTCCGCGGATTCAAATACACCAGAAGACCCAAAGGAGCGCCGGACAAAGACCGGGCTGAACCATCCGGTTCAGCCCGCAATTAATCAATAAGAGGAGGGAGGGCTGAACCACACCGGTTCAGCCCTCAATGGGGCCGGCCGGCCCTAGGGAAAAGGGGGCTCCATAAATACCCCTTTTCCCCCCTCTTTGGAGCATGCATTATCAATTTCAAGTATTTCTTCTTCTTCTACAAACCCTAGTCGTTTCTTTCATTCCTAGTTCCTCTTTCGCTTTAGAACCCTAGCGGTAGCATAACATTTGGTATCAGAGCATCCTTCCTGCGACCATGGTGACGCGTACGGAGGCGGAGACGGCGCGTTTGGCCGCCATCGAGGAGAACTACGTTGCGTTGACGGATTCCGTAGCGGCAATCGAAACAAGCATGAAGAACTCGCAACAACATCTGGAAGAACGCCTCGATGAGAAGATGGAGGAGTTGAAATCCCTCCTCTTGCAAAATCTGAAGGGGAAGGCGGTGAACGGTGCGGGATCCGACACGGAGGCGACAAACTACCCTAACGGAGGAAGTACGGGGTGCGGGAGTCAAGGGATCGGGCCGACAGGAGCGTCTGGCTCCGGATCCGGCGCGGGATTTCCGCCCGATGCCGCTCGCGGGCCGACGGCTCCAGTCCGAACCAGCGGACTTCCGGGCGGACCTTCAGAGGGCAGCGGCGGGTTCAGCGGGGTTTTGCCCCCCTTGGTCGGGCGGCGGAAGCCACGGGAGGCTCCTGGGGGGCCGGCGGTGGATCGGCTTCAACATGGGGGTGCGAACAGCCCCTACCGGCTCACAGGGGGTTGATGCGGCAAGGAGGAGGGTTCGGGCAGCCTTCGGGACAGCCATGGAGACCACAACACCAAGGATTCGGACTGTTTCGCCCGACCAGGGCAAATGCGGTTCCTCTCGGAGGCGCCACGGGGATTTTTCCGCCCCAACCAGCAAACGCACCTAACGGAGGATACGGTCCGACCAACATGGGACCGGGAAGAAATCCGGGGTGGAACCATGGAGGAATTCAAGGAGATTTTGGGCAACCTGGGGTAATGGGACAAGATGGTGGCGGTTTGGGAGGGCCTTATCAGAGACCGTACATGCAGCCCAAACGGACACGGATGAATTTCCCCAAGTTCAGGGGAGGGGACGCTCTGGAGTGGATCCAGAAGACGGAGCTATTTTTCAAATATCAGGAGATCCCCGAGGCTCAGTGGGTACAACTGGCGGCCTTCCATCTGGAGGAAGACGCATATCAGTGGACGCAATGGTTTTTGCGGGGACGCACTTTTGCCCCGTGGTCGGAGTTCATAGAGGCTTTTTCGGCTCGTTTTGGGCCGCTGGAGTATGAGGACGTGGAGGCTACCCTTCAAAAACTACGTCAGCGGGGGACCGTCACGGAGTATCGGACGGAGTTCGAGAGATTGGCGAACCGCGTCGCGTGGGGAGAGCAGACCTTGCTGAGTTGTTTCATCTCAGGGTTGAAGGACCACCTGCGAGACGAGGTCCATGCATACTTACCGCGCAGTCTGAGCCATGCCATTAGCATCGCTCGGATACAGGAGGAGCGTTACAACAGGCAGCGAAACCGGATGACAACCAAGCCACCCGTGGCGCCCGCGGCGGTACGACGAGAGCAGCCACCTCCCGCGCGGCCTACAGTAACCAGGTTGACATGGCCAGAGATGCAGGCCCGGAGAGAGAAGGGGTTGTGCTTTAACTGTGATGAGAAGTACACCAAGGGACACGCTTGCCAGAAGGTTCAGGTGTTCATGTTGCATGAGGAGGATAACGAGGAAGATCAGATAGAGGCAGCCGTCGTGGAGGATCTGGATTTGGCAAATCTGGATTTGGCAGAGTTCGGGGTCTCCTTGCAGGCTATGGAGGGATGTGCGGCCCCGGTGACGCTCTGTTTCACCGGCTGGGTGGGCAAGGAGCGAGTGACCATTTTGGTGGATAGTGGGAGTACCCACAATTTCATCAACCCCGCAGTCGCTTCGAAGGTGGGATGGGCAATTGACAGAGAGGCAGCTTTCCAGGTGATGGTAGCAGATGGGAGTAAGCTCAGGTGCGAGGGGGTGATGAAGGGGGTGGAGATCCGCGTGCAGGGCTATGTGTGCCACACGGATCTGTACCTGCTTCCGATTCGGGGCTCGGACATGGTGTTGGGGGTCCAATGGTTACGGCAGTTACAGAGGGTGACCACCGATTGAGTTCGTTTGACGATGGAGTTCACCCAGCAGGGGAAGGATTATTGCCTGCAGGGCATTCGGTCTTCACCTTTGAAGGAGATTTCCTTGAGGAGCTTGCAGCGATTGGAGGAGCAGGGATCACCGATGGCCATGGTAGTCGGGGTGGAGGCCTTGCCCCAGGGCCCACCGGCCATTCCAGAGAGGATACAGGTACTTCTGTCCCAGTTCAGAGATGTGTTCCAAGAACCCCGGGGCCTTCCTCCGCCCAGGTTCAGGGATCACGACATACAGATGAAGGAAGGGGTTGCTCCCCCAAACGTCCGACCCTACCGGTACCCGTACATTCAGAAGGCAGAGATCGAGAAGAGTGCGAAGGAAATGCTGGCAACCGGCATCATACGGCCGAGCACCAGCGCCTTTTCCTCACCCATCATCCTGGTGAAAAAAAAAGATGGGTCTTGGCGTTTCTGCGTGGATTATCGCAACCTGAATGATTCAACGATCAAGGATAAGTTTCCGATACCGATGATAGAGGAGCTCTTAGACAAGCTGCATGGGGCGAGTTTGTTTACTAAGCTGGACCTCCGATCCGGCTACCACCAGATTCGGATGAAGGCGGAAGACATCCACAAGACCGTGTTTCGCACACACGATGGGCATTACGAGTTCTTGGTGATGCCCTTTGGGCTCTCCAATGCCCCATCAACCTTCCAGGCCGTGATGAATGAGACCTTTAGGCCACTCCTACGGCGATCGGTACTCATTTTCTTCGATGACATATTGATATACGGTCGGTCGTGGGAGGAGCATGTTGAGCATGTGGCACAAGTTCTTACCATTCTGCGGCAGCATCAGTTTTATGCCAAGCTATCGAAGTGCTCGTTTGGACAGTCAGAGGTGGAATATTTGGGGCATCTGGTTTCGGCTCAAGGGGTCAGGGCGGACCCAAAGAAGATCGAAAGCATGGTGGAGTGGCCGCGACCGGCCAACGTGCGAGCACTTCGAGGCTTCCTGGGCCTCACTGGATACTATAGGAGATTTGTGAAGGACTATGGTAAGCTGGCACGACCACTTACTCAGCTCCTCCACAAGGAGTCCTTTACTTGGCATGAAGAAGCGGAGCGGGCCTTCTCCGCTCTCAAGGAGGCTATGATGACCACGCCGGTGCTCGCACTACCGGATTTCACCAAGGAGTTCGTGGTGGAGACGGACGCCTCAGGAGTGGGAATTGGGGCGGTTTTGATGCAGGAGGGGCGGCTGTTGTCCTACTTCAGCAAGGCTTTGGCACCTCGGACTTTGGGCCTTTCCACTTACGAGAAGGAGATGCTAGCAATTTTACACGCAGTGACTCTGTGGCGTCCTTACCTGCTAGGCCACCATTTTAAAGTTCGCACCGATCACCAGAGCTTGAAGCACTTCTTGGATCAGAGGTTAGCATCTCCTCTCCAACAGAAGTGACTGACAAAATTGCTGGGGTATGACTATGAGATCGTGTACAAGCAGGGCAAAGAGAACTTGGTAGTCGATGCCCTATCCCGCCTACCGGAGAGCACCCTCTTCCACCTCTCGGTACCGTTGATCGAGTCATTGGATGACATCCAGAGGGAGATAGCCGCCGACCCAGAGCTCCAACCTATTGTGGAGGCCTTGTCTCAAGGCCAACCCACCCCTCCAGGGTACCAGCTGATTGGAGGACATTTGTATTACCACGGGAGGGTGGTCATCCCCGCTGCGTCCTCTTGGAAGGAGATCATGTTACAGGAGTTCCACTCGTCCCCGACCGGAGGTCATGCCGGGATGCTTCGCACATTACAGCGGCTTCGGGCCAATGTCTTTTGGAGGGGGTTACGCAGGGACACACATCGTTTTGTGCAGCAGTGCGATATGTGCCAGTGGCAGAAATATGAGACGTCCTCACCAGCCGGGTTGCTCACGCCCTTGGAGATTCCCCAGCAGATTTGGGAGACGGTCTCGATGGATTTTATTGAGGGTCTGCCCCGGTCTCAGGGCAAATCCGTGATCTTGGTCATAGTGGACAAGCTGTCCAAATACGGCCATTTCCTCGCTCTCAGCCACCCTTACACCGCGGAGACCGTTGCGGATCTCTTTGCCCGGGAGGTAGTGCGCCTACATGGTCTTCCGAGCTCCATCATATCTGACCGCGATCCGACCTTCATCAGCAAATTCTGGCAGGAACTTTTCAGGTTGCAGGGCACCAGGTTACGCATGAGCACGGCAAACCATCCGCAGACAGATGGCCAGACAGAGGTGCTGAACCGGGGGGTCGAGACGTATCTTCGCTGTTTTGTCATGGATGAGCCCCGCACGTGGACTCGATGGTTACACTGGGCGGAGTACTACTACAATACTTCGTATCACACAGCCAGTCGGATCACCCCGTTCGAGGTTGTCTACGGGCGCTCACCACCCACTCTGCGGTCGTATGAACCGGGTAGCACAGCTCTGCCGGCCGTGGATCGAGCTTTACGTGACCGGGATCAGACCTTGGCTCTCTTGAGGGACAATCTCCGGGTTGCACAGGACCGGATGAAGTTGCAGGCCGATAAGCACTGGACGGAACGAACCTTTCAGGTTGGGGACGAGGTCTTCCTCCGACTCCAGCCTTACAGACAGCTTTCAGTTGCTCGCCGATCCAATCAGAAGCTAGCCCCACGGTTCTACGGGCTGTTTCGCATCACTTGACGGGTGGGGCCGGTAGCCTACACGCTTGCCCTTCCTGAGGGCTCTCGCATCCATCTCACCTTCCATGTCTCACTGCTGAAAAAGAAGCTGGGGGCGGCAGCAACAGTGCTCCCCTCTCTACCCGAGGCTACTACGACGGGGGAGTTGCGCCCCAGCCCAGAGGATATCTTGTTGTCTAGATGGAAGAAACATGGCACGGAGTACCGTTCGGAGATTCTGGTCAAGTGGAAGGATCTATCAGAGGCCCACAACACGTGGGTGGACTTCTTGGAGTTCTGGGAGTTATTTCCAGACTTCCAGCTTAGGGACAAGCTGTCTCTTGATGGGGAGGGGAATGTTATGGCCCCGAACGAGCTGCGGTTCCGCGGATTCAAATACACCAGAAGACCCAAAGGAGCGCCAGAAAAAGGCCGGGCTGAACCATCCGGTTCAGCCCACAATTAATCAATAAGAGGAGGGAGGGCTGAACCACACCGGTTCAGCCCTCAATGGGGCCGGCCGGCCCTAGGGAAAAGGGGGCTCCATAAATACCCCTTTTCCCCCCTCTTTGGAGCATGCATTATCAATTTCAGGTATTTCTTCTTCTTCTACAAACTCTAGCCGTTTCTTTCATTCCTAGTTCCTCTTTCGCTTTAGAACCCTAGCGGTAGCATAACACTACCCAAGGAGTCGTCACCAAGGGGGCTCCACGGAGTCGGCACCGCGGAGGGGATCACCGGAATGAAGGAAGAAGACTATCCACACATTCAGCAATGGGAATGACGGCAGCCCTAAACCTTATATTTATAAGAAATAAAATTAGGGCACCCGAAATAAATGGCTATGATTGGACATTGGTCTTGGGGTCAAAACTACCTGAAATAAAAAACGAAAAGTACAATGTTATGTATGAAATTGATTCGCAACGCGAATCCGGACGCATCCACAAAGTCGGATCGTCGATCCGGGCACGCCATATATGGTAAGTCGCCAAAACAGCCCCAAATGGGCCCAAAGCTTGTCTTCGTCTCTGCTCCGCATCAATTAATAAGGACCCCGTAGAATATGGCCTTGATATTAGCTTATTATATATTGTACACAATAGCTATGTTTGTCTTATCTAATATAAAATATGTAAAACTTATCGACATTAATTACATACAATTAACGGACGTATCAAGTTTTTGGCATTATTCGGGGATTTACTTGTAATATTATGAAAAATCAAATTTCATGACTTAATACCATATAAATGTTTTGCATATGTTGTTTGTTTGCATTGTTATTTGTATATAGCTTGAATTTCTTCACTTTATTTTGATGATTGCAGATAAACTCATGACTAGAGAATATTGGACAGAAGGCACTTCCAACTTTCTTCATCGATTTTTGGAGAGAGAAGGTCAGGAGTACTTTTTGAAGTTCACACAAGGAGTGCAAGGAAGATTTGAAGAGGTTGAGGCCTCTATGTAACTACTAGAGAGCCACCTCAAGAAGTTAAAAGAACAGACCGTTGATCTATCAAAGTCAATAGTTTGGCGCAATATAATCAAAACACTGAATGAAGCCACCAAAAGAGTTAAACACCCAACTATCGACAGTTAGGAAGGTAAAATATTAATTTACCTTTATATTTATCATTTCATGTAGGTAGTGTGCAGCCAGCACAATATGCACAGATTGGATAAAATATTCTTTCCAAAGTTTTATCTTATATTTCTAAATTTACTATTGTTATGAAAGTTCAAAATTTTGTTGTCTTTAAGTAAACATTAAATTTATTAGAATTTTAGTATTGTTGTCTTAAAGCAAAGTACTATATTCATATTTGATAGGCTACGTTTATAATATACACATTAATAGCTAAGTTTTTATGAACAAAATAAAACATTGTTTCTATAAAAAAATTTAACACCTCTTATATTTGAATTAATGAAAGTGTGATTATTAGATCGTAGAAAGCTAGAGAAGATTATATTTGCTCTCTATATTGGATTTCTCATGAATACTAAAACGTATTTCTCCATCTCATTAAAAAACGTTTAAGATTATGATTAGTAAAGAAATGAGATAGGTCATCTTTGAACTATAGTTTGGACTATGAACCTAAGGCTGCGTTTGGCGCGGCTTATCGTGGTTTATTTGCTCCGGTGAGATTGGACAAAAATGTCATTTTCATGCCAAAATCTTATGCCTCAAACTTGTTTCCTTTTTGTAACATTTGTCATACCAAACATACATTCTATGACAATGACGTTTTTGTCCAACCTCACCAGAGCAAATAAGTTGTGGTAAGCTGCGCCAAACGCAGCCTAAATCATAAATATTTTACCATTAATACCCCTTTTTAAGCCTTATAATCATGCTACTTTTGAAAATTCAAAATATATTTTCACCAAGGAAAATTTATCATATTCTATGAATCATAACTAAATAAAAAATTTATGTTCTGCTTATATTAAACTGAGAAAAAATATATACTTTGGAGAAACATTTATACATCACTTCTACGTGGGAGTAACGAAAAAGAAATCGAAAAAAATAAATTTTATATGCATATATATATAATGTATACATATATATCTTTTCACTTGAAAATTAAAACAAGGTGGTGAAGGAATAATAAAATGAAAAAATTTCCAATAAAAAGATAAGTGTGATAGTGTTAATATTTGGAGCGTGGATGTGATCCTTGACTTTAAAAAACATGACTCAAACTAAGCTTAGTTTGTGAATTGAGTTTGCTACCATTGTTATATCCCCGCTCAATCACCTAAGCTTCATTACAACCTAAAAAAGACTTATTTGGTCTTTTTTCTATCCATAATATCATAAATAGCATAGAGAATATGGTTTCATAAGGGTTAGTATTTGTCATTATTATATATCTTTTGATAATTTTTATATGAAACAGATTACATAATCTCATTTGAGAAAGACATGGTGATTTCAATGTGCTGGAACTAGACAAATCCAATTCACAAAATTCGGATCAAAGGGTGACCAAAAATTACTGATCTAGTGGTCGACCCCGGCAAAACAGAACAAGAAAAGCTAGCCCCGCCTTTGTTGGATACTAGATACTTGTTTTCTGGGCAACCTAACTCTTAGGAGTCTTTGGAGGCGACGAGCTGATTGAGATTGCTTTAGGCGTTGTCGCCAGAGCCGAGCTCGCTGGTCTGAAGGTCGTTTGGAGAGAGAGCTCGAGGATGAGCTCTGAAATGCTTGACGAACCCGTTGGAAAGCTTAGAAGGAGCTCACAAGTACTTGATGGTTTGAATGGTCGAGCTGTTTGAGACCACGCGACCGGGTGAGAGCTCGTGGGAGAGCTCGAAGATCCTATGCGAGCTTACTGGTCTACCATGGAGAGAGCTCGCATGCGAGCTAATATTCTAAAATGGCGAGCTCTGGATGAGTACAGCTTGTCTTTGATGACGTCCTCCCTTCCGCTCAACGATCAATTGTCTGAGGACCTAGGTCCTTCATTAAGGCTTGGGCGCCCTTGTCGAATAAGGGTTGTGCATAATGCGTATTAAAGATAGAATAAGATAGTGAATTAAAATATTCCTTATTTTGATATTGTGCATAGCTAAGATATATAAATAAATCATATTGTTGCGGGTCACCCGGTCATTCCCCGGCCAGAGAAATCGGACCGTCTTAGCTCAGAATTGGACCGGGAGCGCAAACGGTCAAAGTAAACAGCAGCAAATGGCAATAGGCTTTTTTGACAAGGAAAACCAGAAAAGGGTGAAAAACCACGTGGTTGGATCTGTGTCGAGCCAAAATTCACTAGTTCCTTTGAGTTTATAGGGATTGCGATTTGATCTTGGAGGGCGACACGCCGCTTCTCCGTTACAATTGCAAAGTACAAAAATAAGGGAATGAAACTAAGTTCTCGGAGTCTCAATGGAAGCGCTCCGGCCTTGGAAATTTGGCTAAGTCCACAAAATCTTGATGGAAGCGTTCCGGCCTGGAAATTTGACTAAGTACACAGAAGCTCGATGGAAGCGTTCCGGCATGAAAATTTAGCCAAGTCCACGGAACCTTAGTGGAAGTGTTCCAGCTAGGAAAATCTATAAGTTCGCAGAGCCTTTGCGCTTTAGTTATTAAAAGCGCAAGACGCATCAAGGAGCAAAGGGGTCTTGGTGCCTAGGCTCAAGGCGCAGGAACGCGCCCGACGAAGGCAAGGTGCAATCACATCCATTTTAAATATCAGCATCAAACATCATTTCAGCTTCTCGATCATTCTTCATCCAGTCTACAAATTAATCATTCATTATTATCGTTTATATCTCTTACAAAAATAGAAAAATTGTGGTCACTTATATCATATATAAGTCCCAACACACAATTATCTTTCAAAAATGCTAAATTAATAAAAAAATTATTGAGTTCTTGCATTATTTTTTCTTAATTTTTGGAGAAAAATTTTACAACAAAAAATTCGCATATGCGCGTATTTTATATTCTAAAAGCACAAACAAGGCGCAAACCTCTGAGCTTGGTAAGCCTGGAGCCTTAGGCGCGCCTTTAAAAACATAGTTTTGTGCGGGAAGAGGAGTGGAGCGAATTCCTAAGCAGAAGATCAGCTTAATTCCACGATCTCGTCAGAAAACCTCAGGGCTCAATTTTGCCTCAGGAGTTGCTTGTCTTTAAATGAAGGCATGGGGCATATTTATAGTTTTCTGAAGGGTTACATCGGTAATTACGCTGAAGCGGAATTTGTGCTGGCGAATGGCGTCGCTCCATTTCGATCACCTGGGCCACCAATTTTAGAAAAATGACGGAAGTGCCCCTAGGCGGTTCGGGCGGGGTGCCCGGAGGGGGCGGCGGCCGGCGGAGTCCGTAGGTGGCAGTAGCGGCCGCAGACGGCCGGGGCAGGAAGCGCAGTGGTGCGCGGTCGCGCGGGGCACGGCCCCGCGCGGCCGTGCGGGTTGGCCGCGCGCGGAAGCGCAGGGTACGGCCGCGTGGGTTGGCCGCGCGTGCGCAGGTCATGCACGCGTGCAGGCCGAGCACGCCCATGCGCAGGACGCGTGCGCCTGCATGGCCTAGTCGTACACGTGTCGGGGAGCTGTCTGGGCGCGTGCGCCGGTTCGATCTCCTTCTTGGGTGCTTCTGGTGCTTGAGGGAAACGCGCGAACCTTCGCGCGCATGACTTGTCCGGTCGGGTCGGCTTTTCCCATGCGTCCTTGATTCGGGTCGTTCCGGTTGAGCCCAGAAATTTCAGGGGCATGGGCGTAGCTAGTATAGGTCCAGTAAGGGCACGTGCCCCCCCCCCCTTGATTTATCAGGGAATAGGAATAGGGATTTCGCCATTTTCATTTCCCGCCGCTGCTCCCTGCGCTAACCTAGCCGCCGGCCCGCCGCTGCTCCCTGCGTTGCTCCCTATCCGGCTATCCTGCATTCCCGCCGCTGCTCACCTGCTCCTTCAAGGCTTCACCTGTGAACCGGCGGTACACTTCTTCTTTCTCTTCACAGAGTTCACACCCGACTTCTTCTTCTTCTTCTTCTTCTGAGTTCTGGCCCTTCTCTGATTTCACATACCCGGCGCCGGGCGGCCCTTCTTCATCTTCTTCTCCTTCTTCAGTTCTTCTTGGATTTGTTCTGATTTGTTCAGATTGTTCTGCCCCCCTGTCCCTTGATCGATTTCTTCTTGGATACTTGATAGCTTGTTTTCTTCTAGTGGATTTGTTCTGGATTTGTTCTGATTTCTTCTTGAATTTGTTCAGATCGCTCTGCCTCCTAGTCTCCTACTTGGATCTGGATCGATAGCGGATAGCCACGCCAGCGGCCAGACTCCAACTTATCCTCCAGGACCTCTACCGGCTAATAACTCAAGGTAATGGTCACTGGATCTGAATCTGGATTCTCCTTCCCTTATTTTGTTGTCTAAATATTTCCAACTCATCATACGCATTCAATTTAATAGAAAGAAGCTAGAATAAATTCTATCTCAGCTTATTTACTTATTTTTGCTGTCCAAAAAAATGGGATTCTTCTTACCTTATTTTTGTTGTCTAAAAAAATAGGATTCTCCTTACCTTATTTACTTGGATCTCGATCGCTCTGCGTCTCTGCCTCCTTATTTTGTTTTCTAAGAACTGGAATAAGATTTATCTCAGTGATAACCTGAAATGAATACCTTATATATTATCGCTCTGCGCCACTGCCTCCTTATTTACTTGGATCTGGATCTATAATTCTGACATTTCTTCTTGGATTTGTTCAGATCTATAATTCTGACATTTCTTCTTGAATTTTTTGTTGGATTTGTTCAGATCGTTCTTAATTCTGAAATTGATCCACTGGATTTTTTTTTTTGCAAAAATTTAGCTATGCTACATATCTTAATTCGTTAATTATTTTTGTTATACATATTTATGTACTATTGTCGTAAAATAGTGCCCCCACTAAAGCAAAATCCTGGCTACGCCCTGTTCAGGGGTGACCCCATCACATATATTATGATAACGCTGCTTTGTAAGTAACATTGAACCAAAAAATCCCTAAATCACATGAAAATTCATAAAGCTGGACATCTATTCAAATTATAAGACAAGTACCTCAACAATGTCAACTTCCTTGGTGACAGAATCACAGCCAGATAGCCACCTCCCGATCTGCGGCTTCCACGGGGCGCCGCGGTATGTCACCGCCCCATGAAAATCCGAAGGAAATCGAGAATCAAAGTCAATGTTCAAATCCAAGCTTCCGTCCACAGGCGGCTGTCCTAAACTCTGCTCACCCCGGGCTCCAAAGTAATCCAGCGAGGAAGGAAAAAGTGGCGTGAGAAACAAATGCACCGCCGATGCCACCACCAACAGAGAAGCCGGAATCGCCGCCAAAGACCAAGAACATTTCAAAGATTTGAACGAGACCATCCTCCGACAAAAATCAATCACAGCATTCGTAATTTCCGAAGCCCTTGATTGGCATAACACATAATCTAATTTCAGATAAAAGAGAACAAATCCGGCGCCCTTCTGTGAATGAAATTTGATTAAAACGAAGGAGGAAGATAGAATCCGGTGGATCTGCGGCGTCTTCTTCGGAAATATGAGCTCCGCACATGGGAGGAGGGATTGAGAGGAAATCAGAAAAATTAGAGAGACGGCGAGATTAGGAGTTGGTGGGAGGCAAAGAAAAACAAACCCTCGATAAAGAATCTTTGAGAAGGAGAACGTGAAAGAGAGTGGCTAAAGAGACCAGAGGCGATAGGAATTGGCGGCGGCATCGACGGCGGTGCCGCCAATCCTAAACCTGCGTTTTTGAATCGATAATTATTATTTTGGCTGACTGTCGAGTGTCGTCATCTTGTACTAAAATATATTAATAATTGCCAGAAATCAAGCCTTAATAAATATTATAATATTTAGTTGTGTTTTTTGGTCTCAGACGTGATCGGGAACAAATCATTAAGGCTATGTTTGACGAGAAATAAGTAGGTATGTGTGCACATAGCTCTATATGTGGAGAAAATTTTACATATAAGTGGTGTACCATGCTCACCGTCCATAAATAAATACCCTCTTCCCTACATAATTACGGAAAGACCTCTGCCCTATTTTTTCATTTTCGCGTCTCTTCATTTCTGAAACGCACACCGAAAATCTGAGAAAACCTAGCTGCACCTCGCTTTTTTCTCCAATCGCAGTTTCTGCGATCCTGGGCGTTAGAAACATCTCCGGCCGGGACCATTCTCGTGCCTCTTCATTGCCCAAAAATTCCACGAAAACCTAGAGCCACCTTCTCGTCTTTCTCCTGTTGTCGTTACTGCGATCCAGGGCAATTTCGTTCGTCATTACTGCGTTCGAACTCCAAACGAAGCTGTTTTTGATCATATATTAAGAAGGTAGAAAATCTTAAACCCAATACACTCAAATTTAGGGTTTATGTTTCACTTCAAATGATTCTCGTTTGGTAAATCTTCCAGTTGTAAGTTATTCTTTTTTTCGCATTTTTAACCACTGTTTATTTTCCCAATTCTGTGTAAAAGTCTGGGCAAATTAGATGTAGTTGCAGGTTTGTTAATATATGTAGTGTTTACAGTCATAAATTGAGTTGAAATTGCAGTCCACATTGTATAAAGATAAACAGTCATCTTTGAAATTACAGTCATTATTCTAGTGCAAATTAGAGTGATCTTCTCGTTATTTTCAAATTGCAGTCCAAATTGAAATTACAGTCATTATTCTGGTTATCTTTACAGTTCAAAGAACCAAAAAGTTTTCGTAATATTTATAGTTATAATTGAAGTTCAAGTTGCCATTCTAAATGTATAAAAATATACAGTCGTTATTCTAGTTTTCTTATAGTTCAAAGACCCTTACAGTCTTTTTGTCATTCCTGTTGTAATTATAGTAGTATTTACAGTTCTTTGTTTTTGAACTGTAAAATGTTGTCTAAATTTTTTTGGGGATTTACGTTGCTTTATTCCAGTTCTAACTTCTATACTATTTACAGTTCTAATTTGGGTACAATATTGTAACAATGCATTCTTCTATACCTGGAACTCCAATTTTTGATATGATTACGACTGCAGAACAAAAAACAGTCGTAATCATAGTTCTATTTACAGTCCATTTAATTAATAAACTATTCTACTTATCATACTTCTATTTACAGTCCAAATTGAAAATTTTTGTATGATTACAATGCATTCTTCTCTATTTACAGTCCATTTAATCATAGTTCTAGTGACATTCAAGGAAGAGAACATTCAAGAACTGTGATTTACAGTCCAAATTGAAATTGCAGTCCAAATTGAAATTACAGTCGTTATTCTAGTTATTTTTACAAATCAAAAACCAAACAGTTTTCGTAATATTTACAGTCGTAATATTTACAGTCGTAATTGGAGTTGAAGTTGCAATTCAAAATGTATAAAGATATGCAGTCGTTATTCTAGTTTTCTTATAGTTCAAAGACCATAACAGTTCTTTTTGTCATTCCTGTTGTAATTATAATAGTATTTACAGTTCTTTGCTTTTGAACTGTAAAATGCTGTCTAATTAAATTTTTTTTGGATTTATGTTACTTTATTCCAGTTGTAACTTCTATACTATTTACAGTTCGCACTGCATTCTGCCACCATCGACGTTCCTAAATAGGTAAAACATTCGATGTTGCTTGCCGTCTACCTGCGATCCAAGAGCCTTTATCCGCCATTACTGCTCCGGTTTTCTCCATCTGTAGTTAACAAGGTATAACATTCTTGTATATTTTGAGTTCAAACGCATTCCATTTCTCAACGCATTTCATTTTGATTTTACGTTAGGTTTTACAGTTTCAAATTTATGTTGGAAGATGCTACAAGTAACAAATCTATTGACTTGAAATGTCAGACGAATGTTCCTATCTTATTAGAGTGTCATTTTCAGTTCTAACATTTAGGTATGATAAGTTACAAAATTGTCATTTGCTGTCAAATAATACATTCTTGTATATTTTGAGTTTCAATCGTATTTGGCCCTGGATTTCCAACTGAAACTGTAGTCTGCTTTGATTTTTAATTATACAAAATTAATTTTGTATTCCTTACAGTCGTAATTGGTCCTGAACTTGCAACTCAAAATGCAAACAGATATTCAATTCAACAAGCAAAAATGATTTGATCGTTCTTATAGTCATATATGGACCTCTATTTCCAACTCAAAATTTAGACACATTTCCTCTCATTCATCTGAACTGTAAATAGAGTTCTACTTTCCTAGTTACAACTGTTAGTTGATTGCAGCTGTAAAAATATTACAATTTTCAGATCTAATTAACTCTTCTTTTTTTTAGAATTTCTATCACTTTTTCCAGTTGCAACCTCTGTAATGTTTAAAGTTCCAGGTTGTGTATAAAGTGTGATAAATGTTCTCTTCTTGATGTACAGACTTGTTTGATTGCAGTTGCAGCTGTAACTAGGGATAGTACGATCCATAACAAGTAAGCTTATCTATAGTTCCATTTGCATGTTTATTGTATTTTTATTTGCATACTAAGAAATCTCTTCTACAGTGCCTAGGAGCAATTACCTTCATTCAAGGTGTGCCCCATCGACTTTCAAGTCGAATGCCGAGAATTTGTTAATGGCTTTAGAAGAAGGAACTTTACAGATATTGAGGGACGCTAATGTTTTGCAGTTTTTTGAAATGCCCAGCCTCCCCCAAAACATACCTTTACTTTATGTTTTGGTACGAGCCTACAATAGACATAAGCAAGCATTTTTGCTAGGGAAAAAATACTGCAAATTTACGGTAAATGAAGTTGCAATGATCTTGGGACTTCCAAACCGTGGACAGAACTTCACGTTTGTTAGATTGCCATGTATAGATATATCTTACAAAGATTTAACTAAGGATCTTAATGCTCTTGCATGGGAAGATTGGAGTCCAACGTTAGAGAGTAGGAGATTGGACAGTTTAATTTTGTATTTGGTCAATGTTTTTTTCTTTCCTTTGAAAGGAATGAAGGTCCCAGCCTCCCTCTACAAAATTAGAGGATTCTCAAACTTTCAGAAATACAACTGGCCAAAAGCAATCCACGAATTTTTGCTCTCCCAGATTGATACACTGAGTCAATCAAGTGTAATAAAAAAAGTTGGTGTCAACTTGGGATACTTTGAGGGCTGCGCAATCATTTTATTGGTATGTTTTATAATTTCAATTTCATTTTTTTTATTCACAACATTATATAATTACCTTTCTTTTGCAATAGGTGTGGCTTTATGAGCACACAAATGTTCAAGAGATTGTTGATGAACATGTCAGACCAAGAATTTGTCGGTGGTCGTCCAAAAAGAGTTATCGGGCCCAATTTTGCTTCGATCTTGTAACGAAGCTACATACAAGTTACAAGGTTTGTAACTTGGAGTCAATTAGTATTTTGCATGTATAATTCTATCATTGTTTTCCTGTCAAATTCTTAGTAATAGCTTTTGCAGTCAATTTTTTTCATAACTAAGCAATTGAATATTGATGTATTGTTTAGTGTTTTTGTTAGAAATGTTGAAATTATACTATTGATTTGTTTGTTTAACTGTAGATAAAACACAAATTCACGGACATTTTAGAGAGTGAGCAACTCTTACTAGCTGAAGACGACGACGAAATGGATTCTGATTTCGAACATGGTCCAAAGAATAAATATAAAACTGCAGAACTTGTACTGGACGAGAGGGTGCATGCTGAATTAAAAAATGAGTTAGAGGATTATATCCTAACTGCTGAAGAATTGCGTGAGAATAGTAAAATTGAGAAAAAATTGTTGAAGAAAAGAGAGAAAGAAATTAAGAAGGGGAAAGCAAAGAAGAAGTCAAGGACTGAAGCAGAGGAATATTTATTTGGTGACAGTGTTCGCGGATTGGAGTCCCGGCTTAAGAATTTTATCCAAACTGAAGTGCGATTGGAGGTGCGATCAATTATAGATTGTTGTGAGTTGTGGTTTTCCAAAATGGAAGCAAAATTAAGTAACATACCACAACCATTGCATGCTACCGCACCCAGGACCTCAACACTGCATTCTACACCTCCCCAGTCCTCGCCGGTGCATCGGCAGGCCGAATCGCCAGATAAAAAACTAATCCACACTGTAAAGGTTGAAACAAAGGTTGATGCAGATGATTTTAAAATTAGTTCTCTGGTTAAAAATATAAAGAACAGAGAATCGAGGAAACAAAAAGTACTTATTACACCGGAAGAAATACCAAAGACGAAGGTTAGGGTAAAGGAAGAAAATGTTTACCCGGGAAGATCGTACATATCAGCTTCTGAGTGCAAGGTTCTAGATGATATGATTATTAATTTCCCAGAGAGGTATTGACACGGTTAATTTTAACATTTATGAACTTGTTTTTGCTAGTATTGCTTATTAATATGCAAGTTTTATGTTTCCTATTTGAAGCGGCGACACTATTTTCAATCACGAAACTGTTTTGATGACACGCGGGGGAATGGATGATCTTCTTCATGGGCGCTGGCTGCACAATACGCACCTAAATGCGTATGCTGTTGCATTAAAAGCAAAGAAGGAACTTAAGAACTCGAATATAAAAAATTTCCTTTATGTTTCCTCTGACTATGCTGTAAGTACAATAAGTATATTGCATATACTAATGCTCATTGTTTGCTCTCATCTTTACTAACATTTCTCCACAGTACTACCGAAGACAAAATGTTGACAATACTAGATGCCTAATCAAGCATTTAACAAAATCAACTGTCTCCAAAAGTGATTTAATTTTGATGTCATGCCACCTAACCAACCATTGGGCATTACTGGTGTGCCAATTGAAGAAAAATAGATGGGAATTTTACGACTCCATGAAACGAAAACGGCATAGTAAAGGGCTTGCGGCATTGGTTAGTTTTGTGACAAGTAGTTTTTGGTGATTTTATTACAATTTCACTTTAAGCATTTTGAGTTCTCTTGCAGGTTAAAATGGTACATGACGAAGCGGCCAGAGCACTTCCAGTAGGCATTGAGGAATGGCCTATTCTTGAAGTTCCGGGATTGCCCCAACAAGCAAATGGAGATGATTGTGGAGTGTATGTTCTCAAGTACATGGAGGCCCTTGCATCGACTGATAACATTTCATGGGAGGAATGCAGCAATTGGTCGTCTCAAACAGTTAAATTCTGTGCTGAACTTGCAGCTGAAATGATTACAACATTTGCGAAAAAGTCTTCTCATTGAGATTGCTAATATGGTTATTAGGAAATGACTTTAAAAACTCTAAACTATTTATTGATGGTATGATATACAGGTTTTAATGTGTTTTAAAAATCGGTGCTTCCATTTTAAGTTGCATGTTAAATATTTGTACATGTTTTAAGATTCTGACATGCATTTCAAACAGGATAATGCAGCTGTAATTGTTGAGAGAAATCATTAGTATCTCCAATTTTAGCTTAAACTTGGAACTCAAACTCATACAATTTTTCACAACCCATACAATTTTTAGAGGAACATTTATATATAAAGTTAAAAAACAGGAATATTTATATAACTGCCAGTTCAAAATGATAACAGATTGTACAATTAAACATTCACATAAATTCAAGTTCTAAAGGAAAATTAATTCCTTAGTCCAAATCACATTGCAATATTCTTCACCAGCATCTATTGTCACCGCCGTTCGTGCTTGGATACCCATCAGATGCGCTATAGGAAGAACTGGCTCAAACCTCTTTTCCCTACAAGTTAATAAAACATGAAACATTAAGAAAACTTCTCATTCAATCTGATTAAAAGACATAGATTGAAAAAGTGAACATTAGTGAATTTGTGTACATATTACTTTTGGTTTTCGGGGCACGTTCCCAGTGGTCCTTCATACGAGAGCTACTAGCACCTTTTCGCCTCTTCAAAGGCGGATTCATTACATTTTGGGTATTATTAGGATCTTCCGTTTCCATGAATCCTTTTTTTTCCATGTCATCTTTATCCAACAACTCATCTGTACGCTTAACTAACTCGTTCATAACATTCATTACATGTATTTTCGCAGCCCGACAGTTCTCAATGCGGCTAGCTAAATTGTAACTGGTTCGCATCAACTGATTCCTGAATATCTTGTTTGACTCAAACTCAGACATAGAGGGTTCATTCGGAAGGTATATGCCCTTTTTAGCATCTAGGGTTAACCGCTTCAACACATATTTCATTGGAATTTGCTTCACATTCCTACAGTTGTAGACTCTTAATATGTGTTGACATAATAACCCTTTGGTTTGAAATCCTTTACAGGAGCAATCTGAATCATATGTTGTTGAGTTGAAATTTACATACCATCTCTTCTCATCCTCGGACCCGTCACAATTTGTTATCACAAACAACATTTGTTGCTCGTCATATCGCATTTCTTCAACAATACTTAATCCAAGGGCTCCCTCTGTGTAGGTCTTCTCAAAAATCCCATATATTTTTCGAGTGTATAACTTTGCGGCTTCCTTTAGTAATAGAGATGTCTTGGGCTTCATGGTAACCACTCCGTGCTTGTTTTTGAAATCCTCCTCATGCTCACCCCTTCGCCAAGATAAAACAAGCCTTTCCAAACCAAGGAAACACTCAACTAAAGAACTAGTCCCTTTCGAGGTCCCATGCAAACAGTTATTAGCTGATTCGCTTCTTTGGGTGGATAAGGTACCAAGGTCAAGCAAATCCTTATTGAAAGCTGTAGACCACTTCCTCCTAACATTGTGCAAATCGTTCAACCATCTATTATCTTGTAAATTACCCTTAGTAAGCATCTCATACCAATTTCTATCAAATTCATTGTCCCCATCGCACCTCGCCATACATTTGTAGAATAATCCACGAATGCTACTGTTATGATTGAAGCTAGGCACCTTAGAAGGGGCTTTTTTGCAGATGTGCCATTGACACAATCGATGTCGAGTCTTTGTGAAGACTTGCTCAATAGCAGCAGACATGGCTTGATCCTGATCAGTAAAAATAGTTATTGGTTCTTTTCTACCAACACACTTCAATAAGGACTCAAAAACCCAACAGAACGACTCAATTGTTTCTTCAGCAATGAAAGCCCCTCCTAAGAAAATATTCTGCCAATGATGGTTGACACCGATGAAAGGTGCACATGCAAGATTATACTTGTTCAAACGATATGTTGTATCAAATATCAAAACGTCTCCAAAACAATCGTAATCAACTTTGCTATTGCCGTCCATCCAGAAGAAACCCGTTAATCTCTTCAGCTCATCAGTCTTCACATAGTATGAGAACATGTTATCATTTGACTGTTTCTCTTGTAAAATATCAAGAAGACTAGCCACGTCGCCGCTTTCAATTAAAGAAGCTCTTTCGCGCTGTATGTAGTTGAATGCATCTGTCTTTGAAAAACCAATATTTTCTGGTCCTCCAGCCTCATCTGACATAAAATTGTATGCGTCCACGGGTTTAATCCCTGCACCAGTCATATTTTTTAGAAGATTGCCCTGCATTTCTGAAATTGAGCGGCAAGATCTCAATAAATGGCTCTCCTTCTCGGTTGCCGTTGGGTGGTTGTGTTCCTCAACAAATTTAGCAACTGTCCAATTCTTTCCCTCTGAATCAGTATGAAAATGGATGCATGCCAAACATCCCGTGCGAGTATCTAATTTGTGGTACTTCTTTGGGGATGGCTTTATGCGTTTGGTTCCTGCTTTGGAACAACTATATCCTCTAACTTTGATAATCGATGTATGAGTCCAATAGGTAATATGTTGCTTTCGCACACTAAATCCGACTCGATGTGCATATTCACAGTACATAATGTAAGCTTCGTCTTCTGAATGAACAGTGGGGAACACAACGGGAAGCTTAAGAAAAAACAGTATTATTGTCAATTTATAGTTACAACAAATTAAAAAAAAACATTTCAGCCAAACCACATAGAAGTGAGTAGACGATGACTGTCAAGTGGACTTTACACTTTCCAATATGTTTAAATTCTTAAAGACCAAAATAACAATACACAATTCCTATTTTTACAGTTCAATATACAGTCCTCTTTACAGTCCCAAAGATCGTGTAATTGCTCTTCAAAGTTAGATTGTACTTTAGAGTCTTTGATTAATCAGTTACAGTTGAAAAGCAATAGCTTATTTACAGTACCAAATTAACAATTATTATTTTTACAGTTGAAAACAATAGCTTATTTACAGTACCAATTTAACAAATATTATTTTAACAGTTCAAAACTCTGGATTTGTTACAGTTCCAAAAAACATTATTGTTTGCAGTCCAAAGTTACATTGCAAATTAGCTGTATATTCGAATACAGTTGTTTTGATACTTGATTACTTTTTCCCCGGTCAAAAGGAATCAACCAAACTCACATAAATAAACAATTACTACTTTTTACAGTTCCATCTTAAGTTTAATTTCGGTTAAAACTTAGGTTGCAGTTCAAAAACAAGAAATTTTTACAGTTCAAAAACAAGAAATTTTACAGTTCAAAAACAAAAAAAAATTTCAGTTCAATCTTACGCTGCAAGTAATATGTGCCTCTGCTTCAGTAAAATATGACAGTTCCGACCTTTGCAGTTCTAAACACTTAAATTTTGATAGTTCCAATTTTAGTTTGATTTCTATAAGAATTTTCACCTGAACAAATGAATGTGCGGAATTGCTAAACTTACAGTGCGCAGCGAAGATATTAGGGAATCACTACATTGGGGATTATGGGGCTTGTTTGCATCACCTGCACTCAAGTATATAGGTCATTTAGAGGTCAAAAATAAAGAAATCTTAAAGAAGAACTAAAAAATAAGCCAAAGAGGACGAATAACACCTGCAATCACCATCAGCAATCGATCGCCTACTGAGGAAAGGAGATGGTCTGCAGGCACCTCGTCGACATCTGGATGGACTTCTTCGTTTTCCGATAGGATCGTCGACATCTGGATGGCCGAGGTACGCCGATCGGAGAAATGGGCGGGGGAGTTGCAGTCGGAAATGGAGAAGAAGCGTCAGGTAGGTCTTGGAAATGAAAAGGAGCGCGAAACAAATGGGCGTGGGGGCTTTCCGTAAATAATGTAGGAGGGGGGTATTTATTTATGGACGGTGAGCATGGTACACCACTTGTATGTAAAATTTTCTCCTATATGTGTAGTGTTGATGGTACTTTCGGGGGCGGATCTGGCTGGTTGGGGTCTGGGCCCCCAAGAATTTTGCAAAATAGTTAGTTGATTTGGATTTTTCTCGTTGAGACATGAATTTTGACTATTTATAAGTCAAAAATGGTGGCCGGATGAGGGAGAAACGGATCCAATGAGATGGTGACGTTCAAAATTTTTGTTATTGGGGGAAGTTGATGTCTGGACCTCCTTTGCTAACATTCCTAGATTCACCACTGGGTCCTTCCACTTTGTGATCCAGTGATTTGCAAATAACAGGCTTTAAACGATGTTTTTACTCCAATGAGTTTGAGTAAAAATAGCACCGTCGTAGAATATATGTTTAGGATGCCAGCAGTTATGACCACCATCAAGAAAAGAAAACTAGTTTCGAACATACAAAATGAGCGTGTTCGTTAGGTGAGGTCTGACATTCATGAACAACAATTCATAATGATAGTGTCTACGACAGTTGCCGCAATGCCAAACAGAGCAGAATCCTTTGAGCATATCATTCTTACCAACAACTTTCAAGAGATAAAATAGAACTATTTAAATTTATCAATAAATTAAGAGTGATATTATTAGTAAATTATATTAGTTTTTTAGCAAAATCATTAAAATATCAATTTCAGATTATTTGAAAATTATTTTGCTATTAGCAAATTACCATCAAAATTTAAAAAAACTATCATATAGTGAGTTGAAGAAATGTCTGTTGCCGGAGATTAATCGGTGAATCTTAGTGAAGGTAATCGTACTCACCGTAGGAAAGAAACGCAGGCGAGAAATCTAATCATTTTGCCGTTCCGTTTGCGAAGAAATGGGATTTTGGAGGACTCTGCCTTTGCTCAGCAGATAGTTTTTGGTTTACTAAGATAAAATAAAAGAATTTCAAAATAACATAAAATTATAATTTTTAATTAATTTTTTATTTGTTAAAAGCCAAATAAAATTTACTAATAAAAACACTTAAGGCTATATTTGGTGAGTGGAAACGAGGAGTTGGAACTGGAGGGAGTGAGGTGGGGTTGGAAAAACCGATTTTTCCGAACATTTCCTCAATGCTACGGGTTCAAAAGCGCAAACGGAGATGGAGAACCGTTTATATTGCCGCTATCTGACAACATTTTCCCTAAACACGGAGCAAAAATGCGGAACCAAAAGAACTCTTAATTATATGATCCTAAAAGATTTAATTCAAAGAAAATTCATTTTATTATAGGAATCTAATTGACATATATTAGATTAAACATTAATGTTTAATAAAATATTTTAATTTAAATGAAAATGGCAAAAAAAAGGTGATTGTTATTAGCACTACAGTTTTGGCTAGTCGCACAACGTTTTCTCTTAATTTCTCGTATTTTTTGGAAATATGTTTTGTACATGCATTTTTAGGAAAAATGTTCAACACCTAAATGGTAGATCTCGACGGGATCTACAACTTTTGTGTTGAACACTTTTCCTAAAAATGCATGTAAAAGACGTATTTCTAAAAGGCGCGAAATCTGGGTGTATTTTTCAAAGTACGAATTGTACATGCATTTTTAGAAAAGTGTTCCAACACGAAAGTTGTAGATCTCGACACTTTTCCTAAAAATGCATGTACAAGAGGTATTTTCAAAAGGCGTGAAAATTAGAAGAAAACGTTGTGCGACTAGTCAAAACTATAACGCTAATATTAATCACCAAAAAAAATTTTATAATTCCAAGGAGTGCAAAAATAACACCGCTAACGGTAAGGTTACCTGCGAAAAAGGCGAAGTTGTTATGACATGAGTCACATGACATGGATCGTTTAACAGCTCCGATTTTTTTATATCATAATAATTAAATTAGTAATTATTAGAACTATTTTTTTAATGTTGTAATAATCAAACTAATGCATTTCTTTGCCAAGTATAGAGCAGCACGTCGATCATGTAATTATGATTAACGAATTTATAATAATATTTTTGCATAATTTAATGCTCAATTATAAATTTATCCATCCATTAATAGCTTTCTTATGGTACATGAGTGAGCGCAATATTATTTTATTGTATTAATCATCTATTCGGCTAACTCGGAATTTCGAGAAATATCTAATCAAAAATATTAGGATTTATGGACAAGTAAATGAATTACTATTTTTAAGACTAAGCTATTTTCTTGAATATATACATGCAATCAATTTTCATAAATTTTAAATGACAATTAGGGTGTTTTTATTGCTTGAAATCAAGAAAATCTTTTTTTTTATGAAATAACTTATCAGTTAAATAAATATTCAATTGGGCTGAAACTTTAAAATAAGACTCCATTTGGTATGATATTTTTGCTACATGTATGATCTGCATGGCAACAATTATGACCGTCATCAAAAAACGAAAACTAAATTCGAACATAAAAGTGGATGAAGTTCCTTGAAGAGGTCAGGCGTTCTCAAAACCACGTGTTCACAACCGCCGCCGCCATGCCAAACAGAGCCTTAGTTCGCTTTGACATCACGAATTCATGAGTGTTCAAAATACCAGCATCCATGCATTAACCACGAAACAACAACAATAACAAAGCAGAGACAATTAATTAAGGAAGTTATTATAGGCACTGCAGTTTTTGGCAAATGGCATCATTTTATTAAAAGCACCCAAAAATATTATTTGCACCGCAAAAATTTAAAAGCACCGCAAGAAATAAACGTTTTACTCCTTTGTGTTTAGTCGCACTCTCATTGTAAAAAAAAATTGAGATGGAAATCAAAGCGGAATAAAGGTTTCTATATCAGTTTCCTGACTTAGAAGTTGACCTGCAAATAAATAACAAAAAATTGGGACTGAATATGTATTGTGGATATAACATTATGCCAAATAATACGTGGTGGTACGCATGAAAATACTTTTCAGCTCAAAGCAGGAAAAGAAATCACATCACTAAAATAAGCTGAATAGAAAAGAATTCACATCCCTGATTTGAGGGTATAGTTGTATTGAAAAGAATTGACTTCACTATCACTTGCAAGAATACTAGAGCTGAAAATTAAATCTTCCTCCTTCACCGTTACCTGCATGAAATTAAGTATAAAATGATACCAAATTTGTAAGCTTATTTGCAAATTTTGAATATAAAATGGGCAAAGCATGCCTTTTTTGCTTCACCTGATGGAAAGTATTATGGCGTCTGAAGTGGCAAGCTTGAAGGCCTCGGGTAGTGGTCGACAAGCTGGAGCAGAGATCCTGCAGGCCGGGGTGGAGCGGCGAGCGTAGGATTTGGACGCGTGAGCGGCGGGGAGATGTTCCATTAATGTGCGGTGCCATTAGGTTTTTTTGAAGAATTAATTTAGCCCCCAATTTTAACTATATGTGATGTCAATAGCCAAAACTGCAATGCCTATAACAATTCCCTTAATTAAAAGTAAAGCTGACATTCTAAAACCTTATATAAAAATAAAAGAAAAAGAAAAACCAATACCAACTACAAAGAGGGAAATAAAACCCTAAACCAACCCCATAAAATAAACCAGAGACTGAAATCACACAAAAATATTATAATTACATAATGACGCCTACAACTTTGACAAACTGTTCACAGTAAATTTTATAATTCCTCTAAACTCCGCGGACAGAAGAGCCGTCTCTAACAAAGAGTACAGAGGAATTGAAATGCATTCAAAGTCAAGCATGCTGAGTTAGTTGCGAGTTTTTCAGCCACATGGTCCGTCCCAGTAATACATTGCCATGTACAGCAACGTAAGCAGCATTTAACCTGAAAAACAATAGATATTTGTATGTATTTAGACAATATTTAATTATAATATATATATATGTATATATAGGGTTCTTTACCGGAACCTCCCCTCGAAATTTGTGTAATTACAGCTTGCACCCCTCTAAGTTTCAAAATTATAATTACCTCCTTCAATGTTTACATTTCATATTATGAAATATATAAACCTAGAGAAGAGGTTTACATAATATCAAGAGTTTGAGGAGTGCAACTTGTAATTATGATTTTCAAAAGATTGAGTACAGCTTGATTTTCAAAAGATTGTGAAGAGAGTGAGCGTGCGTATGTATAATATGTGTGGAGAAGGAAGAAACTCAAACTTGTCAGGGCTGGGGATGACTAAAGGATCATAAGTTTCTTCTCTGTGCTCGGCTGTAGGAACTGCACCTGCCATGGATGCCATTTCTGATGCACCCACAACCTCAACCTGATTTCAAAATCAAAACTGAATAAGCATTTAATAGAAATTCAAAAGAGAATATGGTGGATCTTACAATGGTATGGATAACCAAGCAAGAAATTTTAAAAAAAGCAGTAAACGCGGAATCACAAAACATGAGAATATGCATGGCACGCCCTACAATTAGGGGCAGTGGCATGTCCACTAGAGCTTGATTCTACCTTGTTGTTCGTTGACTGTAATCAATGTTCTGCTACGAGGTATGCATCATGCACGAGTTTTTCAAATTTCCTCCTTTTATGAGTGCACTTAGGGTTTTGAGAAGGTCAGTTAGCCTCCTAATTGTACATCATTTGAATAATTTTTTTGTTTTTATCTCCCTTTAAATGAATGTAATCCCCAGTTAGCGTCCTAATTGTACACCACATAAATCTTGAATTTATAGCTTGATCCCCTTCATGTTTACTTTATGTTCACCATATATCCCTCTCCCGAAGGCACTTCTGCAAGCTAATGGATATCCATCACAATAAATTGGTGTCATAGCCTAATTGCAGAGCATGATTGATGTGGAGCAGAGACGTGGAGCCGCAGCGGAGGACTAATTTTGGGCCCGTTCAGGGCTGATTTGGCGACTTACCATATATGGCGTGCCCGGATCAATGATCCGACTTCGCAGATGCGACCGGATTCGTGTTGCGAATCAAAATCATATATTATTTTAATATTTTTAGTTTATATTTGTTGTATTTGAGTGACCCCACCTCCGGTCAATCTTAGCCGTCAATAGATAGGTAGTTGGCTGAATTTAGGTATTGCAGAGTTTGGAGAATAGAACTCCCGGATTCCCGCGATCCCGCCACGGTGCCGACTCCGTGGAACCCTAAGTGACGACTCTTAGGTTTGTATATTCCTCTCCAAGGTTCCCCTTAACCCTAGCCACCTTCTCCCACAACAAACCCCTTTCCCGCCCCTCCACAGCCTCCCAAACCATCGCTGAATTCCCCCTACTCCCTGCTGAACCCAGCCGCCGGAAACCCTTCATTTTCCTCACGTGGAACCACCAGCAACACCCACCGACCCCTTCAAAACCACCGCTCCCTATTCAATGCTGAACCCAGCCGCCGGCCCTCTTTTCCCACCCGTGGAGCCTCCAGCAGCCCTCATCGACCCCCTCCCATACAGCCACTGCCGCTCCTTCCTGGGCCGCCGCAAACCCACGGCCGCGAGTCCCTTCCCCCTGAATATCCAGCCACCCTTTGCCTCCCCATTGCCGCCGGCCACCTGCCGCCTCACCCTCTCTCCCGTGGAGCCACCACGTCAACCCCCTCATCATTTCCGGCCAAATCTGGACAGTCCATCCCAGATCCCGCCTAGTCCCCCCACTCGTTTCCTTCCAAAACCCCGGATCAGCTTCCAAAATATCGGATCTATCCTCCCTCACCCGGATCCACCCCTACGTAGCTGGATCTACTCATTTCCGGTCTGTTTCCACCTTCCACCGCCTAGGACAGTCACCTACGTCGTTCTCCTCGCCTCCAACTCCATCTCAGACCGTCGTCCACGCATCTCTGACTCCGAATTCTTCAGTGTCTTGGTCAGCCCACTACTTGGTGAGTCTTCGTTGTATTGGACTATTTTATTCAGCATATTTTTATAGGACTAGTCACTATATTTGCTTGGATATATATATTTTATTGTGGTGGTATACTTTGAATTATTATTGTGATTTACAGAGTTTATTTGTTGCGTGTTCTTGCTTTGACGCTCCACGTGGAGGAAAGCCTAAGCTTATTTTGCCCTAATAAATTATTTTGCCTCGCTTAAATTATCTCTAGTGATTTAATTATTTATAACTGAATTTTGATTAATCTGTCGGAATTTGCATAGCATGTAGGGTTAGGTCACCGTTTATCCGCCGCCAATAGATTCGTCCTACGTCAATGATGTTCATGAAGTTAGGATCAAAAATGCATATAGATATGAGTTTTGTGATATAAGGACAAAGAAAATGGACTAAGCATGAGCCATGTATGATCTTTTTAAGCGATGGGTATGCTCTGGGAAGTTTGCGAGTGTACTTATAGTACATTATTTGAAGGGATTATGTATTTAGTGGATTGACTCATCTCTCCACTCATGGGGACAGAGCTCATTTGGAGGGTCAAAGCTCATTTGGAGGGTCAAAGCTCATATATTTGTGTGTTCTCTGAGATGCTTAATCTCAAGTGTTCATGTTCATGTATTTCACTTTTGGAAGCACTTTTAAAATCAGGCTGATATCTCACAAGCGTAAAGTATCAAGGTTACAAATCGAACATATATATCATAAACAAATACTGTCACAAGGGTATTACCTGCTGAGGGTATTGCCCATATCCTGCATAAGCGCCATATGCATATACAGATGGATCTTGAGCCGGGCCATAACCATATGCATCATAACCATAGCCGTAGTAAGCATTTGCCCATTGAGTAGGGTCTGCTTGTGGAAACCAGGTACCGGACGGATCCTGCAAATGCGCATTGGGGAAAAAAATGCAAAAGCATAAGAATAAGCAATTTCAATCATTTCAATTACAAACAATCCACAATTATTCCTAATGGTTAATTTTATGTACACCACCCAATCTTTTATAATTATAAAAACGATAGCCAAATGCTTCATTTGGTAAGAATATCATTCAAATATTAAATCAACAAAACCAACTCTTGACTCTCAATCATTTGTAAGATTGTTAATGAACTGGTTGTATCGCATGCTAATACATGAGTTTGCTAGTAAACAAAAAAGAAAGAGTCATGTTATGTGCAAATCAATTATGGCTAGATGCAAACCGTCCAAAAAACCCAATAATAAATCTGATTAAAATAATCAAAACACTATTATGACTAGGCATAAACTGATAGGAAGGAGAAGAGGGGAGAGAGAGATATCTAAGGTAGAGATTAGAGGATTAGGGTTTGAGGAGAAAACTCAGAAAAGAGAGGGAGTTACCTTGAAATGATTTGCATGATGATCCCAAGAGAGTAGCCTGGGTATAAATACCCGGGCCAAGGAGGGGCCGGCCGGCCCCTCCAAAAGGGGCTGAACCCGTTGGTTCAGCCCCGGCCGACCGGTTCACTGAGAGGGGGCTGAACCAGATGGTTCAACCCCGTCGCCGCATGTCGACTCCTTGCGCCTACGAGCGTACTATCGTCCCGCGAGGCGTAATGGCGGCGTAACATTCCCTTCGCCATCAAGAACCAGCTTGTCCCCAAGGTGGTAGTCGGGGTAGAGCTCCTTGAAGTCCAGCAGATCCATCCAGGAGTTGTGCGCTGCTGAGAGATTTTTCCACTTGACTAGGAGTTTCGGCCGGTACTCAGCGCCTCGTAGTTTCCACTTGAGCAGAACAATATCCTTCGGAAGAGGGCGAAGCTCGCCCGCACTGGTAGTCTCGGGCAGTTGAACACATGGCTGGACATTGGCGCCGACCTTCCGCTTGAGCAAGGATACATGAAAAGTTGGATGAATGCGGGACCCTTTCGGTAACGCCAACTTGTATGCCACCGGCCCCACCCTGTTGATAATACGAAAGGGGCTGTAATACCTGGGAGATAACTTCTGATTCAGACGGCGGGCGACAGACAACTGATGGTATGGCCGTAACTTGAGAAACACTTCATCGCCCACTGCAAATTCCCTCTCCTTTCGATGCTTGTCTGCCTGAACCTTCATGCGATCCTGGGCGAGGCGAAGGTTCTCACGCAGGGTTGCCAACATGCGATCCCTGTCCCAAAGGGCCCGATCAACCGCCGGCATGGCCGTGCTGCCCGGCTCATAGCTGTTCAAGGTAGGAGGAGGACGGCCGTAAACAACCTCAAATGGGGTCATCCTGCTGGCCGAGTGGTAGGACGTGTTGTAACAATATTTGGCCCAGTGCAACCACCCCGGCCAAGTCCGGGGTTCATCCATAACAAAACAACGGAGGTAAGTCTCCACCCCCCGATTTAGGACCTCTGTCTGACCGTCCATCTAGGGATGATGTGTGGTGCTGAAACGTAGACATGTCCCCTGCAGTCGGAACAGTTCATGCCAAAAGTTGCTCACGAAGGTAGGGTCCCGGTCAAAGATGATAGCTCGAGGTAGGCCGTGCAAGAGGATGATCTCCCGGGCGAACAAGACAGCAACAGATTCGGCCGTATAGGGGTGACTCAATGCCAGGAAGTGGCCGTACTTGGAAAGTTTGTCCACCACCACCAAGATGACGGATTTCCCTTGTAATTTGGGCAACCCGTCAATGAAATCCATCGACACCGTATCCCAAATCTGTTGCGGGATCTCGAGAGGCACCAACAGCCCTGCTGGCGAGGTCGTCTCATACTTCTGGCGCTGGCACGTCTCACACTGTCGCACAAACTGTTGTATGTCCCAGCGCATGCTGGGCCAAAAAACATTTGCTTGTGCCCTCTGAAGGGTCCGGAGCACTTCCGCGTGGCCACCTGTCGGGGACGAATGAAACTCGTGCATCATCACAGTTTTCCAGGCCGAGTCTGGAGGGAGAACCACACGGCCATGATGGTAGAGACGGCCGTTCTGAAGATGATAGCCGACGGGCACGGTCTCGCCGCGCTGTAAAACCTCCACGATGGTCCGTAAATCGGGCGTTCGCATCACCTCCACCTGAATCTCATCCAGTGAGTCCACTAGTGGCCCTAAGATGTGAGCAACCGTATGCTCTGGTAGACGAGAGAGAGCATCAGCCACTACATTTTCTTTTTCGCTCCGGTAGGAAATCTCATAATCATAACCCAAAAGTTTGGTTACCCACTTTTGTTGAAGAGGGGAAGAAACTCGTTGGTCCAAGAAATGCTTCAAGCTTTGATGGTCGGTGCGAATCGTAAAATGTCGGCCGAGAAGGTATGGACGTCACACAGCCACTGCGTGAATGATGACCAGCATCTCCTTTTCATAGGTGGACAATCCCAGCATGCGTGGGGCTAGGGCCTTGCTATAGAAGGCTAGGCGGTCGACCCTCCTGCATCAACACTGCACCAATGCCCACCCCCGAAGCGTCAGTCTCCAACACAAACTCCTTAGTGAAATCCGGGAGCGTCAGGACTGGTGTCGACGTCATGGCCCGCTTAAGTGCCTGGAATGCTGCCTCTGCCTCGTCCTGCCACACAAAGGCATCCTTCTGTAACAAATGGGTGAGAGGTCGGGCAATCTTGCCGTAATCTTTCACAAAGCGGCGGTAGTAGCCAGTGAGGCCCAAGAATCCCCGCAGTGCGCGTATAGTCTGAGGTCGCGGCCAGGATAACATGTTGTCAATCTTGTGAGGGTCCGCCTTGACGTCGTGGGCCGACACCAAATGGCCTAAATACTCGACTTCCTCCTGCCCGAAAGAGCATTTGGACTGCTTAGCGTACAGTTGATGTTGGCGAAGAGTGGCAAAGACCTGCTCCACATGACGGAGATGATCCTCCCAGCTGACACTGTAGATCAGAATATCATCAAAGAATATCAGCACTGACTGGCGGAGGAGGGGGCGAAATATCTCGTTCATGACGGCCTGGAATGTGGAGGGGGCGTTGGTGAGCCCGAACGGCATCACCAGAAACTCATAATGCCCGTCATGGGTGAGGAAAGCGGTCTTGTGGACACCTGCTTCCCTCATGCGAATCTGGTGGTAACCCGACCTGAGGTCAAGTTTGGTCAAACGAGAAGCACCGTGTAGTTCATCCAGCAATTCTTCAATCAACGGTATCGGAAACTTGTCTTTGACCGTGGAATTGTTCAAGCCTCGGTAGTCCACACAGAAACGTCATGATCCGTCCTTCTTCTTAACCAGGATGATGGGAGACGAAAATGCACTGGTACTAGGACGAATGAGTCCCGCTGTGAGCATTTCTCGAATGCTACGCTCGATCTCGGCCTTTTGACTGTACGGATACCGGTATGGGCGAATATTGATGGGCTCCGTGCCGGCCTTCAATTGAATCCGGTGATCCCTGAATCGCGATGGTGGGAGTGTACTGGGTGTCTGGAATATGTCAGCATACTGAGCGAGCAGCGCTTGCATCTGCTCGGGGACTGTCGGATTCACCTCGGGGGCCTCCGTAATAGCCATAACCATCGCCATCGGGCTGCCTTGATCCCCCAATTGTTGCAGACTGCGGAGGGATATCTCTTTCAGCGGGGAGGATTTGAGGCGTCCCAAGCAATATTGCCTCCCTTGTTGGAGGAACTCCATGGTCATCTGTTCCCAATCAAAGGTCACCCGCCGTAGTTGTTGTAGCCACTGCACCTCAAGCACCATATCCGACCCTCTGATGGGTAGAAGATAGACGTCTGTGCGTCCCGAGTATCCCTGAATCTTTAGCTCCACGCCCTTCATGACCCCCTCGCATCGGAGTTTGCTCCCATCTGCCACCATAACGTGAAAAGCAGCAGCTCGGTCAACCTCGAGCCCAACCCTCTGCGCCACTTCCGGGCGAATGAAGTTGTGCGTGCTTCCACTGTCAACCAGGATAGTCACCTTCTCTTGGTGGACTCGCCCTGCCATCCTCATAGTAAGTGGTGCATTGCATCCCTCCATCGCCTGAAGGGACACACCGAACTCAGTCAGATCCACATCACCTTCCCACTCCGAGGTGGGCGTGTCCTCTTCCTCTGTGTCCTCCCGTAGCATAAAGACCTGTATCTTCTGAAATTTGTGTCCGGGAGTGAATTTCTCATCGCAATTATTGCACAATCCCTTTTCCTTCCGCGCCTGAAGTTCCGCCCTAGTCAGCCGCGTGACTACCGGCTTGCCCGGTCCCTGAGAGTCCCTCTTAGCCACTGGCGTCGTGGTAGTAGAACGGGTTGAGCTGCGGTGGCGCTGCCGGTTATAGCGCTCCTCCTGTATCCGCGCTAAGCTGATCGCATGGTTCAAGCTGCGTGGCATGTATGACTAGATATCATCCCGCAAATAATCCTTAAGTCTAGATACAAAACAGCTGAGTAGCGTTTTCTCTTCCCACTGCACTCGGTTAGACAGCTTTTCAAACTCGGTTCGGTACTCCATCACCGTCCCCTTCTGATGCAGCTTCTGTAAGAGCGCTTCAAAGTCTTCGCACTCGAGAGGTCCAAAACGAGCGGTGAATCCATCCACAAAGTTGGTCCAGGGCACGTAGTCCTTGCCTCTCAGGAACCACTGCACCCATTGGAAAGCATCATCCTCTAAATGAAAAGAGGCCAACTGCACCCATTGCCCTTCTGGGATCTCCTGGTAGTTGAAGAACAGTTCTGCCTTTTGCAGCCACTCCAGGGCATCTCCGCCATTAAACTTGGGAAAGTTCACCCGTGTCAATTTTGGCGGCATGTATGGCCGGTGTCCGGCTTGTCCACGCCACCCCGCCTCCTGTCCATACTCCGCTGGTCTTCTAGGTTCCCCGGTCTCAAAAGGCATGCCGGGAAAAGTCGGACGAAACGGTCCCGTTGCGGGAGCGCCACCCCACGGCCTGCCACCTCTCGCCGGAGGAGGCAACAAACACTCCCCCATACCATATTGGGGAAACGGCCAACCGCCGCCTCTAGGTCCAAATCCACTGGAGCCACCACCATCAATGCTGAAACCGGCCGGAGGAAACCCGCCGGACCCCCAGCCCGCTGCTCCGTGCCCGCCAGGACTGCTCCCGCCTGCGCCAGCCCCATGCGGCCCGTTCCCGCCTACACCGACCCAGTCGGGCCATATCCGCCAGCGCCGACCCCGTGCGGCCCGTTCCCGCCTGCGCCGACCCAGCCGGGGCCCGATCAGCCAGCGCCGGCTCCTCCAGCCGCTATTCCGCCCGTGCCGGAGCCCCCCGTGCCCGATCCACTGTTCGGGGTCGATCCCGAGCCCGTGACGTACCCGGCGCCTCTTCCCGCACCGATCGAGGCTCCGTTGGGGCCGAACCTATGCGGATCCATCCTTGCGGTTGTAGATCCGCCCGGATCCTCTTCGATCGCTACCTTGCCCTTCAGATTTTGCGTCAATAACGTCATGATCTCCTCCATCCGGGACTCGATCCGTTCTTCTAGCCTTTGCATAGATGTTTTCATATTTTCCTCGATGGCAGCCACCGAATCCGTCAACCCCATCAGATTTTCCTCGAGGGTTTCCAAGCGGCCGTTTTCCTCGAGTTCGTGTCGTCACCATGGTGGAGAAAGGAGCCTCTGATACCAAATGATAGGAAGGAGAAGAGGGGAGAGAGAGATATCTAAGGTAGAGATTAGAGGATTAGGGTTTGAGGAGAAAAGAGAGGGAGTTACCTTGAAATGATTTGCATGATGATCCCAAGAGAGTAGCCCGGGTATAAATACCCGGGCCAAGGAGGGGCCGGCCGGCCCCTCCAAAAGGGGCTGAACCCGTTGGTTCAGCCCCGGCCGGTTCACTGAGAGGGGGCTGAACCAGATGGTTCAGCCCCATCGCCGCATGTCGACTCCTTGCGCCTACGAGCGTACTGTCGTCCCGCGAAGCGTAATGGCGGCGTAACATAAACCATAGGGTTTTTTCATCCGGTTCGGCCACTCCACGAAAGACTGCGAGCACTGTAACCCCACACCCCCACCTCCTCTCTTCTCATTTTCCGCGAACGGAAGAACACATCTCCGATGGAGGCCAGTGGTGATGCGGCACAGGCGTCATACCTGCCCGCCACCCTGGAGTCCCACCAGGGGGCCCACCTGGAGTCAGCACCAGGCGGCTTTCATCAGGGTCGCGGCCCGTACACCCCAACCAGCTCTCCGTCATGGAATCACCACCATGCGGCAGGTTGTGTAGGCCGGGGCTCGATCCCCAGACCTCCTAGATAAGAGGCCTTCACCAGTGCTCTCATCACCAACTGATCCCCGACAGGTTGTTGAGGTCGGGGCTCGATCCCAAGACCTCCTAGATACGAGGCCTTCACCAGCGCTCTCATCACCAACTGATCCGCCGATCAGTTGGTGATGAGAGCGCTGGTGAAGACCTCGTATCTAGGAGGTCTGGGGATCGAGCCCCGGCCTCAACAACCTGTCACATGGTGGTGATTCCATGACGGAGAGCTGGTTGGGGTGTACGGGCCGCGGCCCTGATGAAAGCCACCTGGTGCTGACTCCAGGTGGGCCCCCTGGTGGGACTCCAGGGTGGCGGGCAGGTGTAACGTCTGTGCCGCATCAAGTGGAAGAAGACCCCTCGGCGGCCGGTGAATCCTCCAGTAGCATCCACGCCGGTGGCCGACAAGTCCTTGGCACTATAGAGCCGACATCCTTTCAGGTTTCCCCATTTCTTAACTACTCTCCATGAAACCTTAGGTTGTCCCTTATCCTTAACTCTTCTACATTTCAACAATTTTCTTAATATGCAGGAACATAGAATCAATGTCTCAACTTCTAGATGACAAAAAATTGCTTGAATTTGGATTATCATCCGCTGGAGCTTTCACCATCATGGCCTCCAAGTGATGGTTTGTCTCCAATAATTGATTATGATTTGCTAGTGTCTAGATGTTAATGATCATATATATGGTAGTTTATTGAATGTCGGATATAATTTTCATGTGTAGCTATCAAACTATTGTCATATGAAGAGTCAAATTTTGAAACACAATGTGATCTTGGCATTCACTTTATCACATCCAGTATATTTCTAGTAAGGAGGATTTGGTATCTTGGGCTAGAAATATTGCTAAACATTTAGGATTTATTCAAGATGCATATAAACATACTAGTAGACTCAAACCTCAAGTTATGCTTGGATGCGATAGAGCAGAGTTTTATCGTGACAATAAACAAAACAAAAATGAGAAAGTCTACCTCGAATAGGTGTGGTTACAAATTTTCTCTTAAAGGCCAAAAAAAGTGCACATTTAGATAGAGTGGCATTTGAAAGTCATATGTGGAGTACACAATCATGAGTTCATTTAAAAGCTCATTCGTACGCTGGAAGATTGGATACAAACGAGTAAAATGTTGTCCATGAGATGCATGTAGCTATGAGTCAAACTGAGAAAAATATTAATAGCATTGAAATAAAGAAATCCTTCAAACTGCACAGTCTTGAGAACAATATATAGTGAAAGAATTCGAATGCAAAAGGAGGAACTACATGGAGGAACACTGATCCAATTCTTACATAAGTGCATTACTAAAAATGAATATATTAACTATAACAGAATATCAAGAGAAAGTGGAAATGTAAAAAGTTTATTTTTTGCACATCCAACATCGATCATACTTAGTAAAATGTTTCCTACTGTTTTTATTATGAATTGCACCTACATAACAAATCGATATTGATTAACTTTGATAAGCATTGTTGGTTAATTCCACTAATCAAAGTTTTTACGTCGCATTCATATCCAATGAAACACAAGATAGTTATGTTGGGGCACTTCATTGTTTTAAATATGTTAGAAAAGCCCATTTAACATAGGCCCGCTATGTATTTTCATTGTTATTTCTCTCTCCTCTTTAGTCCCACATCATGTATAGGACCTTCCCCTCTCTTTCTCTCCTCTATATATTTATACTCATTCTTTGTATTTTATACAAGTGAACATATATACAAGTTTCAGTTTTCCTTCTCTACATGGTATCAGAGCCAGGTTCGGCTTCTCGCGGACTCCCGTTTTCTGTCCGCCTCTGTTGATCTCCTGCGGCCTACTTGTCTACCCGCTCGCTCCTCTGCGGCTTGACCCTCTGTATCCGCTCCTCCCGTGGTTCCACTCCTTCCCCCCCCCCACCCCTCCTCAGGCTTCTTATAGTCATTTCTCTCCCTGTACTGTGGGGCCCTCTTCTAGTCTTCTCCCAACAGTCTGCTTGCTTCCCTCCCCTTCTTGCGAGCTTCTCCCCGTCCAGACCACGCTTTCTTCTCGCGGCCTCCTGTTTTTTATCCTGCAGCGGGTTGTTCCTATCCTCTGCGGGCTCCCTTCTCGCGGACTGATTCACAGTCGCTGCGATTTTTCATCTGGCGGACTGCTCCTGCTCGCCGCGGCCTGTTTCACCTCGCCGCGTTCTGCCCCTTGTCTTACTCGTGGACTCGTCTTGTCCGCTGTGTTCTGCTATCCGTTGCCTTGTCGATGGAGTCCTACTCGTGACCTTTTACTCGTCGCGGCCTATTCCTAATCGTTGCGTTCTGCTCTCTCTATCCGCTTGAGTTTTCTTTACTCGCGGTCTCTTCTCTCTGCCCGCTCGTGGCCTCCTTTTGCTCTGACCATTGTTGTGCTCAGCCAGACCGTGCGGACTGTTGCCTTCCCGCATTTAGGTCGCGGTCTTCTCCTTCCCTCACTGCAGTGCGTGGTTTCCAGCTCTTCTCGCTGTGCTCTCCTCTTTCTTGTCTGTGCGGCTTGTCTCTGTCCGCTGCGGTCTTCTCTTCCTGTCCGTTGCCTTCTCTTTCTGCCGGGCTCCGACTTTGGTCGCGGCCTCCTCCTGTCGCTGGTGTCTTCCCATCGTGACCAGGCGGTCTCCGCTCTAGCCGCGCGGTCTCCTCTGTTGTCGGTCTGTTCTCCTAGCCGCAACTCGTCTTCATGGCCTCTTCTGCTGATTCTATCGGAACGACGATTCCTCCTACAGACCGCCCGGCCTCTATTCCGGAAGTACGAGATGAGCTCCGTATTACTACTATATCTCTGACCGGCAAGAAGAATTTTGTGGAATGGGCGCACTCTGTTCGCCGGGTCCTGCAATCGAAGGGGTTTCTTCATCACTTGACCCAGGTCGTTACCGGTACTCCTACTGACGACTGGTTACGCAACGATGGTCCTGTGCAGACATGGATCCTTAATTCTCTTGATGGCGAGTCTTATCGCCTGGCCATGTACCACGAGACGGCCAAGGGCATGTGGGACGAGCTCCATACCCTTTACTCCGGCAAGGATAGTCTCATCCATTTGTATGACATTATCACTGCTCTTCAGGCCCTTGATAGCGGTGGCGCGACCGATCTGACCTCCTTTGTTGCCCAGGCTCGGTCTCTGGTCGAAGCTTGGATCCAACATCAACCTCTTATTATAGACCTTGTTGCCCAACGTGCCCAGAAGGAAGCTGTGGGTATCGCCATGATGATGGCTCGGGTACCCCATCACCTTCACAGTGTACGGGCTCACATCCTCTCCTCTACTGTTACCTCGTCCTTCTCGGATGTGTGTTCGATGCTTCTCAAGGTCTCCCCGCCTCCGGATTTGTCTAGACCTCCTTCTCCGGCCCTTGTCCAGCAGGCCCCTGCTCCTTTACTGCCTCTTCTGTCTTCAGCTCGTGGAGGCCGCTCTGATTCTTGGGGACGTGGTCGGGGTGGCCGGCCTCGGCCTGAGTGCTCTTTCTGCGGCAAAGACGGACATCTTGAAGCCATGTGCTATCGCAAGCATGGTCGTCCTCCTCGTCCGTAGGCATCTGTTGCTGCCACCGACTCCTCTCCCACTCGTACTGACCTCGACGAGGTTCGCCTTCAGCTCCAGCATCGTCATGGTCTACTCAGCCGCCCGCCAGCCTCGGTTGCCTCTGCTGCCTCCATCTCCAATGAAGGTATCGCCTGCCTCTCCTCTGGCCTGCGATGGATCCTCGATTCTGGTGTCACTCATCACATCACCTCTGTTTGACCGCCTCAGTACTTGTCTTCTCCTCACCCGAAGTACATTACTGTGGCTAATGGGGCAGCTGTCTCTGTCTCTGGATGTGCAGATATTCCTCTCGCTTCCTCCCTCCTCCTGCGCTCGGCTCTTCATGTTTCGGGCTCTCCTTTCAATTTACTTTCTGTTGGTCGCCTTACTACTGATTTAAATTGCTCAGTGACCTTTACTTCCTTTTCTTTTCTGATACAGGATCAGCAGACGCGGACTATCATTGGTAGGGGCGGCTGCAGAACGGGCTCTACCTTCTTGATGACTCTCCTACTCTTCTCGCGCCTGTCTCCTCTTCGGATTGGCATCGGCGTCTTGGTCATGCTCCTCTTCCCATCCTCCAGAAGGCTCTCCCGGATATATCTCTTCCTGCTTTTCAGTGTGAAACATGTATTTTTGGCAAACAGTCACGTTCATCTTTTCCTTCTCATTGTACTCGGAGCTCCGCTCCTTTTGTTTTGGTACACTCCGATATATGGGGTCCGTACAAGATTACTAGTATTTTTGGCTACCGTTACTTTCTTAAATTTATTGATGATTATTCTCGCATGACATGGTTGTATCTCCTTCGCGATCGTTCTGAGCTTCCCCGCGTCTTCCGGGCCTTCATTCTTGAGACTCGCACTCAATTCTCTACGCCCATTCGAACTATTTGTACTGACAATGCGCGCGAGTACACTGGTCATGACTTCGCGACCCTCTGCTCTGAGTTTGGCGTTATTCACCAAACATCGTGTGTGTATACCCCACAACAGAATGGTGTCGCCGAGCGCAAGAATCGTCACCTTCTTGATGTAGCTCGCTCCTTTATGCTTCAAATGCAGGTTCCCAAACCATACTGGAACTTTGCGCTCTCCACGACCTGTTTTCTTATCAACCGTTTACCATCCTCCGTCCTCCAGAATGCTACTCCTTTCGGCCTCCTATTTCCCTCCACTCCGGCTTTTCCTGTTACTCCCCGAATTTTTGGTGTACTTGCTATGTTCACCACCTCGGTCCCTCTACAGACAAGTTGGATCCCCGTGCAGCCAAAAATATTTTTGTGGGCTACTTGCTCACTCAAAAGGGCTATGTGTGCTATTCGCCTACTACCCGCAAGGTGACTGTTTCTGCGGACGTCACTTTCCGGGAAGATCTTCCCTTCTTTTCTGCTCTGGATATCGCTCCTGTTCCAGAGCCCGTCGTTCGTCCTGTCATCTTTGTTCCCCGTTCCCCATTGTCTCCTCTTCCTGCCCAGCCTCCGGTCCGTCCACATCCACCTGTTATCCGGGTCTATTCTCGTCGCTCTCCTCATCCCGTTGCTCCACTACAGTCGGCTTCGACCTTTGATGCTCCACTACCTGCTGCTCCGGCTCCAGCCTCCACCGCACATCTGGTGAATTATGTCTCTCTACATCGTCTTTCACCGTCACTTCTTCACTTTGCCACATCATTATCCTCTGTTTCCGTCCCTAACTCTGTACAAGAGGCGCTTCAACATCCAGGCTGGCGGGCTTCCATGGACGAAGAAATGACGGCCCTTTGGGCCAACCAGACCTGGGTCCTTGTCCCTTTACCACCCGGTCAGCACCCTGTTGGGTTTAAATGGATTTTCGTCATAAAACATGCTCCGGATGGCACTATTGCCCGACTGAAGGCCCGACTGGTTGCTCGTGGCTTCACTCAGCAGCAGGACCTTGATTATGAGGAAACCTTCTCTCCGGTGGCCAAGCTCAACACCGTTCATGTACTTCTCTCCGTGGTTGTGCATCGTCACTAGCCCCTTCATCAGCTTGATATCAAGAATGCCTTTTTGAATGGCGATCTTCAGGAAACCGTCTACATGCGCCAACCGCCCGGGTTTGAGACCATGGGGGAGTCTCGTGTGTGTCTTGTAAAGAAATCCATCTATGGTCTCAAACAATCCCCTCGGGCGTGGTTTGACAAGTTCAGCAAGGTGGTTCGGGACAAGGGTTTCACTCGGAGTTATGCAGACTTCTCCATATTCACTCGACACCGGGCAACTGGAACAGTCCTTCTGTTGGTTTATGTTGATGACATCCTACTTACTGGGGATGACTCAAAGGGGATTCAAGCGGTCAAACAGCATCTGAGCACCGTGTTTCAGACCAAAGACCCGGGGCATCTTCGCTACTTCCTCGGTCATGAGGTCGCACGACGACCAGATGGGCTTGTCCTCTCCCAACGGAAGTATTGTCTCGATCTTCTCAAAGACGCTGGTCAGTCTGGTTGCAAGCCAGCTAATACCCCGATGGAGGAAAATCACAAGCTATGTGCCCATGCCTCTGATGATGATTTGTTTCTCCAGAACCCGGAATACTATCGACGCTTTGTGGGAAAGTTGATCTACCTAACGGTCACGAGCCCTGATATATCGTTTGATGTTGGGGTTGTCAGTCGGTTCATGCATGCTCCCCAGGTTTCTCATCTCTAGGCGGTTGAACGGATTCTCCGATACCTTAAGGCAGCTCCGGGTCAAGGGCTTGTTTACAAAACCTCCAACTCTGTTCCAGCATTGATTGCTTATTCTGATGCCGATTAAGCCGGTTCCCTGGATGATCGGCGGTCAACCAGTGGGTTCTGTACTAATTTTGGTGGTCATCTCATTACATGGAAAAGTAAGAAACAAGTCGTGGTCGCTCGATCCTCCGCGGAAGCTGAATACCGATCGATGACATCGGTTGTCTCAGAACTCACATGACTTGAAAGCCTCCTTGCACCTGGGAGTAAAACTTCTTTCATCTGTTGTTCTATTTTGTGATAGTCAAGCGGCCATACACATAGCAAAGAATCTGGTGTTTCACGAGCGCACGAAACATATCGAGGTCAACTGTCACTTTATTCAGGAGAAATTTCAAATGAAGAAACTTGAATTAAAGCATGTTCCGGGCACCGATCAAGTTGCTGATATTCTCACGAAGGCTTTATCAAGTACCTTGTTTTACCAGTGTTTGTCCAAGCTGGGTGCATATGACCTATACACTCCAGCTTGCGGGGGAGTGTTAGAAAAGCTCATTTAACATAGGCTCACTATGTATTTTCATTGTTATTTCTCTCTTTCTCTCCTCTATATATTTGTACTCATTCTTTGTATTTTATACAAATGAGCAAATATACAAGGTTCAGTTTTCCTTCTCTACAAAATCAATTCTGGATCTACAATCCATGCCACGAGTAATAATGACAGATAGAGAAACTGCCTTAATGAAAGCTATTGAAACAATGTTTCCTCAATCGAAAAATATTTTGTGCAAGTTACACATTAGTCGAAACATTTTGTCAAAATGCAAAAAGTGTTCTTAAAAAGGTAAAGAATGTGAGAAGTTTCTTTCTGCATAACATTATATTGTACATGCCCGTAGAGAAACTGAATTTAAAAAAAACAGCTTGATTTTATGTTACATGATTATAATGATCATTATCACGACGTATGTTCTTATGTCCTTTCTGCATGGATTGAACCAAATAAGGAGAATTTTGTTTCCGCATGGGTAAACAAATTTTTGCACTTGAATAATTCAACTACCAACCAAGTCGAAAGTGGGCATAGTCATTTAAAAAAAATCTTGAAGTATCAGTTGGAACTTGGAAACCTAACAACTATATGGAAAACTTTCAATCAAATGATTACTTTACAACACACAGAAATAAGGAGAGCCGTTGGGCAAAGCACAATCCAATTGAATAAAGATTTTGGTGTCTTTGTACTATGAGCTTATTGGGCAAATCTCTTCCACAACTTTAAAGCTAATAAAAAATGAAGAACTTTCAGCAAAATTCGGAAAAATATATGTGGGCAATTGCACGCACAGATGCAGACATGTTTTGGGTTTACCATGTGTGCATGATTTAGTTTCTTATATTGAACAATCAAACCCTTTCCTATTATGGATGATCCAAAACCATTGAAAACAATTGGTATTATTACAAGACAACATTGCTAATGAGAATATAAAGGTTAAAGATAAGATGGATAATGAAATTCAAATAGAAATGGTAGGCATTTTAAAGAGATACAAGAACACTACTATTTTACAAAAGCACGAAATAAAGAAAAAATTGGTGAAATCATGAATCGAGCATAAGTCAAACATTGGAACCTTTGTTACCCAAAGCCTTGAAAGGTCGGCCTAGGGGTAGCTACAAGAAGTTCAAGGATGATGCAAAATCTACAAAGCGCAATCTGTACAACCTGTATTTAACGAGGCTAAGTCCTGGATGCATTTGGTGAGCTCCAGCATGGCGAGCCCCGGTTAGGCGAGCTCGGGCTTGGGGCGAGCTCGAATTTGGCGAGTCCAGTCAAGCGAGCTCAAGCCCAACGACTTCTAGTTGGGTGAGCTCCATCACTAGGCAGGTTCAGGACAGGAAAGTCCAGACCATTCGGGTCCCGGTACTCGCCCAGACCCAGTGGGCCTTAATCTGAAGGCATTCAGTTATCCACAGGTCGTCGGGGTCTGCTTGTAGTATTCTCAAAAAGGCGGAGGTCACTGTCCACAGGCCAGTTTAGGCTGCTAATAACACTAAAGAAAAAGCGGAGGCCATTATCCGCAGGACAAAAAGACCGTTATGCCCTCAACAAGAGTTTGCTTTTAAACACCACTTCTACCACTTGCATGTTTGCCTATGAATAGATCTTATTGCACCTCGAAGAAGGCAAACCCAGCCTCCTAGAGCTCTCCCCTTTGGGCTTTCTTCTCTGTGTCATTCGAGGTGCCGAGTTCAGCTTTGGCTTTGGGAGAAGTTAGAATAACTTCTGGGCGTGTGGCGGGACCTCCTCGCCGCAGCTCGCGGGTTTGAGGGTACGCAAACCACCTTTTAATTAGCAAGGGTTGACTCCGGGCTTAGAATACCCCAGTCTAGAGCGTTCGACGACGAGTAAGTAACTTGAACTCCCCCCTCTTAGTCTGAACTTCGTTGAACCAGTATCTAGGTTTCAACATTTTTGGTGCGGTGAGTGTGGACTGACAGTTTGAGTAGAAAAACTCACCCGACGATGCCATGACGGGACATGGACAGAACGGAGAAGACCGGGGCAATTCACACCCACCCGGAGGATTCGTTGTGCAGAGCGAGTTTGTGGAATTTATGAGATCGATGGAGGAGATTGTGCAAGGGCTACTCGCCCTGCGTGGTGAGGTCGTGGTACCCACCCCGTCAGTCATCGCCTCGCCCGGCGAGGCGGATCACAGCCAGCGACTCAACAAAGAGGTAGTCCAGGAAGCGGAGATTCAGACACTACATACGCGAGTCCTCTTCGCGAGCACTCCAGCTAGTCGTTGCTTGGAAGGCGAGTACGAGCGAGCTCACCCAACTAGTCATGTCGCGCCCGTGAGTCCCTTCTGTGAGTTGGTGTCGTCCTCCCCCGTTCTGACTGGATTCACGGAGCCCGCGATGAATTTCTACTCTGGGAGGGACGATCTCGTCCAACATCTGCAGTGGTTCGAGGACATGGTCTCGATACGGCTTTTGAAAAATATGAAGTGAAAGTGGCGGCCTTGGCGGCCTTTTCGCGCGGTCTGTGCGGACAGGACCGGCGGCTAGCCAGGTCGGCAATGGTGCTGCAGTTAGCTTGTGCTCTGGCGGCCTGGGCAGTCTGTTCGCGCGGTCTGTGCGGACAGAAGTGGCGGCTAGCCAGGCCGGCTTGTGTTCAGCAGACAGTTGGTTCCCAGAAGGTAACCGGGCGGATAGGGCTGCTATCCGCGGAGCTCGCCAAGACAGGCGAGGTGCGGACTCGTATGGAGTTCGCGAAGTCCAGGTTGCGGACTGGACTGGAGCTCGGGAGATCAGCATGACGTGTTCCTTGGTCTAGCTTTGGTGGCGCGGTTGGTGTTAACCGCGGAGTTCGTCGGGTAAAGCGGACTGGTGCCGGAGTTCGCCGGTTTGTGCGGACTGGCTCAGTCCCGAAGATCGCGCGGTTTGCGCTGACTGACCTTTGTCCGCCGAGTTTGGCAGTTGTGAGCCTTGTGTGCTTTGGCTGCGGGCTCGGGGTATGCGGACTGGAGTGGTGTCCGCAGGCGCGTGCGGACTGGAGCTGTCCTCAGGTGGGCGGATTGGGGCGGTATTCGCAGAGTCCGGTTGTACGGCGATCAAGTTTGGCATAGCCTTGGCGATAAGGCGGATTGTCTTGGTATCCGGCCTTGGTGGTGCGACTTTGGCGGACTTGCTGTCTAGCCTAGTCGCGGCGGTCTGGTTGGTATCCGCGACTATGCGGATACACTTGGTGCTCGCCGCGGGATAGAGTGTGATCCTATCAGCTAGGGCGGTGATGACACTCCTCTCCGCGTCTATAAATAGGACTCTCTGTCACATCAACAGCAACACTGAATGAACAGTAAGTGAGCTTGGGTAGTTGTTGCGGACAAGGTTTTCTATCAGCGTGGTTTGAAGAGTTTGACCGAGTTATGTTGTGCAGGTTGTGCGGATAGCGCTGGAAAGCCAGGGACTTGGTTCTGACTTCGGTCAAGGACAGTGCGGACTATGCGGTTAGCAACCAGCGGTTAGCAGCAGGTCGCGGCTTGCGACCAGGCGGTCTTCTCTTCTGCAACTTGTTTCCCAGTTCAATAAGCTGTCCGGTCTGGCGGCTTGTTCAGTTCGGCAGCAGCAATTCGCATGATCTGGCGACTAGGCGACCGTGCGGTTAGGCAGCTTGCAGATCAGCGATCAGAGTTAGCTCAGCATTGGAATAACGGGCAGTCCGCGCGGCTAGTGCGATTTGGCGACTTAACGGTTTCAGCGGACTCCGTAGCGGTTAGCAGCAGAGCCGGCGGTTACTCTTTGAGTCTGCGTGGCTAGTTTCTTGCCTTGTATTTTTTTTTCTTCCATCGGGTACATTGGCGAATCATGTCTTGACATGCATGCCTCGCCTTGTAAAGATTTTATGATAGTATAAGATACTTGCTCTTCTGTTTGCATCTGGCTTACTTGGGCTCGGATAGATTGAGTGTTCCTGCGTCTGGTTTCCCGTTTTTCGCGAATCACAAATTTTTACATGGTATCAGAGGCTGAGCAGTGATCAGTCGTCAGTTTGCCATTTTGCTTCTGGGAGTCTAAGTGAACTAGGGAGTGCAATAAAAGGTGGTTTCGCAAGAGGTCTTGGAATCAAGCTTCTTACATCGACTAACTTTAAAAAGTGAAAGTCGTGTATGGAAAACTATCTTTTGGGCGAGGACCTTTTGGAGGTCGTTTGCGGAGATGAAAGGCAAGAGGTTACTGCTGCTGCTGGCAATGTTGATGCGGTGAGAGCTTGGAGGAAGACAAACGCGAAAGCGGAGTTTACTCTCAAGCGAGCTATCTTATCGGAACTCTTTGACCACATCATCAGATGTCGGTCAGCTGCGGAGATTTGGACTTCCCTTGATGGGTTGTTCAACAAGAAGAATGTAGCTCGGCTACAATTCCTAGAGAATGAGTTGGCGGGTGTCACTCAGGAAGATTTGTCCATCTCAACGTTCTTCCTGAAGATGAAGAATTTGTGCGCTGAGATTTCAGCGTTGGACCTTGATGAGCCGATTTCATAAGCGAAGCTGAAGAGTCACATAATCTGCGGTTTGCGGAAGGAATATGTGACATTTGTTACTTATGTTCAAGGCTAGGCCACTCAGACGTCTTTGCTGGAGTTGGAGAACTTGTTGGCTTCGCAGAAGAGCTTAGCAAGTCAGATGGATGGATTTGTCCATCTCAACGTTCTTCCTGAAGATGAAGAATTTGTGCGCTGAGATTTCAGCGTTGGACCTTGATGAGCCGATTTCATAAGCGAAGCTGAAGAGTCACATAATCTGCGGTTTGCGTAAGGAATATGTGGCATTTGTTACTTATGTTCAAGGCTAGGCCACTCAGACGTCTTTGCTGGAGTTGGAGAACTTGTTGGCTTCGCAGAAGAGCTTAGCAAGTCAGATGGCTGGAGTCACCATCTCTGGAGGAGATGGTGAGGCGCTCTTCTCAGGGAAGAAAAGGAGATGGGACAAGAAGAAGAAGTCGGCTGCTGGTGATGGTCCTTATACTTCATATCAGCAAGAAATGAGTGTATCTATTAAGCGTAATTGGAAGAGGAAGGAAGGGTCAAGATGCTATAAATGCAACCAGCCTGGCCACTTTAAGAAAGACTGTAAGGTTAAACTTCAGTCGATGAACGTTGCTCTTGTAGGGAGTAAGGATTTGAACTTGGTTGGGTTATCAACAAGTTCCTATGTTGATCGGATGAGGGCCAATGATAGTGCTGCTATCTGGCATGAAAGACTGGGACACGTCGGGATGGACAAGTTGAAAGCGATGGCGGTGAGGAGCCTTGTGAAAAGCTTGCCTAGGTTGTCATCCTTCGACGACGATCATGTGTGTGCGGGATGTCAATACGGTGAGACTCATCGCTTCACGTTTGATAAGTCACAGACCAGGTATACAACACCATTGGAGTGCATCCATGGTGAGCTGCTAGAACCGACCGTCACCGCCAGTCTTTGAGGCAGCAGATACATACTGGTGTTGATTGATGACTACACGAGGTACACTTGGGTGTACTTCATGAAGGTGAAGTCAGATGCGTTCCGTTTGTTTGTAAAGTTCAAGGAGCTAGTGGAGGGTCGTCTTAGCCTGCGTATCAAGAAATTGAGAACGGACAAAGGAGGTGAATTCGTTTCAATCGTGTTCTCTAACTTTTGCAGGAAGCATGAAATCCGGAGAGAGCTCACTTGTGCTCATACTCCACAACAAAATGGAGTAGCAGAGCGGAAGATCCGTCATCTGACGGAGACCTGCAAGTGTTGGCTTCATGTCAAAGGCATTCTTAGGGCCTTCTGGGCGGAGGGAATGGTCTGCGCGGCATATGTCATCAATCAGATGCCTCTGAGTCTGATCAACATGAAGTCTCCTCATGAGCTGATGTTCAAGGAGAAGCTCGGCGTGGAACACCTTCGGGTGTTTGGGTCGACCTGCTATGTACACGTCCCGGATACGCTAAATGCGAAGACGAGGAAGCTTGTCTTCGTGGGCTATGATGAGCGGAAGAAGGGATGGAAGTGTATGGATCCAGTGACAAAGAAGTTCGTTGTCTCGAGAAACGTAATCTTCGACGAGCTGACGTCATATGATGGTGGCTCTTTTGTGAAGCTGCCGGAAAGCAGGTCGGACAGCGGGCATAAGGAGGCTGCTGAAGATCTTCTGTTGGAGCTACCTGTGTCACCAGAAGCTCCAGGTTGTTTTAGCTCCGGGGCGAAGGCCTCTAGTTCAGGAAGCAGGGGGAGCAATGCTCCAGGTGCTTCTAGTTTCGGGCGGAGGCTTCTGGTTCAGGAAGCAGGGGAAGCGATGTTCCAGGTGCTTCTAGTTCCAGGGCAGAGGCTTCTTGTTCAGGAAGCAAGGAGAGCGATGCTCCAGGTTTGGCCAGGAACGGAGCTGATTCAGAAGAAGCAGCGGAGGTGGTTAGCCGTGATCAGGTTCTTCGGAGATCGAAGAGGATCATCAACCCACCAGCTCGATATTGCGAAGGAAATGCGGTGAGCTCGGTCTCTTGTTTCTTCGCAGGCCCTCTGATCGAGCGTGTGCCTTCTAGCTATGAAGACACCACTGGATTCAAGGAGTGGGAAAACGTCAAGGATGAGGAGGTGACTACCCTCAGGGGAGACGAGGTTTGTGACCTTGTGCCCAAGGTTGATGGTGTTACTCCTGTGACGTACAAGTAGGTGTTAAAGCTGGAGAAGAAAGCGGAGGGAAGCATGACTCCTTTCGGGAGGTGCTTGAGGGATCTCTTATGGTCCGGTATATGCGGAGCGAGGACTATGTCGCAGACATCGTCTCAATGCCGTTATCGGAGGGGTCATGTTCACGGTTACGGGGACTGCTTGGCTGATTACCACTTCTCACTTCAAGGGAGCGTGTTGAAAATTATGAAGTGAAAATGGCGGTCTAGGCGGCCTGTTCGCGCGGTCTGTGCAGACAGGACTGGCGGCTAGCCAGGTCGGCAATGGTGCTGCAGTTAGCTTGTGCTCTGGCGGCCTAGGCGGTCTGTTCGCGCGGTATGTGCGGACAGAAGTGGCGGGTAGCCAGGCTGGCTTGTGTTCAGCAGGCAGTTGGTTCCCGGAAGGTAACTGGGTGGATAGGGCTGCTATCCGCGAAGCTCGCCAAGACAGGCGAGGTGCGGACACGTATGGAGTTCGCGGAGTCTGGGTTGCGGACTGGACTGGAGCTTGGGAGATCGGCATGGCGTGTTCCTTGGTCTAGATCTGGTGGCGGGGTTGGTGGTAACCGCGGAGTTCGTCGGTTAAAGCGGACTGATGCCGGAGTTTGACAGTTTGTGCGGACTGGCTCAGTCCGGGAGATCGCGCGGTTTGCGCTGACTGATATCTCTATCCGCTGAGTTCAACAGTTGTCAGTCTTGTGTGCTTTGGTTGCGGGCTCGGGGTATGCGGACTGGAGTGGTGTCCGCGGGTGGGCGGACTAAAGCTGTCCTCAGTTGGGCGGACTAGGCGGTATTCGCAGAGTCCGGATGTATGGAGATCAAGTCTGTCATAGCCTTGGCAACAAGGCGGATTGGCTTGGTATCCGGCCTTGGTGGTGCAACCTTGGCGGACTGGTTGTCTAGCCTAGTCGCGGCGATCTGGTTGTGTATCCGCGGCTATGCGGATACACTTGGTGCTCTCCGTGGGATAGGGTGGTGATCCTATCAGCTAGGGCAGTGATCACACTTCTCTCCGCGCCTATAAATAGAACCCCTTGTCACATCAACAACAACACCGAATGAACAGTAAGTGAGCTTGGGTAGTTGCTGCGGACAAGGTTTTCTATCAGCGCGGTTTGAAGAGTTTGACCGGGTTGTGTTGTGCAGGTTGTGCGGATAGCGCTGGAAAGCCAGAGACTTAGTTCTAACTTCGGTCAGGGACAGTGCGGACTCTGCGGTTAGCAACCAGCGGTTAGCAGCAGGTCACGGCTTGCGACCAAGCGGTCTTCTCTTCTGCAACTTGTTTCCCAGTTTAATAAGCTGTCCGGTCTGGCGGCTTGTTCAGTTCGGCAGCAGCAGTTCGCGTGATCTGGCGGCTAGGCGACCATGCGGTTAGGCGACTTGCAGATCAACGATCAGAGTTAGCTCAGCATTGGAATAACGAGCAGTCCGCGCGGCTAGGTTACGGTTTGGTGACTTAGCGGTTTCAGCGGACTCCGCGGCGGTTAGCTGCAGAGCCGGCGGTTACTCTTTAAGTTTGCGCGGCTAGTTTCTTACCTTGTATTTTTTTGCTTCCATCGGGTACATTGGCGAATCATGTCTCGCCATGTATGTCTCATCTTGTAAAGATTTTATGATAGTACAAGATACTTGCTCTTCTGTTTGCATATGGCTTACTTGGGCTCGGATATGTTGAGTGTTCTTGCACCTGGTTTCCCGTTTTCCGCGAATCACAAATTTTTACAACGGCCAATGTCGGATCCCTTCAAGTGTCGATTGTTTGTCATCACGTTCAAGGATAAGGCAAGGGACTGGTTTCACCAGCAGCCAGCGGGCTCGATTTATGGCTTCAAGGACCTCTGCAAGGGGTTCTTGCTTTGTTTCTCCACGTCAAAAAAGAGAAAGAAGGGGCCAGAAGCTCTTTTCCTTATCAATCAAGGACCGCAAGGGCCGTTGGGGTCTTATGTAGATCGTTTCCAAGAGATCTGAGTAGTACAGGAGGTGCCCGGGCACACCCTCATGCCAGCCTTCACCTTGGGTTTGCAGGGGGTTCTTCAAGATGGAGTTTGCCTGAGCCCCTCCCCCCGTATCGTTTCAGGATCTAATCGACCGGGCAGGACGTTACATCGAGGGAAAGACAATGAGTCGGGGATTCGTGGTCAAGCTTGACAAGAGAAGAGGAAAAGGAAACGGCGGAAGAAGATAAGATAGAAGCCAAAAGAAGAGAGGAACCGAGAAGGCTGGAGGAAGACGTCATGAGAACCAAGACCGACGAGACCAAGAAAGGAGGTTCCAAGGACCGCCTGTCGGGCCGATGCAGAGGCCGACAGGAGGAGGTTATCAAGGAAGGCCGGGGAGAAGGTTCTTTCCCAAGCGTCAGGCCCGCCACCATTCGCCCGAGAGGAAGCAAGGATCGTAGAGGCCGAACCAGGCGCCCCGTCAGAAGGCGTATGTTATTGGCTGAGGCCGGGGGCGTAGAGGGAGGCCCAGACAGCCAAGAAGGGAAGGAGAAAGGAGGGTGGTTCAATACTGTGACATTCATTAGGCAGAAGGTCACACCACCACAACTTGCCCAGAGTTCCAGGAACTGAGAAGAGGAGCCGAGGAAAGAGACCAGGAGGGGCGACGAGAGCCAGGAGCAGGATAAGAAGGCAAGAACGAAGGAGTTGGAGGACATAATATATATATACATATATATATATATATATTTATTTATTTATAATTATTTTTATAAATTTAATCTTACATTTTATGTTATATCCTATAGTATATATTAACTTTACTATATTCGACGTGCCTCGCCCGCCTCCGCCCCGCCTCTGTCCTGTCTCCGCCCTACCTCTGCGCGGCTCCGCCGCCGGCGGCCTACCCGGAGCCCGCCGGAAGGGTCGCCGGACCCCGACGAACCCTCCGGGAGTATCCTAGCGGCGCTCCTGCAGGGCCACCGTCGACGGTAGCCCAGACCGTGAGGCCCAGATCTGGGCCTCATGGTCAAGGCCACCGCCGGAGCACCGTTGGAATACCCCGGCAGGTTCGCCGGGGTCCGGCGACCCCGTGGGGGAGCTCCGGGTAGGCCGCCAACGGCGAGCCGCCGGCAGCAACCCAAAAAAAAGCTTCTTGTGCAGCAAACTGGAGGTCAATCGGGAGCACGGCGCGGGCTCTTCTTCCTCCTCCCTAAACGCGGCAAACTGAAGGTCGGGGTTGGCGTCTGCAAGCGGCAAAATTCCTTAAGGAGCGAAACGCTAGCTGTTTGAACGAGAGGCGGAAAAACAAATGCGATTTGGGACCAGCGGTTGCGTTTTGCTGAAACGCGCAGACCTAAAAGCCGAACCAAATGAAGCCCTAATCTAAGAGACAAAACTAAAAAGACAGACGATTTCATTTCACAACTCCATAACAACAATATACACGTCTATTTATACATGACCTTTAAGAATATAACAATTAGGCTTGATGCGCGTAGCTGATGAATGTGATTGAAGAGGGCATTGGCGGGGTAGGAGGCATCCTTGTCACAAGCCATGTTGCTGGTCACCAACATACAAGGGCAGAGGACATGAAGGAAGGGAAGCAGAACTTCGTGCTGAAAATGGCCTAATAGGATAGCAATCTGCAACGAGGGCGAAGGCAGCGTGGTCGGCTCACGCTGGAGCGACGATGTGAGCTGTGACGACGTCGGGCGAGTACGCAATCAGAAAAATCGACGAGAGCAACGACATCAAGGACAAGGGGGAATTGATCAGTGTTGGAACAGGGTTGGGCCGACTACCAAACCAGTTGATAGGTGTGTGCAACTATCGGGGGAACGCAAAAGCGAGAAAGGGGGAGGTCAATCGTTTCCTTGGGGTCAGACGCTGGTCATCCAAGAAACCCCAAGCCAAGTTTTTTCACTAAAACAAGACTGAAAATACAATAGATCTCACCTTACATGATGGGGTCTCGCACACAATTAAAATGAGACACATAACAAGAAAATATGAATACAGAATAATAAAATTTATTTGGCCGCAGCCATAGTGTAGTGCTTCGTCATGTGGTCGACTAGAGTAAATGCAGATGAAACATCATCCTGGTGTCTGACTCGTGCTTGCATCCGTATCAAACGACATGTTGGTATAATAATATAATTAGCACTACCAAAATACCCTACAATAGTGCACATGTATATACGCATATAAATACACAAAAATAAAACAAACTAAAGCAAAATAAAACAAAATAAAATATAATAACAAAATGTAATCAGGGGTAAAATAAGTAAAAATATAAATAAATAAATAAAATGAATTCCAAAATATAAACTGTGGTAGAAAATAAGTAAAATGAATTAGGAAATATAAATACAATAGAAAAATAAAATAAAGTAAAATCAAATAGAAAATATCAAGAGAGAAAAATAATTTAAATATTATATAAGTTAAAATAAAATACTTGCATGAGAGAAAATCATGCATCACTCGTGAAACTTTTTTGTCAAATAAAAAATTTAATAAAAATTGAGACAATGACACATCATAAAAATTAAAACACATAAAGAACACTTACAAATTTTGTAAAAAATATAACAAAGAAGGGTGAATATATACATATACAGTGTTTTAAATGTCGGTCAACATGTCCGACATGTCGGAACAGGAAACGACTTGCATAATGAAAATATAAAGGTTATGTCGTTTTGCAATATGTAGGCCGACATTTCGGATCAAATCCGCTATGTCAACCGCCGCCAACATTTTGCGATGTCACCTATTATAAAAAAATAGTGCAAAATTAGTGTCCAAAGGATTCATTAATATGGTCTAATAGCTCTTGCATGTCATTTTATTAATGTTGAAGTGTAGCAGTGGCTCTTTTTATATCAAGATTCTTAGGTGTAGTTTTTTTATTTGTGACAAAACATGAACAATGCTAGAAATTCATTATTTGGGCACAAGGGACCATCCACTGCCATAGAAATGATCCTTCCTCTGTTTGTCTGTTTTTCCTCTTGATTGCTCTAATTGGATTTAGTACAAAAAAACAAAAATATAACGTTAAAGCAGTTTTTGATTGGTTCCATAAGTATTTAGAACAAAAAATTTGTATGTTAACAAAAATTCGTATGTTAACAAAAAAACCGTATGTATTTTGTTCAAGTTTTGTTAATTTATTCTTTGCATTTAATCAGTAGCCCAAGCATTTAAAAACCGGACCGGACCGTCGGTCGGACCGCGGACCGGACCACCGGTCGGACCGCGGACCGGACCACCGGTCGGACCGCGGACCGGACCACCGGTCGGACCGCGGACCGGACCACCGGTCGGACCGCGGACCGGACCACCGGTCGGACCGCGGACCGGACCACCGGTCGGACCGCGGACCGGACCACCGGTCGGACCGCGGACCGGACCACCGGTCGGACCGCGGACCGGACCACCGGTCGGACCGCGGACCGGACCACCGGTCGGACCGGTCAAGGTTAGAGACCCGGTACCACAGCGGACCGCCCAAAAACCGGAAAATCGGGCGGGCGGACTGGTGAGCCGGGAACCTGCAGACTATAGACATCGGTTATTATAATAGCCGCTGTCTATATCCTGCCTGCCAGACTTTAGATAGCGGTTATTATAATAACCGCTGTCTAAAGCTCCATTTTTTTAACTTGACAGATTGTTTACCTACACACAGCCACAGAGATTCTTTCTTCATAGCAGTTAGCAGTAAGCAGTAAGCATAGCTTCTGATATTATGATATCTCAAATTCTCAAATCTCAATATATTTATACCATTAGTCAGTAAACAAGTAAAACAACTAAACCGTTTAGGGTTTACGGACCCGGGCGGGTCAAGGAGCCCGCAATTAAATATCCACCGAAATGTGAGGTTGCTAGGATTTGAACCCAAACCGTTTGCAGATTAACCAAAGGACCCTCAGTTTTTGTGGTCTCTATTTATAATTTATTATATACATATACATAATAATATAAATATAAAATTAAGTAATATTTCACTCATGTATGTATTAAAAAGTCGTCAGATTTCCTCATTTTTATTCTTTTATCAATTAAATTTTTGCGTACAAACTAAAATTTATGCTATTATTTGTTTAATTTTTATGAGCAAAATAAAATAAATAGGAAATTATTTATATTGTGTAATGTACATGAGGTATGATTAATATTGGTCTTACATAATACAGCCATCAAAAAGCAATCAGAGTGTGCAAGTGTGGCACATAAAAATGTTGTTCTAACAAATATCTCATCTAAAGATAAATATGGAATTCTTAGATGCGACATTATAAAGATTAATAATAAAATTAAAAATATCAAATTAACGCGGAGATCCAATATCAACATGCAAATATATAATATAATATTAATTATTTTTATTTTCTAATTATATATATATAATGGTTCGACCCCGGTTGAACCAGTTGAACCGGTTCAACCTTGAACCTCTTCCTTTGCCGGTTCTATGCCCGGTCCGGTTTTCAAAACCTTGAGTACGCCTCATGATTTGGATTACCATTATATTTCTGATTTTTTTTCACTTACCTTTAATTTTTTCTTTACCTTTAATCAGTATTTAATATATTTCTAGTTTTTTGTATTATGTTCACATCCATGTAAAAGATATATACAACTAGGTTAAAAATAAGTAAGAAAATTTAATATAGATGGTAGTGTTAAAATAACATGCTATAACTTAAAATACAAATATTTTTTAGGAATCCGACATTTTAAAATGTCTCTGACATGTCTCCGACATCCGACATTTAAAATCTCAATCCGACATTTCTCTGAGATCCGACATTTAAAACCATGTATGTGTGTGTGTGTGTATACATACATACGAGCGACAGAAACAGGGCTCCGCCCCAATGACTAACTGCGACAGTACCCCGACAGTGACAATACCCCGACAATGACAGTACGTCAGTACCCCGACTATGACAGTGCCCCAACTGTGACAGTGCCCCGACTGTGACAGAACCCCAATCACGGCAGATACAGAGTTTCCCCTTATCAATTAATTAATGCAGTTTAAAATAAACACTTAATTAATTAATGTGAAAAATAGTCATACACTGTTTTTCGATTTTTGTTAAAAAAACATCACTATTATTTATATATTATTAATTTTTCACCAGTACCTTTTTAAATTAAATTAATTGATTTTTATCATTACTTTTCAAATAGACTTTAATAGAGTTGGCATGTCTAATAATAGCCTATCATAGAAGGTATGGGAGCTCTACTAAAAACTTTTTCTTTTTTATAGATTTTCATCATTACTTTTAATTTGAAAATAATGTGTAATTACTTAAATGGGCATTGTATTTTATTTTTTTTAATATATTATATTATATGATAACTCATTATAATCTAATTACATTTTGAATGTTTCACCAAAGGCAACTTTTCCCTTTTAATATGGTAAAGATATATAGTAAATACCAAGGTTTTCATAACTAGACCGGGCAATAAACAGGAAGGCAGAGAGGTTCAAGGTTGAACCGGTTGAACCGGGGTTAACTACATATGCAGAGTTAGCCAGATATTGTTTTGGGAAGCTAATTAAAACAACTAAATAACCGATAAGATCATAAGATACATAATAAATGAACAGCAAAAATTATAAACATTAAGCCGCGACATACTCTTTCGAGAATTTAAATCATATCTACCAAAGGGGTCTACTCCAAAGGCTTCAAGATCGTCATGATACAAAATATTGTCTGCATACACATCATTTGCATAATCAAATTTAAAATAAAACAATCATATTACATAGTAGTAGAAAGATTTAAAAATCAATTTAGCATATATAAATAAAATGAAACACTATAAGAAATTAAAAAAGATAAAATTAAACATAAATTTCGCAATTATAAAAATTTAAAATTGAACTAAAATTAAACACACATATAATATGATATATCCCAATATATACACACACACAAACACGTTTATAAATTGATTAAAATGAAGAATAATATTATACTAATTAATATGAATAGGAATATTATATATATAATATATTTTTGGTATTTTTCTAATAATCCAAGCCAACCCTGTCGGGGGTCTTTGGCATTCACTGTATTGGCGCGGGATCGATTCCCACCGACCGCAATTTTTACAATAATTTTGAGTCAACCCATTATTTGTTTGACCCGCCCGGTTACGGGGAACCGGCCACGGTTCCCGGTCAACCCGCCCGGTCCCCGGTCAACCCGCCCGGTCCCCGGTTTCCGGGCGGTCCGTGGATGAGGCGGTCCTCATACCGTGACCGGACCGGGTAGACTTCCGGTCCGTGGTCCGACCGGCCGGTTTGGTTTTCAAAAGCTTAGTAAATCACATATAGATAGATATATACAACAAATTTGATAAATATTCAAAATCTATACATATACATATATTTGATATATTCTTTTATATATGCGAAATAATATCGTGCACTCAAATGTATTTTTGTTTTATCCAATTCCTTGCATTCCTACTTCAAGTGTATTTCAGTAATATAGGAAAGAAACTAAGAAAAATTGAAACTCCACCAAAGCTATTTAATAAGAGTATAACGGGTTAAAGGTGCCATCATACTTGATTACTCTTCCCAATCAAGATGCAAGTATCAGACGTGATGTGCGGTATATGAATGTAAATTAAAATTGCATTTGTCCTATCAAAAATCATTCTCCTCCAAATTTTTCAGTGCCTTGCATATAAAGACCCACAACTAATACTTAATGGAGAATGCCCACAAAATAATGTACGGAAGGATTTGAAGTCATATGTTACCTGCTTGCTTGTTGGGCTTCTACCCCATGAAAGCCTTACAATTTGTTGACCAATCATGGTTCCATGCACTCTCTGAATAGCTTCCTCGGCAGAAGTCCTGTCGAGCAAAATAAACATTAAATACCTCCGGATCTTAGTAAAGTGAGGTGAGGAGTTGAATCCCCCCGCTTGTTTGGTTACTAAAAATATGAATTTATAGCATGAAGCACATTGTCGGCCTTATCTAGGAATAAAATTCTTTGGTTTCGTTCGGTTTGGCGGAAATAAGGCTTTGGAATTAGAATTGGAGATTAAATTCAATTGAAAATGACCACAAATTCTAATTTTAGGTCTCCAATTCCGTCCAAACAAAGGGACACTTTCAGAAAATAAAGGTAGAAAATAATTTACCAATTTCTAGACATACCTTGCAGAAAATTGTACAAAGCCACACCCTTTTCCTGATGGGATCTTAACATAGACAAGCTCACCAAATTGTGCAAATATTTGCCCCAATTCTTCTTCTGCAACATTGGGATCCAATCCACCAACAAATATCTGCAGAGAAAACATGGTAAGGTCAAGGAGCGCACAGCTGGGTTACTATACTATAAAAATTCTTACAGTTGTGTTTGTGATGTCATTGTCTGGTAAAACTGGTGGCAACTGTGGTGCAACATAGGCTGGTGCGGGAAATGCAGCTGCAAAAGCAAAATCAGTTTAAACTTGTTTTTTTGTTTGGAGAAACAGAACAGAACACATTCTGAGCATTATAGAACATTGCCAAATGAACATAATTCAAAAGCAGCAGCATAATACTAACTTTCAGAGCTGAAGGAGCCTGGCGTCACACCTTTCACAGTTGTGTAGGTTTGCTGAATCCCAATAGTCTTCTTTGGTGTGGCTGCACTGATGCGCATGGGCCTAGTTGAGCAATATACTCCATTCATTTCCGTCATTGCTCGATTCCTTTCCATCTCATCGGCAAATTTAACAAATCCATAACCCTTTGAACGCCCAGTATTGGGATCAGTTACCACTTTAGCGCCTCTAACAGATGGATACTGAGAACGGAAAGTCTCTTGCAGTAAATAATCTGTCACATCTGGTGCTAAGTCGCCCACAAAAATGGAGTGGTCTGGCCCCTCTCCCCGCCTTTCTCCAATGCCAAAAGAAGCCCAATTAAGCCTGAATGTCTGTTCTGTTCCAGGCATCTGCAAACCATTGTATGACTGTAGTATTCTCTCAGCGGCTGCATGAGACACGAACTCTACAAATCCATAACCTTCAGGGAGTCCAGTTATCTTGTTGCGGATGACCTTAATAGAGAGAACCTATTTCCAAGGAAAGTACTCTACATCAAGAAAAAATCAAAAGATGGAAGGGGGAAAAAACTCATTACTTGAAGTATCAAGTAAATTTCAAACAAAAAAAAAAAGAAAAACTAATTAAAATGATGAAAAGGTAACACGAAAAAACAATTCAGCACATTACCTATCTCCAAGGAAAGCATTCTGCATTAAGGTAAAACCAAATGATGGGGAAAAAATCGCTACTTGAAATACGAAAGAAAAACTAATTAAAAAAGACAGGTATTGTGAAAAAAGAATTCAGCACGTTGAGCAAATCTGAGAAACCAAGATCACAGAACTCCACTTGTGTTCTACAACTTGTAATGGAAATAGAAAAGAGATTACTGTAATTAAAAATTCTATAATAAACCACCTTATGGAGATCCCCGTGAATAGAGCAATGCCCAACCAATGATTATTTCAACAAGGTCACTAGCGGAAATCCCACTGATAGTTTAGGGTTGAGCGTCGACCAATATCATGCCAATGCTAGATATTTTATCCCTTTAGATGATGGAAACAAGATCTCTTCTCTTGAACTTGGCCTCCTTACCTGAAACCACTCCTTCAATGGGGTGCCAGAAACCACCCAGGCTGGAGCGGGGCCTGTTGATGTTGATAGTAAAAAGATCTCTTCTTTGAACTTGGTCTCCTTAGAGGACTTTGTCAACCCAGATGGGATTCACGGTCTTGCCAGCAAGGACGGTGGATTCAGAGAATCTCAACCCAAGAGGGAAGCATTCCTTGACTCTACCAGAGGCGAACGACGGTGGAGATGATGACGGCGAGAAACAGTGGAGCCTTACCACGGCTGCTTAGGCGAAAAGCTTGAGGAAGAGCTACAAAATCCCTAACCCTAGAGGAAAAGAGAACTAAATAGAGATAACCGTCTCGCTTCCCATTCCATAGCCCAAGGGGGGCTTCAGATACTTACACACTCAGGCAAATACCCTTACATGAAAAAAAAGACGTGGCATGCATAACAACCTCTAAGCAACGACACCAACAGGACATTAATTAAACACACTAAATAATAAGGAATAATGGATCGTGTGGGCCCATAACATCTCACACGTTCTTCACTTTGAGCTTGTCCTCAAGCTCGAAAGGCACTCGAACTGTTCTTTTATCTCCCAACAGAAGAGCGCTCTTTAAGGAGTTCCCACGACAGAGGCATCATTCCTTGATGATCCCTACTCATGTGCATTAATGTAATAAAAGAGGAGTATGCCATGGAAAGCTCGTCACATGAGCATTGGCCAAATCTGTGGTTGGAATTGGTAGACAAAGCGGCTTGGTGATTGATGTTGACATAGATGGAGCCACTATATGTGAGTATCAAAGCAGGCGGTAGGGCCCATTTTGTTGACACCGAAATTAATCTGGGGTTGGAGAGAAGAGTGTTGGATGGAGATAACTGAGAAAGGTGGTTGAGTCTTTAGGGTTGGTGGGTGTGGCGTATCAAGTAAGTTATTGGTGTGGTCCTCTATGGTTTCTAATTGAGGTTGGCCACGGCTTCTGATTGTGTAATGGGCGACAAGGTACATTGTTGCACAGTTATAAGATTATCGAGTTTGGTAAAGGCCACAGTGTAAAATGCTTGTGATGCCTTGTGATCGGTTACCATGTTTGTCGTAGCAAGTTATTGTTTGTCGTGTCCTCCAAATATTTTTGTCATGTCACCTCAGTTAATGTCATGGTGACAGTCCCATGAGGTATTGAAGGAAGCTCGGCTTCATTACGGTACCAACATCGTGGATTTCCTACCCAAGAGAGGCAAAGTCACCTTAGTAGGCCGGATGTGGGTTGTTTCCCTAAATATATAATTATTTATTGAGAGTGGCCCCGAGCGGTTTAATTACTTGATTAGTAAATCAATTAATTAAGTGGGTGACGTTGGGCTTGAGCTAGCATGTGGAAAGTCGAATGGCAATGTGATGATGGGCTCGGGTAAATCTCAGGGATGGGCTCGAGGAGCGAAGCTGCAACTATTTGCAATTGGCATGTCATAAGTGGGTCATGAATGTCGGTGACGACGGGAGTGGTCAGACGAGATCAACAAGATTTGGAGCAATGAGGACGAGCTAGACAATTGAAGATTCCACTATGGAGGCCTGTTTAATTGTTCAGCAGTAGGAAACAATAGGTTTGTCGGAGATTTGGTCGAGTTTCGTGCTAAAGCAGGTTAATCTTTGCTGCAAGAAGGTCGCTAAGTTTTGTGCTCCTGCGGTAAGGAGGGCAGGCATCATTTGTGAAAACGCCCGGCTCTGAGATTAGGGCTTCACAAGGAAAAGATGATGGAAAAGCGTGTGCGGTTGCGAACGCAAGGAGGCGGAATCATGGAAGCTCTTAACAAATGTTGTGAACCCCAACGGGATTCACGGTCGTGGCAGCGGGGATGGTGGATTCAGGGGATCTCAATAGGAGAGCCCCTTGACTCTAACAAAGGCGGTCTAAGGCAGAGATGATGATGACGCGGATACCATGAAGCCTTACTGTGGCTGCCTAGGCGGGGAACTTGAAGGAGAACTACCAAATCTCAAACCCTAGAGGAGAAGAGAACTAAAAAGAGAGGAAGAAAAGAGAAAACTTTCTTCCTTCATATTTCATAGCTCAAGAGATCTTCAAATAGACTTACACACTCGTACTAATTACCCATAATATCCTTATATGAAAATAAAAGACCCGGTATGCATAATAACCTCTAAGCAACGCAACAAACATGAGATTAATTAAGCATACGCAAAATAACGAATAATAGATTATATAGGCTCATAACATGGATATTGATGGATTGTCCTTTCACCTTGAGGGCTATGCCAAATGTATAAAAATTCTCCATGTCAAGAAGGGTATTATAAAATATTAAATATTCCACATATCTAACGGAGACTATTAAGAAAACTATCTCCTTTATAGAATTGGAAATTCAAGGCCTTAGAGCAAAACCGTTTCGCTCAAGTTGACTCCTCTTAATGTCAACGTGCGAGAGTCCATAAGAGTCATATCGTTCGCAACATCAAGGATAAACAAGTGCTTCAAGCACTGGGAACTAAAGATCAGCTTTAAGCACTGGGAACTAAAGATCAGCTTTAAGCACTGGGAACTAAAGATCAGCTTTAAGCACTGGGAACTAAAGATCAGCTTTAAGCACCTGGTAGAACTTTACCATCTTTTCTCTCTAGAAGAAATATTCCTTCTCAAATATTCTCGTGGAGAGATCGCACTATCTTCTTGATCCATCATTTATTCACCATGATTGTTGTTCACTCTAACCACGACGGTGTTTTATATATTGGCAACTAGCGCTCAATGCACACCACACCAAATGATGTTGGATCAATAATTGTCATGTGGATTCTAGCCAAATGTTACTAAACTCTTGCAACCGATCAAGCCATGCGAGTTGGAAGGGGTGAGTGAAAAGAAAAAAAAGTAAGTAGTTGTATTATTAGTTGAGGAACCACCGTTGACCCATGAATGTGAATAGTTCCCCCTTCATGAATCAAAAGTTACAAACTAGGGTTTGAGGAGAGAAGAATCAGGATGCACCTGGTCTGGATCATTCTTCCTTCGCTATTACAGGTATATATTGTGGTAAAGGAGCATTTTGGACAGAGGAGTGTCAGCAAGCATACGGCGACTCTAACGGTTAGTTGTGTGAGGCGGTACGACATCTAGGATGTCAAATCGCAGGGGGATTATGTTATGCAACTACTCGGAGGAAGATCCAAAAGTGAAGGTGACAACGGTGAAGGAGGATACTATGGAGCCACAACCGCGGCTGCCTAAGCGGGGCTTGCTCGTTAGAGGAAAGAGCTATCAATATCTCACACACCAAAGAAGGGAAAACAGATTAATTCCTTGTGTACATTATAAGACTCAAGAGAGTCTTAAAATAGATGTACGACAGACATAGTTGGAAATAGGCGACACTTGGAAAACGGACCTAATTGGAAATAAGTGGTATACATGGACTCAAATAAAGATGACATACTAAATAGGAACGTGACATAAAGACACAATTAAATATAAAATAACTTGTCACAAAAGCTCGTAACATCTCTCCCGCCTTGCAAAAAGAGCTTGACCTCAAACTCGAGGGAAATTAATGGTGTTCTATTTAGCCAACACCATCATCATCAACTTCCTCGACGTGTAGAGAGAAAAACCGTTTGCGCATGTGGTCACGAGTGTCCTACTTGTCGCAGTTATAACATAAGCCTTGCGCGCATCATTCCATCATATCGGCCCGAAATAGTCAACAGACAGGTGGGTTGGATGACCCTCGGGGCGGCCTTGCTGAAAGCCTATGTCGATGGGCAGATAGGCCTCTTGTGCCAATTGGAAGTGATGGTCGCACAAACGGGCCAGACTTATAACAGTCACTAAGTCTGGAGGGGCCTCAAATTCGACATCAAATCGCAGGCAGTCGCGGAAGTCCGACGGTGAAGGAGGCCTGCATTTCTGGGGAGAGCGTGACGTGCGCCATAAGAAGCTAAAACTAGTCCAGAAAACCATCCACGGATCCCGTATGATGGAGTGTCGTGAGGGCACCAAGAGGATTGTTGTGGATGGGAGGGTTGAAGCGTAGGTTGCAGAAGCAATTGAATTATTCTCACATCAGTCTTGGTTGATCGATGAGGAGACGAGAGACCCAAAGTAGAGCGGAATCGATAAGATGGAAGGAAGCCAGGGAAATTCGCTCCGCAGCTGGAATGTGTTGGTATCCAAAGAAATTGTTCGCACCTAGTGAGCCAACCTGAGGGGTCTGTCTTCCCATCATAAGTTGGGAATTCCAACCTAGTGTAGCATGATAGAGGAACGGTCTCAGGGAGCACAAGGGTCGTAGATGGTAGAAGTGCCTGAATGTTGCAAGCGTGCTCGTGTGCGGGAGCAATGGAGAGATCATTGAGGCGCTGGGAAAGCGCAGTAATGGCCTCTTGATGATGCTCCACGATGGCAGTTTGTTGCACCATTAAGGGATGTACCATGGTCATAAGTTGGCTGAGTTGATCCGATGACTCGCCCATATTGTGTTGGGCAGATAATAATGAGCGGGTTATAGGTCGGTTTGAGACTGGTTGGGTGAGCGGAGAGGACAACCGTGAATTTGATGTGCCACATGACCCACGTCCCTTCCTTATGTTGGTACAAGAAGAAGCTCCCAACAGCCCGAGAATTAAAAACTCTCCAGGAAATTATTAATTTCAAAACTACCCTTTAAGTTTGTAAGTGTCGACTGGACCCAACTGAAGGTGTCGGTTCCTCAAGATTTATTTAATTTTAAAACTGGTTGTGTGAATTATGGTTCGAAACAGGAAAGGAGTAAGCGGCCCATCCTTTCGCAGAAACGCCACACAAGAATTGTGCGGACATGTGGTTCCTTCGACGAAGTTGCGGACGACGATTGTGGAGTCAATCGAGGGAGAGACGGTTGTTGGGGTTGATGATGCATGGGGGAGGCTTCGGCCCGCTGGTTTGTCAAATGGCGAAGAACTGGGGGTTGACGAGGCAGGAAGGTTCGTTATGCGTGAAAGAGAAGAACGAGGCAGGAGGGAGAGCCGAGGAACAAGGGTTGTGCGAGCGTGGAAGGGGTAGTGATTCCAGGCCTGGCAGAGGACGATCCCTTAGGCAACGAGGGTTCGGCTTCAAACTGTCGATCTCTTGGCTTGACAGAATCGCAGCGGGAGGCAGCAGATTCAGCAGAAGAGGAGGTGGATCTGATACCAATTTGTTATGGGCCTAGTCGAAAGAAGAGCCATAGGCAAAGGTAACAACGGCGAGGGAGGATGTCGTGGAGCTGGAACCGCGGCTACCTAAGAGAGGCTTGCTCGTTAGAGGAGAGAGCTACCAATATCTCACACACTTGAGAAGGGAAAACAGATTAATTTTGTGCATGCAATATAATACCCAATAACATCTTTAAATAGGCGTACAACGGACATAGTTGGAAATAAGCGACACACCTGGACATAGTTAGAATCAATTTTGTTGTTTGATTAAGTTTTACATAGCTCATTTGAGATCGTAAAACATAATCAATTACTAATGAATTATGTATACCATTTTAGTCTATCTTTATGGGAATCTAAGAAAACCATAAGTTCAGTAATGGTCAAGGTACTGTATTTTGACTCCACTATTGTTGTGCCAATGGGATTATAACTAGGGGCATATTTGTCAAAATTTAGGGCGCTATATTCTTCTTTTAAAGTATCACGGAGATGTTTTGCCTGATTTATAAAAGTCCTAGCCTTAGCAGAAAATATTGAACTCTTTCTTCTTTTCATAAGGTATCAAAATCTTTCCAAAATGTTTGAAGTCTTATGTGTACAACTCATATTCGTCGAGATAGGCTCAGCTAAGTCACGTCAGCAAACAGGCAACAGATAAAGTTAGAAGAAGCCCCAACAAAGAATCCAGAAGACAAATTTAGGGGTGAGTTCCTTGTAGATCACGCCCATACGCGAGATCTTTGTGGATCTCTCCCATACACGAGATCTTTCCTCGCCTCTTCCATTAGAGAGGCCTTTGATATCTCGGCAGAATGAGCTCGCGAGGCTAATTCTCATTAGCAAAATCTTTTTAAGCAGCACCAATCATCTCGTCGAGGTTCTTTCACCCGCTAGACGGGTCAGGTATTTTGCGGGAGCGACTACTCACAAACTAACACCCCCTGGATTGTCTATAAATATAACCTCATGGGTACAGGAAAAGGCACGTTGAACCCTTCCACAAGCTTCTCTTTTACCAAGTGTGTGTCTTCCTTGTGCCTAGCTCAACTCTTGGCTTTAGGGGGGGAGTTCATATAAAGTTTTGGGTGTGTGGTGGAACATCTTTGTCGTAGCACACGGGACTTGTTTGTAGACGATCTGGTCTCTCTCTTTTGCTTTTGTCATCAGATCTGTGGTGTTAGACCGCATGATTTGTAGCCTCGAGCTACCTCTTATGTCTGAACTCTTGTGAACCAGTTTGCTTGTTCCAACATTATGGTAATCATTTGATTGGTGCCCTTGTGCTCAGTCTTCAAAATGTCTCAGGCCTCTTTGGCTATCCTAGCGACCATTATCCATGGAAAAATTGGTTTGCTTACTCTTTGTTGTATGTAAAGTAATGCTTTTGGATCTTTCATCCTACTATCTGCCAAGGTTTTTAGATTTGCATCCGTTGTTGCAGTAGGGCTGAACTCCATTTTCTACGAGATTCCAAAGTCCTTGGGAAGAAAAGTGACCTCATTTGCACAACCCAATATTCATATAAATTTCCACTAAATATTGGAATTATTGAAGGCGAATATGTGAGGCCATTATAATTTGGAAGAACACATTGCAGTCAGTGCTTTAATACCACTGTTTCAAAATAGAACAGGATGACACAAGGAAGAGAAAGTATATTGAGTTTTCTTTTATTGATAGCGAAAATATTTCTTCTTCACATGATTGCAATTGCCAGTCTTTTGATATAGCTTCCAATGTTAAGGTTGAGCACTTAAAATGGAGTGCCGAGAGCATTATAGGATAAGAGGATATCATGGATATGAAAGGTTTTGTAGAAGGGCAAATATGTCAATCATGCTATATTGATATCAATGTTGAATAATAAGAATATTGTTGAACATCTAAGCTGGGCAAAAATAAAATGATAATGTTAAGAAAAATGTGTGAGAAGAATGGGAAGGAAAATTAATACACAATTACATAAGATGGCTGATTTAGGCTGCGTTTGGGGCAGCTTATTGCCTCCGGTGCGGCAGCCTAAAAACGTTGTTTTTATCATAAGCTCTGTTTGATAAAAAAAAGCTCAAAACTGCGTTTTTAATTATCCGCTCTTTTATACCTATGGCTCAACCGCAGATTCTTTCTCCAGCTCCGCCGCGCCGCAACTCTTCCGCGACCCACGATTTCCGCGACCTGCGACATCTTCGGCGGGACGGAGACGAGACGAAGCACAGAACGAGCTAGAGAGGGACGGAGACAACGGCGATACGGTGCTCTGTTTCGATTTCGCCGCCTGCTTGGGTGAGTTCCCTCCCGGCCTGAAGATCTGTTCTTATCAGCCGATTACCTAGGGCTCAAACGCATTCCTTCTGTTTCGATTTTCCTGAAGAACTGGGTGAGTTCCCTCCCGGCCTGAAGATCTGTTCATTTAATCGCATGTTTTTGTAATTAGATGGGACATGTTGCGTTTCTATGAAAATGGTTTAAATCGAGTATCTGATTTTGCATATGTTTTAGGCGAATCCTTCCCCCAGTTCTTCTCTTTATGCGAGCCTTGAAATAAAAAGAAGGATTGCGTTGGATCATTCTTTAAAATCTACTGCCCAAATCTCACTTTATTTACTGAGATATTCTGTAGGTTGGTTTCTGCTCCTGTCCAAGTGTGTAAACATGCAGATTATGCTCCTGTCCAAGTGTGCTTAAATTTGAAGCACATTGGTAGGATAATCAGGAAAAAAATAGTGGGTGTTTATGGAACAATTTATACTGATCAGGCTGCTGTCAAGTAAATAGCGATTTGATTGTAGCATGACATTTGAAACTACTTGTTATAAAGTAATGGAACTAGGCTGGAGCACATGCAAGCAATAAGAATTGTGTGTGTATGTATATAACACAACCCTATTTATATAATACATGAGTGTGTGTATGTATATATGTGTATGTCATTTTATATGTGTGTGTGAATGTATATAGGTGTATACATGTGTGTGTGTTGTGGTTAATTGTGTGTGAATAATAATATTTTTGATTATAAAAAAACAGCTGCCAAAACTCCATTTTATCCAAATAGTTTTTACAAAACAGCTTATGGATAAGCTCTGCAAACTCCATTTTACCCAAACAGTTTTTTAACAAAACTCTGTTTTCAAAAAACAGCACTTTTTCTGTCAGCAGCTTTCCGTCAGCAGTTTACCATCAGCAACAGCTTAGCCAAACAGACCCTTAGGCAGTGTTCGTTTGGCAGGAATTGGGGGAAGGAATTGGAATTCGGTGTCCCAATTCCAATTCCGCTGTTCGTTTCGACAAATTTAGACAGGAATTGGAATTCTTGCCAAAACCCATGGGTTTTCAAAAAATAAAAAAAACACTACAGTCAAAACCTACCCCCCCCCTAGGTTTTGGGCAGTTTTCGAATAGAAGCTCGCCTTCCGCCGATCGCCCAACGACGTTGTTAGCCTCTGCGGTTCTCTGCGATGAGGAGGCGGCGAGCGCCAGGGCATCGTTGCATTTGGGCGATCCTCCCTCTCCGCTCCTCCGTTGGTCTCCTCTCCCGCTCCGCCGCTTCCAACTCATCCGCCCTGCGCCTCTCCAACTCCATTCTTTTCTTCTCCTCCACATCGTCCGGCGCCGCCTCAGCGGTCAATTCCTGTCTCCTAATTCCATCCTCCAAACGAACAGAAATAATGAAAACTTCAATTCCTGTGAATGAAAACCTTCTTGCAAACGAACAAAGGAATTGGTTTTCTGCCAAAACCAATTCCTTTGCGCCGTAGGTTTTCGGCCAAAACCAATTCCTACATCTCAATTCCTGCGAAACGAACGCACCCTTAATGGCAGCATGGAAGATGAGCAAATTAAAAAAAAACTAGTGATTTCTATACAGTGGAGAATAGAAAATCAAGCCATTGGAGTATTGGATAAATATAGGGTTGAAGACTTATGTAAATATTGCCCGCAGCTGCTTCTCTAGATGAACCCTAACCGTCCTGTTTCACGCGGGAAAGAGCTTGAGGTTACGTGTATGGGGATTCGTGAGAGTGGAATTACCTCGCCGGTGTGAGCAAAGCAGTTGTGAAGGTAGCTCTCGTCGACCCAGTACTGTAGGTCGCCAATCCATAGGGTTCGGATTTCCTCGATGGAGGTGGGCTGGTGGTAGGAGGAGGTGGTCGTCGTAGTCGCCGTGGCAGCGGCGGAGGCGGCGAATGTGGTTGGACCGGCTGCCCAGGCTTGTTGATGGTGTTGCGCCTGCATCCAATGCTGTTGTTGATGGGAAGGATCCATAGTGTCAATATCCTGTCTCGACGAAATTTTTCGGAGCGCCCTAGCCTCAGTTTCTCCTTTTACCGAAAAAAAAAATTGTTTTATTTTGATTTGCAAATTCAAATTTCAACCGGAATTTTTTTTTCTTTTTTGAAAGACTCAATTTGATACTAGTAAACTCAAGTCCCAATTCATTTTGGCCACTTTTGTTGCTCCCACTCGCTCCCAAAAATAAATAATTTGTTTTAAATTTAATTAAAATTTATAAATTTAATTAATATTTTGTTTTGTACTTAAATAATATTTTATTTGGTAAACTTAAATATTTTGTTCGGTAAGCTTAATTAGTTTTCACCGCAATGGCGGTTGGTGCGGCGGCGGTAATGGCGGTCTCGGTGCGGGAACGGCTATGGCGGTACGGCGGCGGCGGCGGCGGTTGGTGCAGTGGAGGTGATGGCGGTTAGCGTGGCGACGGTGATGGCAGTTGGCGCTGCGGTGGCGATGGTGGTTTTGGTGCAACGGCGACGATGATTGTTGGCGTGGCGGCGGCGATGGAGGTTTCGGTGTGGCGGCGTCGATGGTTGTTGGCGCGGCGGTGGCGATGGCGGTTTCGGTGAGGCGGCGGCGATGACGGTTGGCGCGGCGGCGGCGATGTCGGTTGGCGCCGCGGCAGTGATGGCGGTTGGCCCTTTTATAGAATTTTAATAGGGAGTTCGGTCATCCGCACATCATAATCATATAATGTGTTACACGCACACTCATTATGATTTATGAGTGGTTTTAAGGTTGTCCGCACACACATGTTGGGTTTCATCGCTACGCGCATATCCACGATGGATTATATAGTTATATGCACACCATAACCATATAATTTACTATACACATCCTGTTATGCAAATTTCCTGTTATACACACACCTGTCATGCGGATTTCTATTGCACCCACCTCGTCATCATATATTTTACCATGCGCATTAATGTAATTGATTATATGCACATCCATTATGAGAATTCAGTTATACACACACACTATAATGGGTAATTTTATTGATGACAGGGTGTGGAAGTTGCACAACCGAGATAGTGGAGGACAAGCAGCGGGAGTCGGGTGGAGGCCAAGGGGCCAGCTAGTGGAGGTTGGTTGGCAGCGGAGGCCGGCCAGAGAGGCCGACTGGTGGGGGCGACCCGATGGAGGCCGGCTGAATGGCCGGTCGTTCGGCCAAGGTGGCCGACGGGGTGGCCGGTCATGCTGGCAAGGAATTTTATGATCTGTCTTTGGCATTTTAGAGCATGAATTTCTTTGCCCATCTCCTAAAAAAATGAGGGTATATATATTGTTGGTTTTTCTCTGGCCAAGTCTTGATTTCTTGTGTTTTGCTTGTTATTATAGATCCAAAAAATCCTATGATGGAAGAATGTTGGTATTTGGTGTACAAATAACATGGATTGTTGTGTCTTTTTTTGGGGATTGGTCTCACATCTCAATTTTTTTTTTGGTCCCCCTCTTATGTGTGTATATATGAGAAATATGTATTATGTAAGAAAACAACTTTTGTGTGAAAGATTTCGGGATTAAAAGTTTTTTCCCAAATCACTTTTATTTCCTTTTTCCAATAGTGATCTAGATCTCCTTCCCAGAAGGCGGCGCAAAAGCAGATCGTTGTGTGTGGCATCCCAGAGTGTGCCACAAAAGGTAAAGAAGGGGGCTGTGAGTTTTTTCCGGCGTTGTTGTCCGGCGACGCCGCGAACAATGGAGTTAAGGAGGGGTTGGGCGAGGGGAAGGGGACGCGAGGTTGCGACGATGAGGAGGACTGTCGCGTGAATAGGGTTTTGGAGTTTCGGAGCGCGGTGCCAATCGCTGCGATGGGGAGGAAGAAGCCAAGCGCTGCGATGGGGAGGAAAATCGTTGTTCGTGCGATGACTCTCGTGATCGGGATGAAGACGGCGTATCGCGATCGGGAAGAAGAAGACCGGTATCGGGATTTTGAGGCCGGTGAACAGTGCACGTCTCCATTAATTAAGTTTTAATCCGGACAAAAGACAAAAATACCCCTTAGTTAACCCAGCAAAACCAGTTTTATGAGGACATTTTGGGATTTAAATGTTACACCATGAGCTGATTAAGTCTTTGCTTATAGTATAAAGATATGTATTGATGTAAGAAAACAACTTTTGTGTGAAAGATTTCGGGATTAAAAGTTTTTTCCCAAATCACTTTTATTTCCTTTTTCCAATAGTGATCTAGATCTCCTCCCCAGAAGGCGGCGCAAGAGCAGATCGTTGTGCGTGGCATCCCAGAGTGTGACACATCATGGGATCTGGCAATGGAGCACGCAGGGGGAGAGAAATAGTGCGCGCGACATTTCTGAGAGAAGGATAGTTGCGCAGGAAGTGGTATCGTGTGGGTCTTCTTGCTTGCGGACATAGTGCGGCATCGACGACGCGTGATATTCGATGTGAAGCAGGGAGAAGCGACACAGCGGGATCGCGGGAAAAGCATCACGCAGGAAGAAATATCGCGCAGGTCTTCTTGCTTGCGGACGCAGAGCGGCGGCGCGTGATATTTGTTGTGAAGCATGGAGAAGCAACGCGGCTGTTAACCCAGAAATCCACGATCCTCTCCAAGATGGCTAGCTTGCAAGCCGCGGACTGCTTCGTCTCATCCGGGGGGGTTCGCGACCTATTTTTCAGCTAATCGCGCGGATAGACTTTTCTGTCCGCGCAGCTAGGCGTGTAGTCACCTGGTAGTCGCCAGCTTTGTGATGGCGCGGATTGCTTCCCAGTCCGCGCAATCAGGTCGCGCGGCTAGCCGGGCGGGTAGCGGTCTCTTATCCAGCCCACCGCTAGTGGGTAGGCTCTCCTCCCAAGAACCCGCCTAGACCAAGGCTCCTCTTCAGTCCGCCTGCTACAGGCGACCTCACATTCCTATCCGCGGCGACCTCGTCATCAGATCGCTTGGCTGAGCATTCAACGCCCAAGCATGGGGCGGACTCCACCTTAGTCCGCTAGCAGTATGCAGACTCAATCTTAGTTCGCCCAAAGGTGGCGAACTCAGCCTCAGTCAGCCAACAAATGAAAGACGGTACACCCGCCAGTAGGTGGCGAACTCGCTTCAAGCAACAGCAAGACATCTCCTCATCAGTCTACACATCATGGCGCAGACTCAACATTTAGTCCGCCAGCAAGTGGTGGACGCTTCTTCCCCGCAGCAGGCGATCTCCTCAGCTCATACAGCATGGCGCGAACTCGCTCGCAGCTCGCCCAAACCGTCATGGGTGATGCCATCAAGCCCAGTTTTGTGAGTCACCTCCTCGAGCCTATAAATAGCCCCTCATACCTCTCATTTGGAGGAGGAAGGACCGGGGAGCAACCAGGACATATAACACTGTAGATACAGTTTTCAATCCGCCTGCAACATTCGCGGACTAGACTAAGATAGTCCGCGCGGCCTCAGGGACTAGCTGTCGCGGCCTAGTGTTTGGACTTAGACTCCAGCAACAAGATCCTCAACAGCCTGTCGGGGCGGATTCAGCAGTTGCCCAAGCGGATAGTGTTGTCGGCCTCTGCAGCAAATATCACAGCGACCTACTTGGTCAGACCGCGCGGTTAGGCCGCGGTCTTCTTTTCAGCGGACAGACAGTCTGCGCGCACTTGCGATCTGAGGCGGCTTTCTACGCAGTCAGGCGGCCTGAGGCAGCGGATTGCAGGGCAAGGCAGTCTGCGCGGCCCGGCGACCTGAGTCAGCAGTCTGCGCGGTCTCGAAGACTTCACTTTCTAGCCGCCAACTTCTCTCTTGTACCCTTTATTTTCCATGTAAAGGAGCTAACTCAAACTGTAACTCAAGCTTTGTAATCAAAGGAAAGCCCGTCGCGGGAGTGACATTTTAGCCGCAGCGGGCGAACTCTATTGTTGTCGTTGCCAGCGGCCTCTCTTTTTCCCTTCTCCCTTCTCTCGGCCTCAACCGTTATTCCTAACTATCAAAGTAACCGGCTATTCGACAGTCCTCATCACCTCTCATATCCCTGTATCCCGGATCGAACGTGTTCACCTCTCGAGCTCACGAAGAGGCGCATTTTTGGCATCAACATTTAACACGCGACCTTCATATTTCAAACAGACATTGAAATCCAACGGTTAGCCATGTAAGACCATCAACCTACCGAGAACCTCGCTCCTTCAAGTCCTAGTGAAGATCCTCTCTGGGAATCCTTGGAGCAATCACGTCGGGAAATCGCCCAGCAGTTACAGGCAATCAACCATACTCTAGCTGCTATCACGCAGCGATTAGAGGCGCAACCTGCAACAGTGTCGGTTCTTCACGTCAACCCGACACCAGCATTGGGGAATCCACAGACCTATCTGCCGGTCTACCCTCTCGTTTATCCACCAGCTCATCCGCCGATCTGTCCGACAACCTACCCGCCAGGGCTGGCCGCAGCTCCTTTGTGGTCTCAAAATGACGAATTTATAGCTCGTCAAAACTTCTTCTGGGAAGCTGCCCGAGGAAGTCCATCAAGATTCTTGAATTTCTAGGGAAGTCATCCCTACCCTTCAGCTCCTGCAGCTGCTCCTCCCGTGGCAGCTTTTTCTTTTTATCCTCTCGCTCATTTTTCAACTACAGCTTATGCTCAATTTTTTCCTTTCCCTTATGTTTTAGGAGAACAGGAAGAGCCATCGTCGTTTACAGAGAAAATACGGCAAGAACCGACTCCAGCTCACCTTAGAGAGCCGCAACTACAAGTTTACATTAGGGAGTCGAACCCAATTGCACACTTACAAGCTTTTGAGTCAGACGTCGCTTTCAGGACTCTTACAGATGCTACCAGGTGCAAACTCCTCACAACGTCCTTTGATGGACAAGCGAGAGAGTTGTTCTATGGACTGCGTCCTCAGTCCATCACATCCTTTGCTGATCTGCGAAGAGAGCTTCTGCTCAGATTTTCTACCTCTACAAAGAGAAAGGGCGGTCCGGAAGCACTATTTGAGATCAGGCAACGAGAAAATGAGACTTGGGCTCATTTTCTCGATTGTTTCCAAAGAGAGATTCTTGAGATCGAAAACGTCGATCCAGAAATGTACCGAGTCGCCCTAATAAGTGGTCCACCACTTAAGTTCGAATCTAATATCTGAGTGCCAAGGACATACCAAGAGATGATCAGCCTTTCCATCTATACATACGAGGTGAAAAAAGTAATCCCAACTATATCTCCAGGCTTGTAACAGATAAAGATCCCTCTTCTTCGTACGGGTAACATCCAAAGTCTCCTCAGAAGGATTTTCAACCGCGAGCAAGGAAGGGAAGGAATTTCAGACGTCATCAGCTCCTCTTCCCAAGCCGGGATCACTCCCAAGGCCAAGATTACAATTGTCAGCTCCTCCTGCTTGTCCGACACTTGCTCCGCAAGCAACTTCAGTTTACTAACACCCGGGTGGTAACTCTCCAGAAGATGAACTAGACCAAGTTATGCTGGAAGTAGTCCAAGTCATGAAAGGTAAGACCAGTTACAAAAGGCCTTACCAGCTCGCAAATCAAAGACTCAAAGATTTGGATCCCTACTGTGAATTCCATAAAGAGAAAGGTCATCTGACTGAAAATTGTCGAGCACTTCGTCAAAAATTGGAAAGAATGCTGAAGCAGTGCAAGTTGTGTGACTTATTCTAGAATAATGACCACTCTGATCCGTCTACTTCAAAAGACAAAGAAGTAGCAGACATTCCTTTCGGCTCAAAGGGAGTGAGCCAAATCAGCAATGGTGTCAAGTTCAATATTAGCAAGTGCATCGATGCCGATGACGAAGGCACTCTTGTAGAACTACAATGCTAAGGAAAAAGAGGACATCGCAAAGTCCCAAAAGCTTTTCGTAATCATACCTGGCTGTTTTTATTCTTTGAACATTTTCTCTGGAACACTTAAATAATCTTTCATTCATTTCAATATTTTTGCATCAGAGATCCCGTACTGACACTTTCCTTTATTTAAAGTGTCTCCTCTTTATTTTCTCTTTGCCAAACGGATCGCTGAACCAACGAGATATCGTCGAGTGTTGCTTGACCCCCCCATATGTTGGTTTTTAGTGTAACACCACGATGACCACATATAGCTGGGAGTGTTGGCATGTGTGCAGTGGGAGCCGTCCAATCTGTGCAGGCGGACTTCAGGGCTTTGGATCCTAGCCGGTAACTAACACACAGCGCGCATCAAGGGAGGTCCCAGTGTGTTAGCTCTACTGTGCTCCGTTAGGGATACATTACAGCTAAGATGATCGTTGCTTGGCAAGCAATGGCCCCCAGGTGTAGCCTTGTCTATGTGATCATCTCACGTTGTGATCGTCGAACACTCCAAGATACTCTCAAGCCGTGTCTTCAAGGGACCCACAATATCGCTGATATTTTAGGGCGAGCAATGTTGTAGACCACTTAGCGCACATGGTGTAACACCTCTACCCGTCACGTAGGATATAATAGAGGGTCCAGCCGGGCCCCCACACCATATTCCACAAAAAAGCGGAGACGTCACAAAATAATACCACGAATCACCGCATCCTAACACAGAGCATTCTAGCGGAAGCTTCAGGGTTGAAAACATGAACTCAATAATACAGGAATTGTCCACTTCTATAACAAAATAGGAATGTATACAAACATACACAACAGGTACACAGCCTTATGGCGTTTATAAGTTTCTCTGAACAAAATGTGTGGTTTATAAACATCGGCACGCAGGCCGGCCACACATGAACAAGACTAAGCAAAACAAGGCTTTCGAGGGCAGCAACGCAGCTTGGGCTTCAGCCCGCTAAGTCCCGCTTGGACCAGCACCACCTGCACCTGCAAGAACCAATCCACCAACTGGTGGCAAACAGGGAAACGATCAGCATTCAGCTGACCAATTATAACGACCCTGCCCCTGGCACGGGGCAGCGGAATTCCTTCCATACATAGCAATGTACATCACACACATATATATATTCTCAACCACCAAGGCAATACATATCACAAATGCCGGCACGACGGCCCGACATTCCGTGCACTCAGGGCACATTTAAGTGTACCGGAAACACCGGATCCCGCCACCGTTCAGAGGTCCCAGACATGACGGTCAAACTTGAGCACTTCTAGTGTTTATGGCGCCCAGGACAAAGACTCTCATTATGCCCCTGACGAAAGCCCAATGCCTTGACGCTCTCTTGTACAGCTGGCATAACGCAGGTACAGATCAATCACCCCCCGTTGCTCAAATCGCCTTGCCACAAAGGAATACCGAAGTACTCATGGCCAACTTACAGGCGCGGGTCGGTTTCACCTTTCCTGTTCGACACTAAGTCCTTTTTCGTAGTTGCAGCCCTACGGCTCAACTTCATACCACATGGCGCTCACGACCACAAGAGTTGAACCCAGCTCTCACAATTTCCTGGACTTCCTCCAGTACTTCCTGCGGCACCAAGCCACAGGCATCCACCACATATTTCATGCATACTAGCAATAATCACGGAGTCTTCTCAGATGTGCAAACAAGCATCACCAATCCAGACCAACATATTTGGATGGGCTTCACACAACATGTCTAACCGTACTCACACTTCCAGTTCTAATGCACTACAACAAGGGATGAACCACCAATCCCAAGGGAATCTCATTGCCATCCACCTTTTGGTGGAGGATTCCTATGCAAATGCAGGAAAGAAGGACTTCACTTGTCCAAGAAGGGAATCGTTATTCTTGGAAGATACTTCGGAGCCATGGGGAGAAAAGCAAACGGATGAACGTCCTCGCAGCAGTCTTGCCTTTGCAAATCCGAACTCGGCTCGCGATTTGAACCACCGTAGCACCACCGGCAGCCGGCTTCCTCTTATTCTTCCTCCTCAAGCTCTCCTCTCTTTCTTACTTAAGAAAAAGCAAGACACAACTCAAACAAGAGCCTCCTCCTTCTCAAGGCCGGCCTTATCACCCTAGGGATGAGCCTAAATCATTAGATCTTGGTTAAAGAAAATAAACGGATCAGATCAGCCCTTAAACTGATTTCCTGGACTGAACACGGGTAGTGACACACCCGTGTCACAGGCCGTGTTCCTGAAGCGGCTACATAACCGACTCACCAAGTCCAGAACACGGGCTTATACACACCCGTGTCAAACCCCTAACACGCCCGTGTCAGAAAGCCAACGGTCGTGTGACTAGCCGTGTCACTCTTTCAACACAAGACCAGATCACCCGAGAAGGACGCGGCTAAGGCACATGCCCGTGTCCTTAGCCGTGTGCCAAACACGCCCGTGTCACAGGCCGTGCTCCACACTCAACGCCATTCTACTCAACGCAACTCAACGCCATTTTACTCAACGCAACTCAACGCCATTCAACGCCACTCAATGCCACCCGGGTATTCACCTGAGCAGGAAACACCCTTGGACACACCCATGTCCAAGGCCGTGTCACCTCATCTCGAGAACTCGAGTCGACGCCTACAGTAAAGGACACGATCTTGGACACGCCCGTGTCCCAGGCCGTGTGCACTGGACACGCCCTGGACACGCCTGTGTCCCAGGCCGTGTCACCCAGCCTGACCCATTTTGGGACTTCGGGATTTTTGGGGTGTTACAATCCTCCCCCCCCCCCCCCGCTTAAAATAAATTTCGTCCCGAAATTTGTACGCAGCAAGGGAACAAACATTACAATGTTATGGCACTAACAGTTTTGTTACAACAGAACGTACATGTTCAACAATTTACACAAAAAGCTCGGGAAACTCAGCTCGCATGGTCTGCTCTCGCTCCTATGTTAGCTCCTCACGGCCACAATTGTCCCACCGGAATTTGACCATCCCGATCATCTTGTTCCACAACTGCTTTTCGGCTCAATCCTCGATTCGAATAGGCCTAACTTTTGTCGTTAGCCCACTGTCGACCGATACTTGATCTGCAACAACCACTTGGACTGGCTCTCTTAGCACCTTCCGCAACACCGAGACATGAAACACATCATGCAAACCGCTCAGCTCTTGCGAAAGTGTTAACCGATAGGCAGCTTCACCAATACGCTCGATCACTTCAAACGGTCCCAGATACCTCGGGCTCAACTTTTTCAGACGTTGTATCCTGGATACACCTTTGAATGGTTTGATTTTCAAGTACACCCAATCGCCCACCGCAAACTCCACGTTTCAGTGCTTGGCATTGTAATACTTAGCTTGTCTGTCTTGAGCCACCATCAGTCTTTCACGTATCAATCGTACAATTGAGTTGGAATCATCTAACTCTTCTCGTCGATACAACTTCGTTTTGCCAGTCTCCGCCCAAGCCAAAGGTGTACGACATTTTTCTACCGTATAAAGCTTCAAAGGGCGCCATTTGGATACTTGCTTGGTAGCTGTTGTTGTAGGCGAACTCAACTACACCGAGATGATCTTCCCAATTCTTCCCGAAATCCAGCGCACACATTCGGAGCATATCCTCCAACGTCCTGTTGGTTCTCTCAGTTTGACCATCCGTTTGAGGGTGGAAGGCTGTACTAAAATGTAATTTTGTACCCAACAGTTCGTGGACTAATCTCCAATCACCCAAAGTGAAACGCCCATCTCGATCACTAACGATGCTACGGGGCACACCGTGCAATCGTACAATAGTATCCACGTATATTTTTGCCAACTTCTACACTGAATCGTCCTTACGGTTCGGGATAAAGTGTGACACCTTGGTTAACCGGCCCACAATCACCCATACCGCATCATTTCCACGCTGTGATCTCGGCAATCCATGCACGAAATCCATGGAAATATCGTCAAATTTCCATTCAAGAATAGGTAACGACTTTAGTAAACCATCCGGTTTTTGGCATTTCGCCTTTACCAAAGCACACGTTTGACACTTGGTGACATAGTGTGCTATGTCCTTCTTCATTCCAGGCCACCAAAATAGTTTCTTCATATCTTTATACATCTTCGTGCTCCCGGGGTAAACTGAATATTTGGTGAAGTGGCCTTCATACATCACCTCTTCACGAAGGTTACCCTTACTTGGGACACACAGACGACTGTCCTTCTGAAAAAGATCGTCATTAAACGAAAATCTAGAGTCCGCACTTTCCACTGCATAGCGTTGTAGACTTTCATCAAGTTTTGTTGCTTGTCGAACTCTGTCCGCCAGGTCACACTGTACCTCCGTCCAGTTTAAGCACGCATCTGCAGTGACATTCCTTTCAACACAAGAAATATTTAATGCCTCCGGTTCTCGAATTAGGCTTTCATCATGCCTTAAAATCCAACTTGCCCTTGCCGGAGTTCGACGACTCAAGGCATCCGCGACTACATTCCCTTTACCGGGAGTATAATGAATCTGGAAGGTATAGTCACCAAGAAACTCCATCCATATTCTCTGTCGCATATTAAGATCTTTCTTGTCCAACAGATATTTCAGGCTCTTATGGTCCGTGAATATATCCACTTTCACGCCATATAGATAATGACGCCATAGTTTGAGTGCAAATATTACCGCGGCCAATTCCAAATCATGGACGGGGTAATTCCGTTCATGCACCTTCAACTGACGTGAGCCGTAAGCTATCACTTTTCCGAATTACAAAAGAACGCAGCCTAAGCCGCTACCTGATGCATCACTATAGACCTCAAAGCCGTCTTGACCACGTGACGATGTTAAGATTGGTGCCGCGGTCAAACGACTCTTTAACTCTTTAAAAGCTCGAGCGCACTCCGGCGTCCAAATGAACTTCTGATCCTTTCTCGTCAGTGTGGTGAGAGGCAAAGTTATTCTTGAGAAATTCTCTACGAAGCGCCTGTAGTAGCCCGCAAGCCCAAGAAAACTCCTGACTTCTGCTAATGAAGAGAGAACAGGCCACTCCCGTATAACAACTATCTTGGAAGGATCCACCACAATGCCCTCTCCACTAACCACATGGCCAAGGAAAGCCACTGACGACAGCCAAAACTCACACTTAGAGAACTTGGTGTAGAGCTTATTCTTCCTCAGAGTGTGCAACACCATCCGCAAGTGATTTGCATGATCTTCTTCGGATTGGGAATATACGAGGATATCGTCAATAAATACGATTACAAAGAGATCCAAGTATTCCCTAAACATTCGATGCATCAAGTCCATGAATACCGATGACGCATTAGACAGCCCAAACGGCATTACCGTGAACTCATAGCGACTATAACGTGTTCCAAACGTTGTTTTGGGTATGTCACTTTCACGAACTCTCAACTGATAGTAGTCTGACTTCAAATCTAACTTGGAGTATACAGTCGAGCCAACTAACTGATCAAACAAGTCGTCGATCCGTGGAATTGGATACTTGTTCTTTTCTGTTAGTTTGTTTAGTTCTTTATAGTCAATGCATAAACGCAAGCTGTTGTCCTTCTTTTTCACAAAGAGAACCGGCACGCACCAAGGCGAGTGACTTGGGCATATATAGCCTTACTCTAGCAATTCTTGCAACTGAACCTTTAGTTCTGCCATCTCCTTTGGCGCTACTCAATAAGGTGAGCGGGCCACAGGTTTTGCACCTAACACTAGCTCGATAGCGAAGTCGATTTCCCTTTGGGGTGGTAACCCCGGAAGGTCTTTTGGAAACACATCAGCGTATTCCGATATAATCCGCACCTCACTTACACTGGCCTTCGGCTCCACCGCCTCAATGAGTGTGAAGAATAACTCCGCACCCTTCCGAACTACCTTAACGACTTGGAGAGCATATATCAATACCCTACTCATCCCTCGCATGCCACTGAACTTGGCCTCTTGTTCGGTATTTTTCCCCAGTATAACCTCTTTTGAGCTGCAATCTATACAAGCATGCTGCTCTGATAGCCAGTACATACCAAAGATTATATCAAACTCTGATATCAGCAATATTAACGTTTCCACCTTGAAATCCCGACTCCCTATCTTGACCTCAACACAACAAGACTTATCCGCACACATCAAACATCCGTTAGGTAGTAATACATTCAGACTGTCTGTCGCGGTCCATATAGACACCCCGATTCGCAAGATAAAATCTTCCGAAAGAAACGAATGTGAAGCACCTGTATCGAACAGTGCTCGTGCCGAATAGTCCCGTATAAGGACAAAACCTATAACACCAAGATTAAAACAAACACATCACACAACATACAATAACATTTAAAACTGCGCGCACCTGTGACGACATCGGCCTGCTTAATGGCCTCCTGTTGCCCAAGGTTGAAGACCCGGGGCTGCGCGTGTGATGCAGAAGACTCCACCACAGTCTTCCCTTTCTCCGCATAAGATGCTCCCGTCTTCTTTTCACCCTTCGGAGGGCCAACTCGGCAATCACGTGCAAAGTGTCCCAACTTCCCACACGTAAAACAAGCGCGAGATCCATACCCAGAAGATGCTTCTGTCACAGTCGCTGAAGGAGCTTGTCCAGTAGATTTGGACTTCTTATTCCATCTCCTTCGGTATCTAGACTTCTCCGAACGCGGCGGCTTAAACTCCAGTTTCGTAACAACCAAGGTCCCCCTTGCTTGTCCTCTTTTCATATCCTTTTCCAAAGATCGAGCCGTACAGACCAACTTTTGGAATCCCTGATTCACGGAAATCGAGAGCAAATACCGGAGCTCATCTCGTAGTTCCCCATAAAATTAACTGGTATTATTCTCCTCTTCTGCGAAGATATTGCCCGCGTACCGTCCCAAATGTGTAAATTCATGCAGATACTCATCCACACTATGCTCCCCTTGAGTTAAATGTTGGAACTCCAACTCCATGGAAATTCTTTGCTGCATCGGAAGATGCTTTGCTAAAAACAATCAAGAGAACTCATCCATCGAGACTCCCGTCAAAGGTCTGCCCATCAAGTGATGCAGGTCGACCTCGTCCCACCACAACCGAGCCTCTCCCTCAAGCAAGAAAGTGGTTAGTGTGACTTTCTGTTCCTCCTCTACTCTGATAACTATCAAGAGCCTCTTAATCCTTAAGAGCCAATCCTCCGCTTGGGCTGGGGAACCCGCCCCAGTAAATTGAGGAGGATTGAAGCTCATGAACATCTTCAATTGTTGATCTACCGCTCGTGGATCAATTACAGCTTCCACTGGTTCTTCTCTTATCTCAGCATGAATTGGCACCACTGCAGGCCGAGCCTGCCCAGCTTGCTGAGCATTCATAACCGCAATCACTGTCTCCGTAATCAAACGGACATTTTCAGCAGATGGAGGAGGTGTGGGCACCTCAGCCGGTGCCGCACTTTCAACAGAATGTTGAGGTTCCGACTGACCCGCAACACTTCTAGTCACCTATATGTATAGAAACACAATTTAGCGACTAAACAAACGGCAAACAAACCAAAAATGAACGCACAGGTTCACCAAACAAGTGTATTTACATTCTTAAGTGGACATTATTGAGTTCAAAATATGCGTTATAAAGCATGGTGGGCCCATAACCCACAGGTCGGAGGATCGAAACCTCCCTCTGATACTAAATTGTAACACCTTTACCCGTCACGTAGGATATAATAGAGGGTCTGGCCGGAGCCCCACACCATATTCCACAAACAAGCGGATACGTCACGAAATAATACCACGAATCACTGCATCCTAACACAGAGCATTCTAGCGAAAGCTTCAAGGTTGAAAACATGAACTCAATAATACAAGAATTGTCCACTTCTATAACAAAATAGGAATGTATACAACCATACACAACAGGTACACAGCCTTATGGCGATTACAAGTTTCTCTGAACATAAGGTGTGGTTTACAAACATCGGCACGCAGGTCGACCACACATGAACAAGACTAAGCAAAATAAGGCCTTCGGGGGCAGCAACGTAGCTTGGGCTTCAGCCCGCTAAGTCTCGCTTGGACCAGCACCACCTGCACCTGCAAGAACCAATCCACCAACCGGTGGCAAATAGGGCAACGGTCAACATTCAACTGACCAATTATAACGACCCTGCCCCTAGCACGGGGCAGCGGAATTTCTTCCCTGTATAGCAATGTACATCACACACATATATATATTCTCAGCCACCAAGGCAATAAATATCACAAATGTCGGCACGACGGCCCGACATTCCGTGCACTCAGGGCACATTCAGGTGTACCGGAAATACCGGATCCCACCACCGTTCAGAGGTCCCATACATGACGGTCAAACTTGAGCACTTCTAGTCTTTATGACGCCCAGGCCAAAGACTCTCATTATGCCCCTAATGAAAGCCCAATGCCTTAACACTCTCTTGTACAGCTGGCATAACGCAAGTACAAATCAGCCACCTCCCGTTGCTCAAATCGCCTTGTCACAAAGGAATACTGAAGTACTCATGGCCAACTTACAAGTGCGGGTCGGTTTCACCCTTCCTGTTCGGCACTAAGTCCTTTTTCGCAGTTGCAGCCCTACGACTCAACTTCATACCACATGGCGCTCACGACCACAAAAGTTGAACCCAACTCTCACAATTTCCTGGACTTCGTCCAGTACTTACTGCGGCACCAAGCTACAGGCATCCACCACATATTTCATGCATACTAACAATAATCACGGAGTCTTCTCCGATATGCAAACAAGCATCACCAATCCAGACCAACATATCCGGATGAGCTTCACACAACATGCCTAACCGTACTCACACTTCCGGTTCTAATGCACTACAATAAGGGATGAACCACCAATCCCAAGGGAATCTCTTCGCCATCCACCTTTTGGTGGAGGATTCCTATGCAAATGCAGGAAAGAAAGACTTCACTTGTCCAAGAAGGGAATCGTTACCCTTGGAAGACGCTTCGGAGCCATGGGGAGAAAAGTAAATGGATGAACGTCCTCGCAGCAGCCTTGCCTTCGCAAATCCGAACTCGACTCGCGATTTGAACCACCGTAGCACCACCGATAGCCGGCTTCCTCTTCTTGCTCCTCCTCAAGCTCTCCTCTCTCTCTTACTTAAGAAAAAGTAAGACACAACTCAAACAAGAGCTTCCTCCTTCTCAAGGACGGCCTTATCACCCCAGGGATGAGCCTAGACCATTGGATCTTGGTTAAAGAAAATGAACGGATCAGATCAGCCCTTAAACTGATTTCCTGGACTGAACACGGGTAGTGACACGCCCATTTCACAGGCCGTGTTCCTGAAGCGGCTACAGAACCGACTCACCAAATCCAGAATACGGGCTTAGACACGCCCGTGTCAAACCCTTGACACGCCTGTGTTAGAAAGCACACGGCCGTGTGACTAGCCGTGCCACTCTTTCAACACAAGACCAGATCACCCGAGAAGTACACGGCTAAGGCACATGCCCGTGTCCTTAGCCGTGTGCCAAACACGCCCCTGTGACATGCCCGTGTCACAGGCCGTTCTCCACACTCAACGTCATTCTACTCAACGCCACTCAACGCCATTCAACGCCACTCAACGCCACCCGGGTATTCACCCGAGCAGGACACGCCCTTGGACACGCCCGTGTCCAAGGCCGCGTCACCTCATCTCGAGAACTTGAGTCGACACCTACAATAAAGGACACGCCCTGGGACACGCCTGTGTCCCAGGCCGTGTGCACTGGACATGCCCTGGGACACGCCCGTGTCCCAGACCGTGTCACCCAGCCTGACCCATTTTGGGACTTAGGGATTTTTGGGGTGTTACACATGGCCTAACTGATCAGCGTAGCTTGTATCCCAAGGCACGAGAGCAGTGCGTCCATTGTTCCTTCTTAAGATTTTGTTTTTTCTTTTTTGTGCCCTTCCGGGAGAGTCTAGTTAGTCCGCTTTTGTGTAAGTAGCCTTTTTTCAGGTTAACAGGCTAAACCCAACCTCTCTGAAGGATTTGTGGCGTTATACTTCTTTCTTATATTCTTCTTGTATACTCAGCTTATACAGAACTCAATCCATCGGCAGTTAACCATGCCCCTACTATGCTTATTGAATATTTTTTTGCACCAATTGTTTAATTGAATAATCTGGTTCTCTTTGTCTACAAACTGTGCGATCTAATCAAAATGGTTTTTTCTGGCTGAATTGGATTTCATATTGAGGATATTATATCTGACCGCACAAGAAGATTATTGTTATGGCTTGATCTCTACTCGATTCTGCTCATTCTTTTATTCGTTCAACGGTTTGTTGAATATTCTTTGTGTTATTCAATTATATTTGCCTTACTGCATCAAAATTTAACATTTAGCAAAGATTAACAGATATCCACGACTCCTCTATAGGTATTCATGCCTTGCGTTTCTTTTTACCTGCTTATTCTTACACTTCTTTTGCAGAGATTAGTAGATATCTGCGAGTTCCCTTGAGGTACTCGCATTCTATTTTTCTTTCATATTTATTTCTTACTCTTCTTTTGCAGAGATTAACAGTTATCTGCGAGTTCCCTTCAGGTACCTCATTCTATTTTTCTTTCATATCTACTTCTTACTCTTCTTATGCAGAAATTAGCAGGTATCTGCGAGTTCCCTTCAGGTACTCATATTCTATTTTTCTTTCATATCTGCTTCTTACTTTTCTTTTACAGAGATTAGCAGATATCTGCGAGTTCCCTTCAGGTACTCACATTCTATTTTTCTTTCATTTCTGCTTCCTACTCTTTTTTTGTAGAGATAAACATGTATCTGCGAGTTCCCTCCAGGTACTCGCATTCTATTTTTCTTTCATATTTGCTTCTTACTCTTCTTTTGTAGAGATTAACAGGTATCTGCGAGTTCCCTCCAGGTACTCGCATTCTATTTTTCTTTCATATCTGCTTCTTACTCTTCTTTTGTAGAGATTAACAGGTGTCTGTGAGTTTCCTTTAGGTACTTGCATTCTATTTTTTTTCATATCTATTTCTTACTCTTTTTTGCAGAGATTAGCAGGTATCTGCGAGTTCCCTTCAGGTACTCGCATTCTATTTTCTTTCATAATCTGCTTCTTACACTCCCCTGACAGGGTTTAGCAGATACTTGCGAGTTCTCTTCGGGTACTTGTAAGTTATTTTTCTTCCATACCTACTCTCGTCTTTGTTTTGCAGGGCTCAGTAGAAGATGTCCACAAGTCTTCTTCACTTGGCGGGGACAATTTAGGTACTCGCGAAGTGCACATTTATTACTTATTCTAACTCTTCTCCTTCGCAGAGGAAAAAATAAGTACGTTCAGACTTTTTGGGGAGAGACGTCAGGTTCTATATCTCTCCCTCTGTCTTTTGTTTTTCTGCTTATTCCCTGAGGAGCGGATCGCGATTTCGGGGGGTATCTCTACTTTTTCGAAGTTTCCTGCAAACTTAAAAAAGTGCGGGGATAATGTTAACCCAGAAATTCATGATCCTCTCCAAGATGGCTAGCTTGCAAGCAGCGGATTGCTCTATATCATCTGGGGGTTCGCGTCCTATTTTTTAGATAATCGCGCGGATAGACTTTTTTGTCTGCGCGGTTAGGCTTTTAGTCACTCGGTAGTCGCTAGCTCTGCGATGACGCAGACTGCTTCCCAGTCCGCGCAATCAGGTCGCGCGGCTAGCCAAGCGGGTACCGGTCTCTTCTCCAGCCCACCGCTAGTGGGCAGACTCTCCTCCCAAGAACCCGCCTAGACCAAGGCTCCTCTCTAGTCCGCCTGCTACAGGCAACCTCGCATTCCTATCCGCAGTGACCTCGTCATCAGACCGCTTGGCCGAGCATTCAACGCCCAAGCATGGGGCGGACTCCACCTCAGTCCGCTAACAGTAGGCGGACTCAATCTTAGTTCGCCCAAATGTGGCGGACTCGGGCTTAGTTCGCCAATAAATGAAGGACGATCAACCTGCCAGCAAGTTGCGAACTCGCTTCCAGCAACAACAAGAGATCTCCTCATCAGTCCACACAACATGGCGCAGACTCAACATTCAGTCCTCCAGTAGGTGGTGGACGCTTCTTCCCCGCAGCAAGCGATCTCCTCAGCTCACACAGTATGGCACGAACTCACTCGCAGCTCGCCCAAACCGTCAGGGGTGACGTCATCAAGCCCAGTTCTAGGAGTCACCTCCTCGAGCTTATAAATAACCCCCATACCTCTCATTTGGAGGAGGAAGGACCGGGGAGCAACCAGGACATACAACACTGCAGATACAGTTTGCAATCCGCCTACAACATTCGCGGACTGGACTAAGACAGTCCGCGCAGCCTCAGCGACTAGCCGTCGCGGCCTAGTGTCTGGACTTAGACTCCAGCAATAAGATCCTCATCAGCCTGTCGGGGCGGATTCAGCAGTTGCCCAAGAGGATAGTGTTGTCGGCCTCTACAGCAGATATCTCAGCGACCTACTTGGTCAGACCGCGCGGTTAGGCCGCGGTCTTCTTTTCAGCGGACAGACAGTCCGCGCGCCCTTGCGATTTGAGGCAACTTTCTATGCAGTCAGACGGCCTGAGGCAGTGGGTTGCAGGGCAAGACAGTCTGCGCGGTCTCGGCGACTTCTCTTTCTATCCGCCAACTTCTCTCTTATACCCTTTGTTTTTCCATGTAAAGGAGCTAACTCAAGCTGTAACTCAAGCTTTGTAATCAAGGGAAATCCCGTCGCAGGAGTGACATTTTAGCCTCGGCGGGCAAACTCTGTTGTTGTCGCTGCCAGCGGCCTCTCTTTTTCCCTTCTCCCTTCTCTCGGCCTCAACCGCTATTCCTAGTTGTCAAAGTAACCGGCTATTTGACAGTCCTCATCACCTCCCATATCCCCGCATCCTGAATCGAACGTGTTCACCTCTCGAGATCACGGAGAGGCGCATTTTTGGCATCAACAGCAGCAAGATCACGGGAGAAGTATCACACACTGCGGTAGGGAGAAGTGATAGGAAGGAGTTGCGGGGTGCGAGCGTGTTGGGGCTGCGGTCCGGAATCGCCCCCGCGCTGCGGTGCTATGCGGTAATGGCTTAACTGGCTGCCCCGTGGATCCGCCCGAGGACCTTTGATATAAAGATTAGTTGCGCCGTCCTCCATCAGTCCGGGCTTTTGGTGCGAGTGGTTGCGCTAAGTCCTCTCAATTGGTATCAGAGGGAGGTTGACTGACTGAATAGGCTAACACCTAAGTCACAAGATCCTGATAGATACCAAAAGTTTATAGATAATCACTATCACTATCATGGCCCAGTCCAAGGATTATTCTAGCACCAGACCTCCAGCATGCAACTTAGCTAAGTTTGGCATCTGGAAGGCAAGGATAAAATTATATATGAATTCTATTGATGAAAGCATCTTTGCTTCTATTTTGTCAGGACCCCCAAGAGCACCTGCTGCTGCTACTGCCTCATCATCTGATATGAGTGTGGTGCCTCCTCCAGATTACAATGACGAGTACAAGAAGGCAAAGATAGCGGATGCCAAGGCGATGAATATTCTGGCTCAGACAATATCTGATGAGGTTTTCCAGAAGGTTGCTGACTGCTCCTCAGCAAAAGCCATGTGGGATACACTAAACCAGATTGTAGCTGGTTCAGCTGATGAAAGGAAGGACAGAAGGTCCAACCTTATCTCACAGTATGAGAACTTCAAGAAAACTGATGCTGAATCAGTTGAAGCCATGTACACCAGGCTCAGCTCAATCATCAATGAGCTGAGGACCCTTGACAAGGACATATCATTGACAGAGGTCAATGATAAGATTCTTATGTGCTTCCCTAGCACATGGGATCTGAGAATCTGGCCCATCAAAGAAGCCAGAAGTATAAATGAGATTTCAACTGAAGCCCTTCTCGGCAAGCTCAAGTCTTTTGAGCAAGTGCTGAAGACAAGGGAAGCAGAAGCTGAAGCAAAGACCCCCACTCCAACAAGAAAAGAGCAATCTCTAGCTCTTAAGACTGCTGATGCTTCTGAAAGCAGCTAATCAAATGAGGAACTAATGACATTGTTTGTCAAGAGGTTTCTCAAGATGGGGAGAAAGGAATTCAGGAAGAAGTCTTCTCGCTATGAAGACAAACCAAGGTATGACCGTTCACCTGCTAAAGAAATTATTTGTTATGGTTGCAGGAAACCTGGACACATTTTACCTGAGTGTCCAGAGGAGAAAAACAAAGAAAAGAGGAAAGAAAAGGAACAGCACAGGAAGCACTCCAAGCCATCCTCCTACAAGAACAAAAAGAAGGAGAGAGGTTTCATTGTTGAAACCTGGAGTGATTCTGATGAAGAATCCTCGTCCTCAAGCTCTAGTGAGGATGAGGAAGAGAAGAAGGCAAAAGAAGTTTGCCTAATGGCAATAGATGCCTGCAACAATCACTCAGCTGCAGAGAGTTCAGACTCAGAAGAAGAAATGCCAACAGAAGATGAGGTACTATCTTCTTATGACTTCACTTCTGAAGAATTTAAATTAGATTTTAAATCTTTATGCTTAGACTTAATTAGTTCAGAAAAGGAGATAAAAGAACTTAGAAATAAGTTAGCTGACTCAGAATTAATTGCTACAGAAAATATTAAGTTAAAGGAAGATCTCACTACTTGTAGTGAAGAAATTAAATTTCTTAAAATGGAGTTAGCTAAGTCTAAGAGATTAGAAGAATCACTTAATGGTAGAAGCCTTAAGTTATTAGAAATAACCAGCATGACTAACACCAGGTCTGGTAATAACAAACTAGGCTTAGGAGCTTCTCCCAGTGAACCCCCAGTTATTCTTAAAAATAATCTTTCAACTCCAGTGAACTTCATTTCAGCTAGTGGAATGAAGAACACTGAGCAAGTAAACCTAGTTAATAAAACTTTAAATAAAGCTAAGAGAGAAAAGAGAAAGAAATTCTTTAAAGAAATGCAAAGAGCGTCGAACGTCGCTCGACGATCAGAAGCTCAATGGTCGAACGAAGATCGACGATCTGAGCGCCCATCGTCGAACGTCGATCGACGTTTTCAATATGATTTTCAAAATCATAATCAGTACCATAGAAATCTAAATGAAAATAGAAACCCTAGGTTTGTTGACCCATCATCTGCATGGAGAATTCCACCTAGGAGATCTCACCCATTAGGTTATCACCCTCAGCCTGCATTTTCATTTATTTCTAGCTTTTCTTATGTGAAAAACAAGGGACCCAAGGTTACCTGGGTCCACACTGTCTAAATAAATGTCTTGCAGGTGAAGGCCTATCCAATCACTCAAAATAAGTGGTATTTGGATAGTGGATGCTCCAAGCATATGACAGAAAATAAAAATCATCTGTCAAAATTCAAAGCTAAGCTCGGCCCAAAGGTTATCTTTGGAGATTCCAGCTGTGGTCAGACAGAAGGCTATGGCAGGATTACAATTGGAGATGTTACTTTCAAGAGAGTTGCATATATGACAGGACTGAAGCATAATTTGATCTCAGTCAGCCAGCTATGTGATGCTGGCTACCAGGTTTCATTTTCTAACTCCTCTTATAATATTACTTTAAATAATAATGTTGTTTTAGTAGGCATTAGAATAGGTAATATTTATTTAGTAGATTTCAATTCATCTCACTCTGAAATCTGCCTGTTTAATGAAGCAACTCTTAATAATAATTCTTTATGGCATAAGAGGCTTAGTCATGTTAATCTTAAAAATATATCTAGGTTATCTAAGCACAACCTTGTTAGAAGTTTACCTTCTTGCCCCTACAAGAAGGAGAGCCTATGCAAGGCTTGTCAGCTAGGCAAGCAAACCAAAAACTCTTTTAAATCAGTAAATAAGAGTGATTCTCCTAGAATCCTGTATCTATTACATTTGGACCTTTTTGGCCCAATAAATGTACAGAGTTTAGGAGAGAAGTATTACACCTTAGTAATTGTAGATGACTTCTCTAGGTTCAGTTGGGTTTTCTTTTTGAGAACTAAGGCTGATAACTTCAAAGCCCTTACAGATTTTCTACTATGTGTGCAGACTGAGTACTCTACTCATGTGGCCTTGATCAGAAGTGATCATGGTACTGAGTTTGACTCTCTTCTCATGCAAGAATTCTGTGAGAGAGAAGGTATCAAACATAGCTTCTCAGCTCCTAGAACTCCCCAACAAAATGGGGTAGTTGAAAGGAAGAACAGAACACTCATTGAAGCTGCTAGTACATTGTTGGCAGATGCTAACATGCCTCTCTCCTATTGGGCAGAAGCTGTTAGTACAGCCAATTATGTCTTGAATAGAAGTTTGATACACAAGCTTAAGTGTAAAACTCCTTATGAGTTGCTTAAAGGAAAGAAACCTAAATTTAATTATTTTAGAATTTTTGGCTGTGTTGTGTATATTCATAATAATAATAAAGAATATATTAGAAAGTTTGAAGCAAAAGCTTCAATGGGAATCATGCTTGGATATTCCCAAGTAAGCAAAGCTTATAGGGTTTATAACAAATCAACCTGTAAAATTGAAGAATCTGTGCATGTATCTTTTGATGAGTCTCAGATGTTTTACAAGGAGAAGGAAAGTTCTCCTTCCCCCAGTTCATTGCAGATACCTGATGCTACTCAAGAGATTCTCCAGCTATCAACTCTTCAGATCACTGAATCAGACAGTGATGAGGACATTGCAGAAGCTGTTGTTGTACCACCAACAGTAGATCAAATTCCTTCTGAGGAATTAATCCCAACTGTTGCTGAAGATCACATCCCACCTGCTGATATTGTCACACTTAGAGATCACCCCACATCTCAAGTGATAGGAGACATATCAGCTGGTGTGCAAACAAGACACCAATTAAGACAAGATGTGATGCACGCTTGTTTCCTCTTACAGTTTGAGCCCCTCACCTTTAAAGATGCAGAGCTAGATCCCCACTGGATCATTGCTATGCAAGAGGAACTCAATCAGTTTGAGAGATGTAAAGTTTGGACTTTGGTTCCAAGACCTAAAGGCCAACTGATCATAGGCACCAAGTGGGTGTATAGAAACAAGTTGGATGCAAATGGAATTATAGTAAGGAATAAAGCTAGGCTTGTAGCTCAGGGCTACAGACAGGAGGAAGGTATAGATTATGACCAAACCTTTGCTCTTGTTGCAAGGCTAGAAGCAATAAGGATCTTCTTGGCCTATGCAGCCTTCATGAAGTTTAAGGTCTTTCAGATGGATGTCAAAAGTGCATTCCTAAATGGTGAGCTTAAGGAAGAGGTGTTTGTTGAACAACCAACAGGGTTTGTTTCTTCAACTCAGCCCTCACATGTGTTCAAGTTGCAGAAAGCTCTTTATGGACTAAAGCAAGCCCCTAGAGCCTGGTATGAGACTTTAGCTAGTTTCCTGTTAGAGCACAACTTTACTAGGGGAGTAGTTGATAGAACCCTTTTCGTCAAGCACCACAAGGACACAATCCTGTTAGTTCAGGTGTATGTAGATGATATTATATTTGGTTCCACTGATCCCAAACTGTGCAAAAAGTTTTCTAACTTGATGCATTCCAAGTTTGAGATGAGTAGTATGGGTGTGCTGTCTTACTTTCTTGGTCTCCAAGTTAAGCAAGATGCTGATGGTATCTTCATATCCCAATCCAAATATGCCAAGGAATTGGTAAAGAAATTTGGGATGGCTGATGCTTCAGCAATGCCTACACCCATGGCTACTAATATAGTTATTGATTCTGATGATCACGGCAAGCCAGTTGATCAAAAGAATTATAGGGCCATTGTTGGTTCCCTATTATATTTAACTACAAGTAGGCCATATATAATGTTTGCTACATGCCTTTGTGCTAGATTCCAGGTCAACCCCAAGGAATCTCATCTGATTCTTCTAAAGAGAATCCTGAGATACCTGAAAGGATGTCCAAATCTAGGACTTTGGTACCCAGCTGAGTCAGAATTTGAATTAATTGGATATTCTGATTCTGACTATACTGGTTGCAGAGTTGACAGGAAGAGCACCTCAGGAACTTGCCAGTTCCTGGGAGAGAGATTGGTCTCTTGGTTCTGTAAGAAGCAGGCTTCTGTCTCAACTTCAACTGCAGAAGCTGAATATATAGCAGCTGCCAGTTGTTGTTCACAGATCCTGTGGATTCAAAACCAGCTTGTGGATTATGGTTACTCACACAAGAACACCAAAATCATGTGTGATAGTACCAGTGCTATCTCAATTTCACAAAATCCAGTGCACCACTCTAGAACGAAGCACATTGAGATTCGGCACCATTTCCTGAGAGATTGTGTGGAAAAGAACAAGATTTGTCTTGAGTTCATATCCACTGAGTTTCAGAGAGGTGATATATTCACCAAGCCCTTAGATGAACAGAAGCATCTGTTCTTTTTAGTTCAACTAGGCATGATCAATGGACGAGACTAAGTGTGACTATATCTGCCAATGTTGAAACTTGTTTGAAGATAGTCGAACGACGTTCGAAGATAGTCGATCGGGTCAAGCCCATCGTCGACCTATGGTTGATGAAAGTTTGTCTGATTGAAGATCATCGACCGGCGTTCGACCATAGTCGAACAAGTCGAGCTCATCGTCGATCCCTGGATGACGACAGCTTGTTGTTTGAGAAGCCAGAAATAGTCGAACGTTAGATCGACTACTCTGCTTCTGGGCCGATCGTCGAACGGCCGTTCGACCATCGGGTCCGGTATCTTTTAAATAGATCGACTATCTCCGGTCTAATATAAAGCCGATAGTCGACCTAGGTTAAAAGATCTTTTGTTTTATCGTCGACAGAGCGTGACTTTTCGCATTCTGTCTTCCCGCTTGCGATTTTCTGCCGCTTCGTCTCCTTCGTCTTCTCCGTCCTTCTCGTGCTTTCTCCAGCAATTCAATGACGGTTCCTCCAGCAGTGCTAGCTGTCGTGAAGTTCGATGCAGGTTTCAGCGTCGATTTTGACGCATTCAGTTGATGTGAAGCAGGAGTTGTGGAAATTCTTTAGTTATGCCGAGATCAAGGTCTAGAAAGATTAATGTCGACAAGGATAAAGATAAATGTTCCCGAGATTAAGGAATGGGCTTTCAATTCGTCATCTTCTGACGATTCGATGACTGGCACCATTGGCGGAGAAGAGGTTATTTTAACTCCCGCAGTTCTGACTGATGTTTTTGGCTTGATAAATAGTGAAGAAGATTATGAGCAAGATGCTCAAGAGTTTGGAAGAATGCTTACTGAGCTGGGACATGCGGAGGGCATTCCCACGAAGCTGCTCAAGGTAAATTTCCCATTTAAGATTAAATTTCTTGCTGAGATTGTTGGAAAAGTGCTCCTTGGGAAGCACTCTGCTCATGACAACGTTACAAGGCAACAATTTGCACTGATGTGTGCAATTGTTAATCGGAAAAAGACTGATTGGGCAGGAGTAATGTTTGATTTAATAGGGAAAAAGAATAGTAAGAAGGAAGTTACCCTCGGAAGGGTTATTGGAATTTTTCTGAAAGAAAAGTATCCTCAGCTGCTGGTCTCCATTGCAACAACCATAAATGCGAGTAAGAAGATGGACCCGAATCTGTTCTCCAAGTGGAAGAGGACCTTTGTGAAGCCCGCTCTCACAGGGGTTGCTCCAGCGACATCAGAGAGCACTAGGACTGATTCAGTCGCTCCTCAACCTCAAGAAGCTGGCTCAGCTCATCTTTCCCTTCCCTCATCTTCTTCTGCTATGCCGTCTGCTTCAGTTGAAGTTCCATCAACTTCAGCTGAAGTACGACTTTCTCCCTCTCCTGTTCGAGAAACAACCACGGTTGTTCTTCCGTCTCCTCCAGCATCTCCTCTTCCTTCTCATCTGGCTAGGATATCTGCTCCTAGTTTTGATCTGTTAGGATCTGAGAGGATTCCAACACCTCCTCAGTCCCCTATTCATTCTCCAGTTAACACTCCTGTTAACTCTCCAGCTCCATCTCTGATTCGATCTCCAGTCCACACTACTTCTCATCCTAACACTTCTACCATCTCTGCTGCATCTCCATCCACTGCAATTCCATCATCTTTTGAGATAACTCCCGCTTTCATTTCCAGCATTTTGGAGTTAATTACCCCTTCAATCAAAATCATGATTGAAGAGGCAATTGCTCCACTTGCCTCCTCTATTGCTACCTTAACTGCCTCCATCCAATCACTCTCTAAATCTGCTGAGCCCTCTTCTTCAAGGGGCCTGGTTTCAGTTTCCACTGAAATCAGGCAGGGGGAGATGTTCTGTGAAGATGTCTCAGAGCCTCCAGCCTCCCTTCCAGCAGTTCTTCCAGCAGTTCAAGAAGAGACTGCTCCAGCTCCAGCTCAAGATCAATCTGTTGCAGTGTTATCTGACAAAGAGATATCTGATGCTATTATGTTATCTGAATTTGCTGTGAAAGTATGTTTAGAAGATCTCACCACTCTCTTGGTTGCCCATTTTCTAGAAGGGATTATTACATCCTACCTAGATGAATCCTGGGAGTTGGTAAAATATGAAGGTAATTCACTTATCCGCTTTGTTGACGAGTCAATTAATTTGCTAGCGTGTGAATTCCTAGAAGGATTGATTTTAGTTTATTTAGCAGATTTGTGTTCATAAATCTACAGATTATATTAAAGAAGATCTAGCTGCCCAGGTTATAGTAATAGTTTCAGGAGCTGCTCCAAATATTCCTGTTGTTCAAATAGATCCAGAATTGGATTCTTTTTTAGATGATATAGAAGATGCATCTGAAAATCAAGAAGAGAAAGCAAGAGAGGCTTGGAATCAAAGAGTCCTATCTTTGTTAAAAGAGAAAGAAAAAGATTTGCAAGTTGAAAAGTCGTCTGTTTGGGATGATTCCCCAGGACTTGATTTGGATGTCCTTCTGGCTCAGGATGCCATAGAAGAGGAAAAAGAGAAAGCTGATCTGAAATTAAAGGAAAAGGCTGTTTCTGAAGCCTATGACCCCTATGATAATCCTCCATCATCTCACTCTGATGATGAAGATGATTCTGATTTATCTGAAAATGCTAAGAGAAAGAAAGCTGCTCAAAAGAAAAGAAAAGCTGTTGCTCCTCCTCCTTCCAATCGAGAAAATGATACTTCATATTATATTCTTAAAGGAATTGACCCCAAATCAAAAGAATTTCAACATTGGATGTGGTTCTTCAAGAACCAGCAGAAAGAAAGAAAAAGATCTAAGAGGTATGATAGTCCTGTTTCAAGATGGACTCCCAGAGGTCCTCCTCATCCACCTCCCAGTGCAGGAGCCTCTGGGAACCCTTCTGCTAATCCATCTGCCTCTTCTGGAAAATCTGCACCTTCTCAACCTCAGTCAAGGAAGAGCTCTCAAAGTTCCCAAGGCAGATCCTATTCTGGCTCTCAAAGACCTGTTACTGAAGTAAGAGAACAAGTGAAGGAGGTTGTGTATCAAAGACCAACCTTTTCCCCTCCTCCTTCTCCAAAGAAAAGAGTTTCTTCTCAAATGCCAGTACAGTCTGAAAAAGTTGTTTCAAAAGGTAAGTAGTTTATTTTGTTTAAATATTCTAGCAAGAACTTTGCTAAGTCTGCTCCCTTGTCTTATCTAGTTAATCAAGATAAAGAGGTTGCTCCTTCTGAGAATGTTTATGAAAGTCCTGAGCTCGATCCTAACTTTAGGATGGCTCGTTTTCACGAATTAGTTGGAGCAGCTCTGATCAGAAAAGCAAAAGCTGAAGGGAAGGACACCACTGGATTAACTACTATGTCTACTTTCAGAAAGAAGGAATTCGAAAAGTTCCAGGTTAGCCCTGATGTATTTGACCCTTCAAAATATATGGAAAAGCATCCAGAGGCAGTTGTTCCAAGGGCTGCAGAATTAAAGATTATTGGTGAGCAGGACTTGAAGATGACAAAGAAAGAGGCTATTGATCCTCTGAGGAAAATTTCTTTTGTTCCAAGTTCTTCTGACTCTATGCCAGATTCTGTAGACTCTTAATTGTTTTTGATTAACTGCTGTTTTATATCTATCTGTTTGATAATTACTAGTTAATTGCTATCTATTTCCTGTATTGATTATAGTGTTCTATAGCTAGCTCTGTGTTTTAGTTTTTAAGAGACTTAACTCAAATAGGGGGAGATTGTTGGTACCCTAATTTGATTTGAGTTTAGTCTTGTCTTTTTAGTCCCTTGACCCAAGAAATATCTATGGTCATTGGTTAGTAGTCTAGCTGTAGAGTCCCCGCTTTTCCAGATGAAGAATTTGGTTAAGTAGGTTTTTCGTTCGACTATAGTCGAACGCCGCTCGACTATCGTCTATCGGCTGATCGACTATCGTCTATCAGTTGGTCGACGCTCTGTCTGCGTTGATAGCTCGACTATCTGTTGATAGGTCGACTATCTGCTTGGTTTGGTAGTTCGACTATCTGTCCTGATAGTTCAACTATCTGATAGCTCGACTATCTGTTGATAGGTCGACTATCTGTTCCGCTTTGATAGGTCGACTATCTGTTGATAGGTCGACTATCTGTCGTCTTTGATAGTTCGACTATCTGTCCTGATAGTTCAACTATCTGATAGTTCGACTATCTGTTGATAGGTCGACTATCTGCTCTGTTTTTGATAGGTCGACTATCTGTTGATAGGTCGACTATCTGGTTTCTGTGATAGGTCGACAATCTGCTGGATAGGTCGACTATCTGTTTGTGTTTGATAGTTCGACTATCTGTCCGGATAGATCGACTATCTGATAGTTCGACTATCTGCTCTGATAGGTCGACTATCTGCCGAGGTAGTTCGACTATCTTCTTTGATAGGTCGACTATCTGGATCGTTCGACTATCTGCTCGATAGGTCGACGATCTCCGTGCATCGGTCGACGATCTCCGAGGGTCGTTCGACGCTTTCTGTCTGCCTTTTTATTTTGTATTTATTTATTTTATTTAATAAATTAATACATTATCTGGCATGTTATTTCAGTTGTTTTATGGTAATATTTCCAGGCAATATATGCTCCATCTCTTTTGCCTGAGTAAAATCTTTTCAGATAAAGTTGTTTGTCTTATTAGCTGTCATTATATTTTACTTTATCTGCTGTCAGTCCTTTGTAGCCGTTAGACTGAAAAGTATTCCTTTTGCTATAAAGAGTTTATTTCTGATGTGATTTTATTTAGTACTTTATTATCAGATTGCCTCCTGCAGCTTTTTCTAAAGAGGTTTATTCCTTTTATAGAATGTTTTTGCTGTAGAGATTGTTTGTCCTTGTGATATTTGCAGCCCCGGTTTCAAGTTTCAGAAGAAGACAAACAGTTCAAATTAAAGAGAGTCGTTGCTTGTTGCTGTTATAAAAGGAATCCTTTGGAGAAGGATTTCAGCTAGCTAACCAGTTATTCATTTAAGCATTCAAGCCTTCATCAAGCTCAAGTTCTTTGCTCTCAGCAATATTAATTCAACTGAGAAGTGTTAAGCTCTTCTGCTCTTCTTCAACCTGAGTTCTCCTGCTTCCAGGAAGATTCTAACTCAGTGTTCTTTTGAAGAAGAAGAAGAAGAAGAAGACAGCTGCTTGAAGATTTCTATTTTATTATTTATTATCTTCTTGTAGTTTTTCCTTCAGATTTTTCTGAAGAGTTTTCTGCACTGAAGCAAGACTTCACCTGGACATCTTTGAGCCAGGGGGAGCCTTGATTCCTTTGAGCTTTCTAGCTCAGTGCAAGTCTTTGTGCTTCTCTAAATCTTTGTAAAATAGAGAAGACATCTTAACCTTCCTTCCCCCTCCTGTACAGGGTTATTACTCCCTTCAAAAGTATCCCTTGGTGGCAGGGCACCTGATCAAAAACCTGTGTTCGGTTTTTAGACACCTGATCAAAAGTCTAAAGGGTTTCTAGATCTACCTGAAGCAGATCTTGTGGTGGCAGGGCACCTGATCAAAAACCTGTAGTGGATTCCTACCGTTTGGGTAGAAGAGTGGACGTACCCAAGTTGTTTGGGGAACCACTTTAATCTCCTTGTGTCGTCTGGATTGCCTTGTTTAATTCCTGCATTGTGGCTGTGAATAGATATAACTAGGTTGCTAGTTACTGATTAGGTTTTCCAAGCCTTAACTGTAATTACAGTTGGCTTGAGTTCGTGCACAACACTTGTGTTAGGCTATAGGGTTAATTCTATATCTATAATCTTTTCATTCCGCATTTCACTCCAAGGGAGTTGGGTAGACCATTAAGTTTTGTCTAGTGCAAAATTTGATAACTCTATTCACCCCCCCTCTAGAGTAGTAGTATCTATCCCTTCACTTTCAATTGGTATCAGAGGGGGTCGCGGGTTCGAAACCCCGGGGTCGTTTCCGGGGGGGGGGGGATTGTTGGGGCTGCGGTCCGGAATCGCCCCCGCGCTGCGGTGCTATGCGGTAATGGCTTAACTGGCTGCCCCGTGGATCCGCCCGAGGACCTTTGATATAAAGATTAGTTGCGCCGTCCTCCATCAGTCCGGGCTTTTGGTGCGAGTGGTTGCGCTAAGTCCTCTCAGAGCGGAGTTACGCTCGATGCGTGTCGGAGACCACATGCAGGAGTTGCGCACGGGAAGGTCCACACAGAGTTACGCACGCGGGACGAGTTGCACATAGTGTGGGAGTACCGACGGAGTCGCAGCTGCGTCGCAGGGAGTGCGCGCAGGTTGGCCCGGCCCCGACAAAGAAGTGGCCTCGTCCTCACACGCTTGCGAAAGCACGCGGCTCACATAACTGAGTGAACGACATATTCTTCACGCCATTGCGGCAACGCGCAACTCAGAGGAGCGCGGTGGAGTGCGGCACTACGCATCCCGGCGGATTGTTCCTTCTCACCTGGGTGCGACAGGAAGCAATGCGACATGGCGCATCACAGGAGTGTCGTAGTGCGGTCTGGAGTGTGGCGCATCGCGCATCATAGTAGTGCAGTGGGTCTTCAGAGAAGGAGCGTGGCAGATTTTTTTTGTGCGCAGAGGTTGATTGCGGGAGTCGTTGTGGCTGATCTTCGTGCTTATGGGTCAATTTCAGGGGTTTCTGTGCGCGTAGAGGAAGTAGCCGCAGGTGTTAGGCCGCAAATATTCGGTGGCAGAGGGCACGAAGAAGCCATAGTCGCAGATCTGCGATGTAGTTGTTGGGCACAAAGAAGGATCCTTAGAGCAGCTCTTCTTATGCTGTGAGATTTCCGCAGTGCGAAAACTTTTCGGAGCGCGTTTCCTAGAGAAATTCATTCGCTTATGGAGAAATTAGTCGCCAAGATGGAGGAGGTGAACCAAAAAGTGTTCTTCAAGTATTTACGGATGTCGAAAGGCGAGGGATTGGCTTAGTCGTCGTCGATTATGGTAAAGCTGGATCTTTCACCTGTAGAGCTGAAGCTCGATGGACCGACTACATACTTAAGTTGGTCGTGTTGGGTGAAAAGATAACTCTTTGGAAGGAACTTGGAGAGCTATCTGACAAGGGAAAGGAAGGAGCCAGTGAAGGGCTCTGATAGGTATAATGAATGTAAGACTACTCACAGTCTGTTGCATACATGGCTCATAAAATCAATGTTTGCTTTTATCGCTATCACGTTAGATGACATAGAGATTATAAGCGAGGTTTGGGGGAAGCTGCAGAGGCTCTATGCGGGAGTCGACAACAACATGCACGTATTTCAGATCGAACGAGTGATTGAGAATATGACCCAAGGGGATCGCTCGATCCAAGAGTATGTCGCGGATCTGGAGTGACTATGGGCTGACTATGATTATTTCTCACCAGTTGCATGATGCAAAGACCCTTAATGCACGAAAGGGGAGAGAGATGCTCATCGAAGGACGATGCACTTTATGAGGGGGTTAAACCCGTCATTTGAGCAAATGTGTGTGATGTTGCTTGCTCAGTCAAAGATTCCTTCACTGGATGAGACGATCTCAGTCATGATGCAAGAAGAGAACAGTATTAGGCTCCATTCTGGTGGAACCACTCTTTCGGGAGGGAAACCGGCTGTAGCTACCACCAATCAAGGGTACGAGGGATACAAGAGCAAGACACGGCAATGTTATAATTGTGGTGAATTAGGTTATCTCTAGCTGACTTGCCCCAAGCCACCAAAAGAGAGGAATGCAGGTGGACGGGGAAAGTTTGGAGGGCGGAGGCGCGATCATGGAAGTCATAGAGGTGGTGGACGTGGAAGATATCAGGCAAATCTCATGATGGGAGAGGAAATGATAGAAGAATATATTGTGGATATAGGACACTCAAGGGAATAGAAGATTTTGGATGCATACCACCAGTTGATGCAAATGAAGTAGAAAGCTGTGATGGATGGCATGCCCACTCCAACTACGTCTAGGGGTAACATTGTCTCTTTTGCTCACTCATGTACGGGTACTTGTGATACACGTGCCCTTGCGTCTATGTCCATCACTATATCACCAGAGTGGATAGTTGATTCAGACGTCTCTTGACATGTTACTGGGAATGCTGGGGAATTTCTTTCATATATCTCATAGTAGTCTCAGAATACATTCAAACTACTGATAGAATGGCTCGACTTGTAGTTTGTAAGGGTACCGTACAGTGTACCAACACTTTGACTATGTCTAATATTTTGCATGCCCCTTCATTTTCCGTAAATCTATTATCTATTGGTACCATTATATCTCAACAAAAGTGTATTTTTTTTTTATATTCCAAAGGTGATCTTCCAGGAGACTAGCAGGAAACTTGGGACTGACACGATGTATAAGGGCTTATGGTACCTGGATAGGGAAAGCTTGGAATCGACCCTTTCCACACTGATAGAAGATACTGCAGGAGCTAGAAGGAGCGTGGAGGACCAACTCATACTTTATCATATGTGTCCGGGTCATCCTTCATTTTCGGTTTTGAGTCAAATGCATGTATCTACTTTTGTTTAAAAAAAGTATATCAAGAAAGACTTATATGCGATGTGTGTGAACATGGAAAGCATACCGGAAATTCATACTCGAGTTTTGGTATAAGGAGTTCTAATTTATTTGATCTAGTTCATTCTGATGTTTGAGGATCATGTCCCACACCTACTGTAAATGGATTTCGATATTTTGTGTCTTTTATTGATTGTTTTTCATGGATGACTTGACTATACCTAATGAAAAACAAAAGCGATATCTTTGTCTGCTTCAAGGACTTCCATAAGAGGGTTCAAATGCAATATGACCCAGTGGTGAATGTGTTAAGGTTGGACAATGGGATAGAGTACACCAATAGGGCATTTGAGGAATACTTGTCCTCTCATGGCCGGTTCCAACACTAAACCACTCGCCAGTACACACCAGAGCAGAATGGAATAGCTGAACACAAAAATTGGCACCTTCTTAAAGTAACCCGAAGTATGATGATTTTGATGAAAGTGCTGAAGCATTTGTGGGGGCAAGCTGTTCCGACAACAGTGTATTTGATCAATCGGATGCCCTTGCGAGTCTTGAACTGGAAATATCTAGTTGGGATGATGCAGGGAAAAAATTATGATACTCTTCCCCTTAAAGTCTATAGATGTGTATGTTTTGTACAAGACAACAAGCTGAATGTGGGAAAGCTGGATCCAAGGTTCCTGAAGTGTATTTTTGTTGGGTATTCAGCAACCCAAAAGGGATATGTATGTTGGAACTCAGTTGAGAGAAAATTGTTTGTTAGTATGGATATTACATTCCGCGTGTATGAGCCTTGTTATTCCTCTCCATAAAACTCGCCATTTGAGGACTCGCTAATCACAAATAGCATGAGGAAATAAGAGAGAGATACAGTAGTAGTGAGAAACAAATAATAAGTATCCCTTATTCCATATTGCAAAACATGGAGTCAAATGTGACACCAGTACATGAGCATAATGCATTTAGGGAAAGTGGACCTCGAGCCCAGGGGGAGATGAGAGTATATCAAGAAGAAGGGAGCAGAGTGAGACTACAAGTCTCACAGAACCACCCATGTTATGTTCCTTGTCATTGCCTACTCCATCTCCTGCGACACTGATTCAATCAACCTAAATCCCTATTCAATCTAGCTCAACATCTGAACCCACATGTAATAAAATTCCTCATCCCACTACTTCTACTCCCATACCGATAAGGAGGAGTACTCACAAGACTGTAGGAGGCTTACCTGTTCGATATGACTTTCCTCATGATATTGTTATGTTTGTTTCATATTCTCATATCTCACTTATACATAGGTGGTTCATTGCATCTTTGGACATAATATCTATTCTTAAGTATTTACAGGTGGATAAGGAGGATCTGAGGTGAAAAACTACAATGTTAGAAGAACTTGGAGCAATGCAAAAGAACTAAACCTAGGATCTCGTGTCGCTACCACTAGGCAAAGGAGCAGTTGGATGCAAATGAGTTTTCACTGCGAAACAAAACCCAGAAGGACGGATCGAGCGCTACAAGGCTCGATTGATAGCAAAGAGGTACAATCAGACTTATGACATTGACTACGATAAGAACTTCACACCCATCACAAAAATGAGCACAGTGCAGATACTGATATCATTGGGGGCAAATGGGGGTGGAAGCTACACCAGATTGACGTGAAGAATGCATTTCTTCACGAGGATTTGTTAGAAGAGGTGTACATGAAAGTTCCACCGGGCTTTGGCGCGAAAAAAACAACAGGGAAGGTGTTTAAACTCAAGAAGTCTTTGTGTGGGCTAAAGCAATCCCCTCGGGTGTGTTTGATAGGCTCAGGAGAGCCATGGCGGACATTGGATATCAACAGACCAATATCAATCGCACCCTGTTCTTTAGGAGGCATGAAGCTCAAATCACAGTACTCGCTGTGTATGTGGATGATATGATCATCACGGGAGATGATGAAAATGAAATTGCTCAGCTTAAGAAAATATTGGACGAGGAATTTGAAGTGAATGACTTGGGTCAGCTACGATACTTCATTGGGATTGAGGTAGCCTACGACGCACGAGGAATTGTCTTATCTCAATGGAAATATATGTTGGACCTACTCAAAGAGACAGGTATGATGGATTGCAGGCCCGCTGTCTCTTCTATTGATAAAAAAAGCAAGCTGATTTATCTGGGCCACACCCGTCCCGACATATCATTCGTTGTGAGCGTGGTAGCTTGTTATATACATGACCCTATGGAGGGTCACTTGGATGCCACATATCAGACTCTTCGATACCTGAAGAACGCACCTGGGAAGGGACTGATCTTCCAGAAGAATGGGCATCTAAACATTAAGGGCTCTCGCGACTCTGACTAGACTACTTATGCAGATGAAAAAAGGTCAACGTTAGGATATTGCATGTTTGTAGAAGACAACCTTATCTCCTGTAAAAGCAAGAAGCAGACCTTAAGATGTTGAAAGCGTAGGGCAGAGTACAAGGCCATGACCTTAAGCATATAGGAGAGAGATGTTATGGTTGAAAGCCTTGCTGGTTGAACACAAGTTGGATCAAGGATGACAGATGACACTATGGTGTGATAGCAAGTCAGCTATTGACATTACAAATAATCTTATTCAACATGATAGAACCAAGCATATAGAGATCGACAGATTCTTTATCAAAGAAAAGCTAAATGATGGAGCACTAAAGCTGAGACATGTTGTTACAAAAGTGCAAGTGTCAGACTGTCTGGCCAAAGGACTTAGCTCACTGTACTTATATAGATTGAGTGATAAGATGAGTTTAGTGGATATCTTTAACCCACCCTGAGGGGGAGTGTTGGTATTTGGTGTCCAAATAGTATAGATTGGTGTACCAATAGCCTGTATCCTCCTTTTGGGATCAACCACACATCTCAGTTTTTATTTTTGGGTCTCTCTCTTGTGTGCATATATAGGGAAGACATGTGTTGATGTAAAAAATAACTGTTGTGAGAAGAATAAATATTTTATTTGATAGGAACGAGTTTCCTTTTAAAAGAGTTAGTGTGCACATAGCCACTTCCCCTCATGATCTCCACTAAATTAGTGAAATCATGGGTTTGACCGCGCGCGCGATCGCCACGTCCGATCCCGCCGCGCACCGATCCAACTCCGTGTAACTCCAGAATTGCCATCGACATCGCCTCGCCGGCATCGGGCAGTCGGCGCCGCTCCCGGTCGTCGGCCATCCCCTCCTTCTGCCTTCGACCGCTGACACACGACCAAATGGACGGCCAAGCCAACCGCCCCTTTGGTAACCAGCGTGCGGCTAAGAGGGCCGCCGGGCCGGCCGCCCCTTCTGACCGTCGGCGCGCGGCCGAGTGGCCGGCCGGGCCGGTCGCCCCTTCTGACCGCCGGCGCGTGGCCGAGTGGTCGGCCGCCCCTTCCGACCACCGTCGTGCGGCCGAATGGCCGGCCGAGCCGGCCAAGCCGACAACCCATTCCGGTCGCTGGCGCGCGACCGAGAGGGCGGCCGGGCCGACCGCCCCCTTTTGTCTATCGGTGGGTCTCCAAAGCGGCGGTCGAGCAGGTCGCCCCCTTTCGGGCCACCGCCCGCTCTCCCGGCGGTCGTCGGTGGCCTCCCTCCTCGTCGGCGAGTTCATCTCCCTTCTAAGAGAGCGCTTCCCTGCTGTCTGATCGTCTCAGTTCGATCACCATCATCCAATTCGCGTGTAACCTCCCATTAACTACCATGGTTAATAGAGGAATTTTATTATTTAATTCATTGATCTGCAGGTATCAGAATAAATGATCATGACACACACCCTTAAACTATAGGAAAAATATTAATTTGGGTGGTTATGGTGTGCAGATAACCGCGAAACCATCATAACCACCTCCTGGAGGCTATATAAGGAGCCCCAAGCCTTCTCATTTCTCACCTTTTGCCTCTGAGTCTTCTTCTTCCTCAGGACAGAGCTCTGCTGGATTCCTCCTACGAATAACATTCAAGCCACTTTCAAGCCACCCATTACGGTTGTTGGCACGCGATCGAGAGGGCGGCCGAGTCGACTGCCCCCTTTTGGCCGCCGACGCGCCTCCAAAGCGGCGGCCGAGCAGGTCGCCCCCTTTCGGGCCACCGCCCGCTCTCCCGGCGGTCGTCGGTGGCCTCCCTCCTCGCCGACAAGTTCGTCGGCGAGTTTATCGCCCTTACAAGAGAGCGCTTCCCTATCGTCTGATCATCTCGGTTCAATCACCATCGTCCAATTCGCGTGTAACCACTCATTAACCACTATGGTTAATTGGGGAATTTTATTATTTAATTCATTGGTCTGTAGGTATCAGAATATATTAATTTAGGTGGTTATGATATGCAGATAACCGCGTAACCACCATAACCACATCTTTAAGGCTATAAAAGGAGCCTCATGCATCCTCATTTCTCACCTTTTTGCCTCTGAGTCTTCTTCTTCCTCGGGACAGAGCTATGTCGGATTCCTCCTACGAACAATGTTCAAGCCATCTTCAAGTCACATTCAAGCCATCTTCAAGTCATCTTCAAGCCGCATTCAAAACATCTTTGAGCCGTCCAATGAATCTTATTTCATAACTTCCTGGAAGTCCATACCAGCGCAATTTCAAGTGCTCCATTCCTGTGTTCAGCACCATTACGAGACTCAAAGACGTCCATCGCCGCCGAGTGAAATTTGTAGAAGACATCAAGCGTGACGGTTTGTCGTCTGCCGAGTGCAAAGTGTTCTCTCACCTACAAATTCTAATGAGGAGCGGTCTGTCGCCCTCGTTTTAGCAAACGGATTGTAACCGCGAGTAAATAGTGGGCTTTGACCGACACATACCCGGTCACATGGTTTTTTACCTAGTTGATGGGTTTTTCCACGTTAAAACTTCATGTGTACAATTGAGCAATCTCATTGACTGTGCGCGCGCTCGACCATTCCGAGAGCTAAGACGGTCCAGGTCATCCGATCCGGTCGGGACATCGAGTTTGGTCGCAACAGTCTGGCGTCGTCTATAGGAACCATAAATTCCCAACATCCTCCAAAGACAGTACCCTCTACACAATGATACTCAAAGCGAGAGAATGACAAGAAGAGACGCATGAACTACCAAAGGACCAGTCCATGAAGGGCGCATCAAGTTGCCCCCTCCCACATAGATAAAACCAATCATGTAGCGGCCTTTGATAAGCTTGAGGGCGTATCCGCAAAACACGCCATGCAAATAAACGAACTTCGAGCCTTGATGCTCGCCATCTGTCGAGAAGTAAAGCAATCCTCCGCAACGCCATTCAAGCAAACTAATTCATCGCCATCAGGAGAACTCTCCGTCTCAACCAAGCTTTTCCCACACAAGGAGTACGATATAGAAAAAGAATTCTCAAGCACAAGTAGCTCCCTCACTCCGGCAATGCTAACCCGAGATATGCGTGATCGCTACCTCAATGATCCTTGACATGACGGGGATGTCAAAAACATGATGAATCACATCACGTCAGTTGGGAAGCAAGGGCTAAACGAACAGTTACCCAATTACAACTCGTCGACCTCCTGAGCAGGTCCCGCTCCAAAAGGTAACTTAGAAATCCAAAGTTTTAGTGGAACCGACAATCCACTAGCTCACCTTGAATGTTTTAAAGCTATCATATAGGCTCACAACGCCTCAGATCAACTCATAGCCCAAACATTTCTGACAACACTGAAAGGGCAAGCTCGAGCTTGGTTTCATTCTCTGCAAGAAAAGAAGATAAACAACTACACTGAACAGACCAATCTCTTCATCAAAAGATTCATGACAGATGAAAAGCACACGCCAGGTAGTCCAAGCCCATACAAAGCTCAAAAGAGGAAATAAGAGAGCAATTTGTACCGGGAGCCAAAAAGAAACTACAACTAACACACAAATACATGTCGAATAAAGGAGTCTCGCCGACATCAAAAGTTCGTGCCACTTAACACCCCCAAGATAAGATTTTCCAAGCAATCCACAATCACCTGACATTGCATAAGCCCAGGCTGCTCGCCCAAGATCGAGGAAATCTATTGAAGTATTGTGAATATCACCAGGGACTTGACCACAACACCAACAAATGCAATCGACTGAAGGGAGAAATTCAGCGACTTGTCAGTCTAGGAGCAGTCGATCAATTTTTATCAAAGGAGAAGCAGCCTCCTGCTCAGAACATGAGAAACATAACCATCGGCATCGGCGAACCGCCAACCAAATTAAACCAAGTCTTGATCGACGAAGGGATTATAGGGAACGTATTGTTTCTATCAACACCACTTCAACACAAGCTTACAGCTGGCGACCTCGAGCTAAGGTAAGCTAGCGCACACATCCCGGGGAACACTCCAGTGTCGATCATAGGCACCATTATTCTTCCGGTCACTCTTAGAGAAGAGCCCGAACAAACAACCTATGATGTGCAGTTCGTTATCATTCGGGTTGATTCTGATCACACCGCAATACTCCAACAATTACTCTTGAATGTTTTTCAAACCCCCTCCCGCCGCTTTTTTCTTAGAATCATAACTTTTTTACTCCCAACTCACATTAAACTGTTGTTTTTTGACTAACTATTGTAAAAATCGCAAGCCCAGACTTGTGTAAACTATCTTTTATTTAAATATTGTACTGTGTTTCTTTCAGCGGAGCCCAATCGATTTCAAGCAAAGCTGCGAGCCCTACTCGCGCAAATTAGGTAAGACTGTGCGTGCGGTTTGAATGGACAAACCCTTCACCGACCCTGCCTTTCTACGACACGACCTCGCTAGGGCCTGCCTCCCTCGCGCAAAATAAGCAAAGTCGCGAGCCCCACTCGCACAAATTAGGTAAGACTGCTCATGCGGTATGAATGGGAAAGCCCTTCACCGACTCTGTTAGTAGCCGGGATTTGCATGCACGAGATGTGTAATGTGCATTGTGCGTGTTTGGGGCTATGCGTGCGATGTGCGCTTAATGCGCGCAATGTGCACTGAGTGTGTGTAAAGATGCAATGTGCACATAATGGTAAAATACACTTGCAAGGCTGGAGATGAAGACCTTGCACATGGTGATGCACATGCGTTGTTGCGAAATAGCCGAATTTTTCAGTTGGGACCTCCCCGAGTATTGGAGCGGGGCTCTGACGTCAATGTAGATCATTCTAATTATGTCTTTGTTGTACAGATGCCAGTAGCCAGCAGAACGTAGGTTTGTGGCCTCGCCGGAGAGTGTAACGACTCACTCCGAGGGTCGGAGAATGTAAGGATTTAACCCGACTTCTTATCCGAACTTGGTCATGAGAGGATTACCAGAGGACGTAAGTATCCGATCTGGGTGTTGCAACGAGCGTGCTACCCGGAGGCAATTATTGTAAAGAGCGCGCTGCCCGAAGGCAGTTGCGGTAAAGAGTGCGCTGCCCGGAGGCAGCTGCTGTAAAGAGCGCTCTGCCCGGAGGCAGTTGTTGTAAGGAGCGCGCTGCCCGAAGGCAGTTGTTGTAAGGAGCGCGTTGCCCGGAGCAGGTGCTATTAAGAGCGCGCTGCCCAGAGGAAGGTGCTGTAAGGAGCGCGTTACCCGGAGGTAGGTGATGTTAAGAGCGCACTGCCCAGAGGCATTTACTATAAGGATGTGCTGCCCGAAGGGAGTTGTTGTAAGGAGCGCGCTGTCCGGAGGTAGGTGTTGTTAAGAGCGCGTTGTCCGGAGGTAGTTGCTGTAAAGAACGCGCTGCCCGGAGACAGTTGTTGTAAAGAGCGCGCTGCCCGGAGGGAGTGGATGTAAGGAGCACACTGCCCAAAGGCAGGTGCTGTTAAGAGCACGCTGTCTGGATGCAGATTCTGTAACGAGCACGCTGCTGGAGGCAGTTGCTGTAAGGAGCGCGCTGCCCGGAGACAGTTTTTGTAGCGAGCGCCCTGCCCGAAGACAATTGTTGTAAGGAGCGCCCTGCCCTGCTGTAAAGAGTGTGATGCCCGAAGGCAGTTGTTGTAAGGAGCACACTACCCGAAGGCAGCTGCTGTAAAGAGCGCACTGCCTGGAGGCAGTTGCTGTAAGGAGCGCGTTGCTCAGAGGCAGATGTTGTAAGGAGCGCTTTGCCCGGAGGCAGTTGTTGTAAAGAGCGCTCTGCCCGAAGGCAGTTGCTGTAAGGAGTGCGCTGCCCATAGACAGTTGCTATAAGAAGCGTGCTTACCGGAGGAAATTATTGTATAGAGAGCTCTGCCCGGAGGCAGTTGCTGTAAAGAGCGCGCTGCCCAAAGGCAGGTGTTGTTAAGAGCGCACTGCCCAGAGGCAGGTGCTGTAAGGAGGGCGCTGACCAGAGGCAGGTGCTGTAAGGAGCGCAATGCCCGGAGGCAGTTGGTGTAAGGAGGGCACTGCCCGGAGGCAGTTGCTGTATGGAGCGCTCCGCCCGGAGACAGTTGCTGTAAGGAGCGCGCTGCCCGGAGACAGTTGCTGTAAGTAGCGCGCTGCCTGGAGGCAGTTGCTGTAAGGAGCGCACTACCCGAGGGCAGTTGATGTAAGGAGCGCACTGCCCGAGGGCAGTTGATGTAAGGAGTGCGCTGCCCGGGGGCAGTTGCTGCAAGGAGTGCGCTGTCCGGAGGCAGTTGCTGTAACGATTGCACTGCTCGGAGGCAGTTGCTGTAAAGAGCGCGTTGCCCGGATGCATTTGTTGTTAATGTAAATGGACGTCTTTACACTTGGGCAAGTGAGTATGCATTTCAAACCGCACGGATGATGCTCGCCTTCTACATGCCTGAAATGAGCACACTTTAAAATCTATTAGAGTTACAGCCGTGAGACCGGTCATGTGGAAATTCACACGAAGAATTCATAAGAAAGTAACATTAGTAAACACTACAATGGGCAGAGCCACGCTAATTGGTACGAAGCCTTCTCTTGGGCTGGTCGACTTAGGGGTTGCCCCCAATCCATTATAGCAAGCATCTGTCCGATTTCCTATTAGCGGATTTGGTGCCTAGTCACGTAAGAATCTCCCCAGGAGGCCTTATTCGACGAGATACTCGATTTACTCCTTAAGCTTTGAGCAATCTTCTATGTCATGTCCTCATCCCTGGTGGAACTAGTGGTGCACAAAAAAATTGGTCCTAACCGGTCCGATTGGGACCGAACCGATTAGGACTGGCTAGGGACTGGTCCTGGACCGATCCCAGGGGTCCCTAGAGGTCCCACCTTTTCCACCAAAGATCGGTCTCGGACCGGGACCGGGAAAAGACTGGTCCCAGACCGGGATCGATAAAAGACCAGTTAAAGACTGGGACCGGTAAAAGATCGGTAAAAGATCATTAATTAAACTGGTTATGCACTCGTATTCATAGGTTTTGGACTATAATTCTCTCTATTTTCATCAACATATATGAGATTAGAGCCAAAACTTGATTCTAGACAACATTCATACAAAATCTAATAAAAAAGAGGACTGCAATCGATTCAGAATAGCAAAGTACCAATAAGAAAATCTTCCCGGGACCGGTGAGGACCGGTCCGCCGGTCCCAACTAGTCCTCCTCAAGAAGAGGAAAATCGGTCCCAGACCGGGACTGGTTTGAGCGGGACCAGTCCGGGACCTGTCGGCCAAAAGACCGGTCTTTTAAAAGACCGGTCCTGGACCGGACCGACAGTCTTTTTGTGCAGGACTGGGTGGAACTCACAGTACTTTGTCCGGTCCCCCACATTTTTAGCGAAGGGTCTAGGCTTGCGGAGTGTCTCACTGCCTTGGAATGTGTGAAATACATTCGGCTTGGAGGTATTGAGGGGCGTGTGTTTCAGGTGATGTCGAGGTCGTGGGTTGCCACAACATTCACTATTCTTCCCTATGACTGATGAAGCTTCTTGTTCCCTTCTCATTTTTATGACTCTCTCGAACTGTTGTTGATGTGTCTCAATTGCTTCATTGACATCAATCTGGGCTTTGACTCGTCGTATTAGATCATGATAACTTGGATGTTGTTTCTTTTATTAATGCTGAATAGAAGTTGTCGGGGCAGAGTCCTCCTAAGCGGAAGCCTCTTAAGAGCTCGGGGATGATGCCCGGGATTAGTCATGCCTCTGCAGTGAAACAACAAAAATAATCTCGGAGGGTTCCCCCTTACTTTGGCGGATCCTAAACAAGTGGGAGGGATCTTTGACTATCCGACGGCTTGCGATGAATTGGTCAGTAAATTGTTGTGTTGGTTCTGCGATTTCTGATCTTTCCTTCTTTTAAGGAAAGGAAGCAGGTGCGAGCTTGCCCTTTTAGGGTCGTTGGAAATGCTTGACACAGTAGAGGATCAGAAGCATGACACAGTTGCATCATGATTACGAAGTGTCTGACATGCTCTGATGGATCGTCTACTCCGTCGAATGCCTTAATCTTTGGGAGCTTTAAACTATAGAGGATTGGATGTGTAAGGACCTCAAGTGCAAATGGCGAGCAATGATGGAGGGGGCGGCTGGCTGAAGTGGCACGTCGCTTGGCTCGCTCGAGCTCTTCTGTGATTAAGTTGAGAATTTCTTTGCGCGTGAGCCTCTCATTGAGGCCAGCTATTTCAGGGCAGTTGTAGTGATTTTGAGCTTAGGTTCTCTGGCAGGATGGGACTCGCGACCTCGAATATCCACACGAGGGGGTTCTTCTTCAGGCACGTTGATAGAAAAGTGAGGGGGAACTGGACTGACGTTCCCCCAAGGGTCATCCCTTCTGTAGTGCGGGCAACTTCTCCCGCTAGAGTCTCTAGTCATGAGTACCGTTGTGTTGAGGATGCTGGGAGCTTGCTTCTCACAGACGATGCCAAACTGTTGCGGCCAAACTCGATGCCCCAGTCAGACCGGATTAACTTGGACCATCTTAGCCCACGGAGCGATCGAACGCACAAACAATCACAAGAAATAGAAAGTTGTCAAAACAATTTTTTTGACGTGGAAAATCCCGAAAAGATGTGAAAAACCACGTGGCCGAATCTCTGCCAACCAAACCTTCATTAGATCTGAGTGTTATTACAAGGCTTTTTCAAGAACTCGAGGGCAACAAACCTCCTCTCGTTACAATTATTGGGGGGGGGAGAGAGAAGAGCTCGGACGGCGACAAACCATCGTTCGTAGATCTAACAATTTCTTCGTGTGCTGTGGGGAGTTGTACACTCATTGTATTCTAGAATCCTCTGATAGTTCTTGGAGGCAGGAGCAGCTTGTTGCACTTGTTTTGATGTCTGGGGCTTGGAAGCTCGTACGGCGTGCTGTGCACGTCCTATCCTCTGTGGAACGTCGAGAATTGTTGACGCTTGGTGGACTCCCTACTGAACTGAGGGTGCTGAACACTTGCAATGGTTTTGAGAGCGGAACACACAGAGATGCATTTGGAGAGGACTCGATGGCGGAGTGTGCTGAATGCTGGCTAATGGAGAACGCATGGGGCGCTTGCTGGAAGAGATCCCGCATGACGTTTATTGGAAGAGAGCGCGCGGGGTGGTTATTGACAGAGAACGCACAGGGAACTTGTTGGTAGAGAACATACAGGGCGCTTGTTGGCGGAGAGCGCGCAGAGCGCTCAAGGAAGAGATGCGCTAGAAAGCGCGCAAGGAGGCTGCACGCGCAAAGGCGCACAAGGAGAGAAGCGGAGGGGAGAGAAAATCTGTAGAAGGATTTTCCGGGCGGAGAAGATGAAGATCTTCGAAGGAGCTTCAAAGACGAAGGAGGCTTCGAAGACGGAGGCTTCGAAGACGAAAGAGATCTTCAAGGAGTGCTTGATGATCTTCGAAGGAGGAGAAGAAAATGAATTAGATGGAGGAAGGAGAGAGAAAATTCGTAGGAGGATTTTCAGGTTAAGGAGAGAATGATAATTAAAGGGGATCTGAGGCCCTATTTATAGGCTTCATGGGTGGTTATGGATGTTATGCGGTTATCCGCAACACATAACCATGATCGCTATTAATATGCCGATTTTGATATAATTATTTTCATGGGACTATGGTTTGACATGCATATTAATTTTATTAAATACAGACCACCATATTTATGACAAGACACTTTCTTCATTCTGGGAGATCACGCGAGCTGTTACCTGGGTGGTTACCCACGTAACCGACGACGGCAATCGCAGGAGTGCGATTAGATGGTGGAGGATACACATGGCGGACGGAGGCCGATGACGGGGAGACCCTTGATCGGCAAAGGCCATGCTTGACCGGAGGAATGTGGCCGACCGCCGACGGAAGGCCGGCCGACCGAGGGGAAGGCGATGCCGCCTTTAATCGGGGCTTGCAGAGGAGGATGGGAGGCCAAATGGTTGTCTATTCCGAGCCAAAGGAAGGCTACCCCTGTGAGGGGCGGCGGGCAAGCACGGGCGGCGGAATTGCTGCCAGTTCTGGGCGAAACAAGGCCTCCCATGTGAGGGGCGACAACCAAGTACGGGCGACAAAATTGCCGCCCGTTCTGGGCAAAACAAGGGTCGCCCCTTTGAGGGGCGGCGACCAAGTACGGGCGGCAAAATTGCCGCTCGTTCTGGGCAAAACAAGGGCCGCCCTTGTGAGGGGCGGCGACCAAGTACGGGCGGCAATTTTGCCAAGTACTTTCGGCCAAGACACGGGCGACCGAAAGGCCGCTCGATCCGGGCGGCCAGAGGGCAGGGCGGCGGCTCGCCTCCCGCGGTAGAGGGCCAGGCGGCCAAGGAAGAAGGCCGCGCACTGCGCGCGACCTGGCCCTGTGCACGCGCAGGTGCGCGCGACCCTGGGCGCGCGCGACCCAGGGCGCGCCCAGGCGCGTGCTTCCCAGGACGCATGCTTCCCAGGACGCATGCTTCCCAGGACGCGCGCTTTCTAGGGTGCGTGCAGGCGCGCGCTTCCCAGGGTGCGTGCAGGCGCGCGCTTCCCAGGACGCGCGCAGGCGAGCGCTTCCCAGGGTCTGTGCAGGCGTGCGCTTCCCAGGGGGCGCGCAGACGCGCACTTCCCAGGACGCGCGCAGGCGAGCGCTTCCCAAGGTGCGTGCAGGCGCGCCCTTCCCAGGGGGCGCGCAGACGCGCACTTCCCAGGGGGCGCGCAGGCGCGCGCTTTCTAGGGGGCACGCAGGTGCGCTCAGCTAGGAGCTCGCTGCGGGCCGGGGCACCGACGCGCGTGGCCTTTGCAGCCGAGTGGTCGCTTGCCTGCACCCTTAGCGGTTGCGCTGGTCGGGCTGGGATGGCTCTAGGGCTTGACTGAACAACTCTTAGGGGGAAACCCCATCCGTTCTTATATAAGAATTTTAAATAAAAATAATCAACAAATTGTGAATGAAATATATGATACAAATAGGAAGCGTCGTAGAACATTAATAACTTAGAAATGAGATAGCTCTAATTTTACAATGCTCTGAACCATACATAATGAAAATGTTGTCCCAAAAAAAAAATGAGAGGTGGGGATAACTGTATATTTTTTCTAAACATACATAACAAATTGTGGTCATTCCAATAAAAAAAGTAGATTTTTGTAGGTGATTGTTATTACCACTACAGTTTTTGCTAGACGCATCATTTTTTTCCTAATTTTTCGCGTTTTTTGGAAATACGTCTTGTACATGCATTTTTAGGAAATGTGTTCAATACAAAAATTGTAGATGAAAGTTGGAAATACGTCTACAACTTTCATCTACAATTTTCGTGTTGAACACTTTTCCTATAAATGCATGTACCGGACGTATTTCTAAAATGCGCGAAATCTAAGTGTATTTCCAAAGTATGCCTTATACATGCATTTTTAGGAAAAGTGTTCAGCACAAAAGTTGTAGATCTCGTCTATAACTTTCATGTTGAACACTTTTCTTAAAAATGCATGTCCAAAATGTATTTTTAAAAGGCACGAAAAATTTGAAGAAAATATAGTGTGACTGACCAAAACTATAATGCTAACAACACTCACTTTTTTTAACTGGATCAAGCAATAAATATATACATTTGATGCACAAAAGAATAGTCCATCAGACGTAATCACAGCCGTCCGCTGATTTTAGAGGGGAATTTTGTCCGCGCACCATACTTTTGCATTGGATCCAAGGTTCGGTGAACCTTCATCCTCCGCGCGACCGTACTTCCGGTGCATTAAAGCCCTCGCAGCCGTACAATTCCCCAAAAAATAAAATGAAAATAAAAATAAAAGGACGAATTCGCCTCCCCAAACGAAGAGCTCGCTCCCTCTCCCGAGACTCCAGCGAGCGCCTTGCACCTGATAAGGCCGCTCTGAACAACTCCGCCCACTTTCACGGCCATGGCGGTTCCGGCCGCCGCAGTAATTGTTCCTGTCGGAGTTCTCTTCCTTCTTTCGGGGTTGATCGTGAACCTCATCCAGGTCAGGAGCTCTTCCGCGCATTTCCTCCGGGGGTCTGCTTTGATCCGTCCCCTTTAAGTCGTTTTTTACTTGATCTGATACATATGCGCCAATGGCTTTGAACATTTGAGCTATAGTTTTATTTGGCTTACTTTCAGTTTTATGGACGCATTAATCCTCGTAGTAATTACCTTTTTTTTTCCTCTTGTTTTGCTTCAGGCTACTTGCTATGTTGCGATACGGCCGTTCTTAAAAAGCACGTACAGGAGGATCAACAGGGTGTTAGCTGAATTGCTTTGGCTTCAGCTTGTTTGGCTGGTTGATTGGTGGGCTGGAGTCGAGGTACTTGCTTATCTATGGTAATTGGGGAATTCGCAAAGTAGATCTTTTCTTAAGTAGATGAGATGCGATGATCTTTGAACTGCCTCTTGAAGATTGTTTGTCTAACACCATACGCAAGACTTGACCTTTGTGGAGTGATCCTTGAGATGATAATTCTCACAAACAATGATGTACCCGATAGTTTAGAGGCAAGGACCAGGGGAAAGGTGGGAGGACAAAGGGAAAGAAGGGAGACTCGAGGAAGAGAAATTTCTGCATAAGTTGATGCCTATCTGATGTTTGCTATTTATTCTAGGTCCTGCATTTTAGTTTCATTTCAAGAGTCTTATTAATGTGGATTCATTTGATAACTCAAATGAAACCTTCAAGCAATTAGGATTCTTTGGTCTCTGCTTGCCGCATTTCCCATCATTTTGCACTCACTCCGATTTCCCTTTCCTCGATTCCTGCTCATATTGCTGAAATTTTTGTTCCTAAGATTCTCATCACCGTGATTCATTTTACTATGTTGTACAACGATACATTTGGGCTTGAATTTATATGGCTGAGTTGCTTCTGTACTATGCTGTAATTATACTCATTTCGGCTTATGTGTTGATATATTGGCTTAGGTTTTGTACTAGTCTCCAATGTTAATCCATTTTATTACTCTATTTTACTATATAACAACGTTCAAGTACGGTGCCTTATCGTTTAGCATTGGGGTCTGATAAATATCGAGTGTTGGGGGTACAACAATGCCACCGTTCTCAAAAATGATGTTTTCATCGCTTATATTGCTGTAGAAAAGAACAAAGACAATTGGGAAAAACTCTGTATATCCTTCTTGTGTATGTAAATACAATGTATGAATACATATATATATATATATATATATATATATATATATATATATATATATATATATATATATATATATATATATATATATATATATATATAGGGAGAGGAGATAGAGAAGAGTCTCATTTACAAGATGTGACTATTACAAGAGAAGAAGAAAAAGAAATGGGCCAATATATGAGCCTTTACATAGTCTTTTCTAACACGCCCTGCAATTTGGAGCGTACAAGTCGTAGGCACCCAGCTTGGACAAAAACTGATAAAATAGGGCACTCGGTAGGGCCTTAGTGAGAAGATCAACAACTTGGTCAGTAGTTGGAACATGTTTCAATTCCAGCTTCTTCATTTGAATTTTTTCCTGAATGAAGTGACAATCAACTTCAATGTGTTTCGTTCTTTCGTGGAAGACTAGATTCTTATTTTTGTGTATAGCAGTTTGACTGTCACAGAGTAAAGTTGCTGGCGAGGAAAGTTTTACTCCCATATCACCTAGGATACTTTCAAGCCATGTAAGATCGGATACAACCGACGCCATCAAACAGTATTAAGCTTTAGTTGAAGATCAAACAACCGCAACTTGTTTCTTACTGCGCCATGTAACAAGGTGATCTTCGAAGTAGGTACAAAAACCGTTGGTAGAACGTCGATCATCCAGGGAACCAGCATAATCTCCATCTGAATTCACAACCAATGTTGGAGTAGAAGAGGTTTTGTATATCAGTCCTTTGACCAGAGATTGTTTTTAGATATCTCAGGATGCGTTTGACGGCCTGTAGATGAGACATTCGAGGAAAATGCATATATCAGCTGACAACCCCAACAACAAAGGATATGTCTGGTCTCGTGACCGTTAGGTAAATAAGGTTTCCAACAAAACGTCAATAGTATTATGGATTTGGAAGAAGTAGATCTGTATTTGAGACATGTGCACAAAGCTTATGATTGACATCCATGCGAGTATTGGTCGGCTTGCATCCAAAGTAGTCGACATCCTGAAGGAGGTCGAGACAGTACTTCCGCTGAGATAGGACAAGACCATCAGGACGTCTTGCGATCTTAAGGCCAAGGAAGTATCAGAGGTTTCCCAGGTCTTTTGTTTGAAAAACAGAGCTTAGATGCTGTTTGATCATTTGTATTTTCTTTGAGCCATCACCTGTGATTGAGATGCCATCGACATATACTAAGAGGAGAATAGTGCCTGTTGTGTGATGTAGAGTAAACAAAGAGAATCTGCCGAGCTCTGAGTAAAACCAACTTCTCGCACAACTCTACTGAACTTGTCGAACCATGCTCACAGGATTGTTTGAGACCATAAATCGACTTCTTGAGGTGGCAAACCCGGGATTCTCTCGTGGTCTCAAATCCCGGAGGTTGTTGCCTGTAGATTGTTTCTTGTAGATCGTCATTTTAAAAAGCATTCTTGATATCTAGTTGATGTAGGGGCTATTGGCGATGAACAACTACTGAAAGGAGGACACGAACCGTGTTGAGCTTGACCACTAGAGAGAATGTTTTCTCATAATCGAGACCTTGTTATTGAGTAAAGCCACGAGCTAGCAGCCGAGACTTAAGACGGTCAATTGTCCCATCAGGAGCATGCTTGATGACAAAGACCCATTTACCACCAACAGTAGTCTGGCCTGGATGGAGAGGAACCAGATCCCATGCCTGGTTAGCCCAAAGGGCTGTCATTTATTCGTCCATGACTGCCCGCTAGCTCGGATGTTGAAGAATCTTCTGCACAGAATTAGAGACAGAAATAGAGGATAATGAAGTAGCAAAGGTGTGAAGCGTTGGACACATGCAATGTAAAGATACATAATTCGCCATGGGATGAGTTGCGGAGGCTGATGTCAGATCAGCAGGTTGCAGAATGTCAGAGGTCGAAGCCGACTGCATCGGGGCGGCGGAGCGAGGAGGGCGATGAATATATACACGAATAAGAAGGGGCTTGTGGAGAACGAGAGCCAGGTCATGGAGGAGCGATGGTGGAGGAGAAGTATCTGAGATGACAAGTCTTGGCAAGGATTGTGGTGGAAGAGGTGGGTCTGGAGCGGAGAAGAACGGTTGATCTTCCCGAAAGTTAACATCAGCTGAAACGGTCGCTTTGCAGGTAGTAGGAGAGTAGCAAACATAGCATTTCTGAGTACGGGAATAACCGACGAACATGTGTTTGGCTGTCCGAGGATCGAACTTGTCCGTGGATGGACCAAGCAAGTGAATATAACAGGTACAACCAAATACGCGAGGCGTGAGAGAGAATGACGGAGTAGAGGGGAAGAGAAGACTAAACAGAGTAGCATTTCAAAAGACGGAGGAAGAGAGACAGTTAATGAGATAACAGGCCGTCGAAAGCGCAAAGTGCCAATAAGCCTTGAGCACTTGCATTTTAATCATGAGAGAGCGAGCAACATCAAGAAGATGTCGATTTTTACGTTCAGCCACTCCGTTTTGTTGGGGGGTATATGCACATGAAATCTGATGAATAATTCCAAATTCAGAACTGATATTAACAAATTCATGGCTAGTGTATTCACTAGCATTATTTGTCCGGAGAGTTTTAATGTTGTCAGAGAACTGTGTGCGAGTCTCAAGGACAAAAGCTTAGAACACACGAGGAAGTTCGGAGCGATCACGAATTAAGTACAACTATGTCATTCGAGAATAATCATCAATAAAAGTGATAAAATAACGATACCAAAAAACGCTCGTTATTTTGTATGGACCCCAAATATCAGAATGTACTAAAACAAAAGGAGCAGAGCTCCGGGTACAATGTGCAAGAAAAGAGGAACGATGTTGTTTCCCCAAAATACATGAATCACATGTAAAAGCTGGAAGAGAAATATAACGAAGAACTTTCATGAGGACCGGAAGAGTAGCATGACCGAGATGCCGATGCCAATCAACCGAGGAGACTGAGGAGAGGATGGTAGGAAAAACATCAAAAAGGTAGAGCCCGTTTTGCAGTCATCCTTTGCCAATGATACTCTGTGTCCGTCGATCCTGCATCAGAAAAGAAAAAGAGGTGAATGCGATAGAGCAATTCAAATCGGTAGTGAGACGACTAACAGAAAGTAAATTAAACGAAGAGCCCGGGACATGGAGAGCGGAACGGAGAAAGATAGAGGAATTGAGAGGGATGTCAGCAGAGCCAAAGATAGGAATGGTGTCGCCATTGACCACTGTGATAAACTAGGATGTGAAGAATCCAATTATTGATGTGGCTTCAGTGAGGTGATATGGTGAGTAGCACTTAAATCCACTATCCAGCGTGAACTAGTGGAGAGAAAAGTCATTAGAGATGGAGGCAACGAAGGTGCTGGAGCTGAGCATGCCGTGAAGTTGCTGGAGCTGGAGGCGGACTTCTTCAAGATCAGCACGAGTGACAGAAGGACTGTGGGTAGCAACAAAAGCAGTCGAACAAGAAGGAAAACCATGTTTGCAGTAGCAGGTGTGACGTGCAATATTTTTTGGTATGTCAATTTTATATATTTAAAACAAAAATGATATATATATATATATATATATATATATATATATATATATATGTAAACAGATTATATCCCCTATGATGAAACTATGAAATCAGTGTCGATGTTAGCTATCTTAGTTTATTTGGATTACGAGTTTTCTTTCGTATTTTGACAATGAATTGTTACGACGGAACTCATTATGTTAGCACAATGATTTAGCTCATAGAGCCGGTTAGGTAATTAGTGACCATTTTGATGGTTTCCTTACTGCTGAATTGGGATATTAGACTTGGTTTGTGCTGATTATTTTGGGCCGACTATGGTTGCTGGAAGTGCAATTGGCCCATTAAAGCTTATGAGCGGCATGAAGTGGGTAGCAGAGGCGGTGGAGACAAAAATATATCAATTTATTCTTTTACCTATCTGCTGCCACGATTGCCTCTTATTCTTATCTTTGGTTTTATCGTGACTAGGGTTCACGGAGCTGTTCTTCTTCCTTTCTCTCCTCATCTCATTCTGAAATCACATAGGTTTGGTTATTGCTAGAAACAAGGCTTAACAAGGTTTTACCTGGTCTGGATTCAGTTGGGGCTTGTGTTGTTTCTACAAAATCTGTGATTTGGTTCTTCTGTTTTAGACCCACTATATTGTGAAAGATGACATCCCAAAATAGACGTGACGATGCGTCGATGACGTAGGACATGACAATGAAAGGGTCAAAGAACGGTGAGATTTATCTTTTTAGTTTATGCTTTATTTTAAGTATTGCATTTACTGACATAAATATTGAAAATGGAAATATTATGGCATGTGGCAGTATGAAGTTTTTTATCACTGATAATGATGCTCGCTATTATGTATGGCCTTGACAAAGGTAAACATGCGAATGAAATTTTGAGGGGATAAATCACCAAATAAACATTCTTATGTACATGTAAACATAAATGTGTCGATACATGGTAATGTTAAGGGTATGACAGAAATTGATGTACATAAAGGATGTTGACGGATGCCAAATTAGTCGGCCGAAAGACATAGACGCATGATGAACGTACTGATTTGGACACTGAAGCCCCTAAGGGGTCGGGCCGAAAGACTGAAAAACTGATATAGATACTGATTTTTCATAGATACCCTTAGCATTACTGTATACAAAAGTAAAATTTATTTAATGCTTGTCATACAGATATGGACATTCACACTGTTTTTACTGTTTTTCTGTTCTTTTACACTGATAAGATGTTAGCTATGAAATTTTCAGTTCTTCTTATGTATATGTACACAACTCCATATAATGTTTCACCATATTGCTACTGTTGTTATTACTAATCTGGATTTTGCTATGAATAATCTTTCTGATTTTATGTATAGCAGATTAAAAAGGTAAACTCTCTCTTAGTCTTTATGAAAGACTAATGATTTAAATTTCTAATATTTTTAGGCACATGGTAGTCGCAAGCTAGTCATCGCTAGAAGCGTGATTGAAGGACATCGTGGCTATGAAATTATGAAAGCCTTTAGCTTCTTTTGTTAGGTCGTTGACCTAGTAGATGTTTCTCTTTTGTGTGTATAAAGAAAAACAGTTGGAGACCTATCTAATTGTTATGACATATGGTAATGTGGTATATGTTATAGAACTCGTAAATATGTGAGCTAAGTATGTTCTTAACATATGTTGAATGTTGTATATACTCATTGTGAACAATAATTGCTATCGTAATGTGTGTGCAATGCTTTATGGAATCATGTTATGATATTACTTTTGATTGTGGCGGACTACGGGCCGTTACAACAGTTCGCCTCCAGGTGCCCTTTCTTACCACAAAAAATCACTTTGGCCGTGATCGGCCACCTCGACCCCTTCCCCGAGAGCCTGAACGTCCTCCACGGGTAGAGGGAGGGAGATGTTGTAATGGCGCAGAAGAGTGCTGAAGAAGAGCCGAGGAAGGAGGGCCAATAGCATCAGGAGGCGGCGAAACTTTTAACAGCATGAAGCATATGTCAGAGAATGGGGGAATAGTAACAGACGAGAGGATCTGAGCCGAAACACTATGAAGATGAGGTGGAACACGAGCCGTCATCATTGCAATACCAACAACTTTCTTTTGAGCACGATGGGGAGCGAGATTCGTAGTCGGGGGCTGGTGCTGAATCCAGGCTTCAACCAGTGTTTTGGACCGAACAAAAAAAGAGGTTAAGTCAGCAGCACTGCCGGAGTCAAGGGTCTGGAGATTAGTGATAATGTCGTACAGGTGATGGAGACTGTCCTTGCCCGACTAAAGAGAGTGGAGCTCATTCCACATTGTCTTGACCGTCTCGTGATACAAGGCCATGCGGTAAGGTTCGTCTTGAACACGTCCATCGTTACCGATCCAGTCATCGGTAGGTGCAAAGAGAACAACCTGGGTCAAATGATGCAAAAATCCCTTTGACTGAAAAACTCGACGAACAAAGTTCACCCACTCAACAAAGTTCTTCTTCCCAGTAATAGAAATGATGGTAATTCGCAACTTTTCACGGAGTTCAGGAACAGGGACAACCGTCTCAACAAAGTTCAGGAACCATCGATAAAGCAAAGCTGTTAGCCAACAAGGCGGGTAAGCGACTACAGGCAGGAGAGCTGCGGCTAGGAGAATAAGGTACAACGGATAGGGAGAAGCAACAACAAAAAACCGGCGGCAAGAACAACAACGACTAAGCAAGGCCACATCGAGCAGAGAACACGACGACGCAATTTGAAGCAGGCTAACCTGCAAGGCCACGTCGGACTGAGCAGCATCTGAAAAGAGATCGCGGCGGGCAGAGCAACGAACTGAGAAGAGATCACGACGGATTAAGAGAAAAGAAGAGACCATGATGGCTGAAGCAGCCAACATAGAGTGTGACAGAGCGACAAGCCCGCAGGAGTCAGCAATGAATAAAAGAGAAACCGCCAATCCGCGTCAATCAACAGAGAAGGGGTAAGCAGCGGGAAGATCACACGACAGGAATAGGTCGGCAGATCGGCAAGAGCAGGCCGCGCGACAAGCCACCCGCACGATAACAGAATCACACGCGATAAGCTGATCGCGAAGAAGGCAGAGCGGTTTGGCTAGCGGCGAGAGAAGGAGACCACAGAGAGACTGCAGGATGGACACAATAAGTTGACCGCAAAGTGACCGCGATAAACTGACCGCAAAGAGACCGCGAGAGAAGGAGACCGCGAGTAGCGAAAAGATACCACAAGAATCAAGCAAGAAAAGAACCACAACAACAAGGTAGATCACGCGGGAGGAGAGGAGGCCGCAAGTACGAGAAACAAAGCGGGTCCTACGGAGCAGGCAAAAGAGATTATAAAATGAGAGAGAGGACGTGGGGCGGTGGGTGGCTCCACGGGAAAGTGTCCTGCGGTTAGAAAGAAGGAAACCACAACACTAGACCCGCTGCGGGTAGAGTCGGGAGGCTGCAGCACGAGCGGTTAGAAAATAAGCTAGCCGTCCGAAAAAGGAGGTATCGATGGCTAGCGGTTAGAAAAACGCTAGCCGCCCAGAGGGATCGATGACTCTGATACCATGTAGAAAAGAACAAAGACAATTGGGAAAAACTTTGTATATCCTTGTGTATGTAAATACAATGTATGAATACATATATATATATATAGGGAGAGGAGAGAGTTTAGAGTCCCATTTATAAGATGTGGGGCAAGAGAAGAAGAGGAAAAATGAATGAGCCAATATATGAGCCTTTACATAGTCTTTTCTAACAATTGCAAAGATATGCGTACTTTACAATTTATTTGTTGGGATTTGGGCTTATGTGTTGATATATAGGCTTAGGTTTGTACTAGTCTCCAATGCCAATCCATATTTATTACTCTATTTCACTATATAACAACAATCAAGTTCGGAGCCTTATAGTCTAGCATCGGGGTCTGATAAATATTGGGTGTTGGGGGTGCAACTATGCTACCGTACTCAAAAATGATGTTTTCGTCGCTTATATTGCAAAGATATGCGTAGTTTACAATTTCTTTGTTGGGACGGTGAGTTAGGATTTTTATTGAAGTTGGGTGGCGTGGTACTGCTGAGTTTCTTCTAACTTTTCCGGGCTCAGTTGTTGAGATATAATTTTTCTTTGTTTTGAATGTTTGGAAGGGTTGAGTTTATGCGCGTTGTTGTGATGTATATAAATAGGCAATGTTTAGATCATTATCTCTGCTACTGATTATGTTTTGAAGGGTGCGTTAGGTGGGCAAGTTGAATTTTGGTCGTTGTGCGAGGTTTATGGTTGTGCTTAAATCACCGTGGGTTCAGTGCATATTCTAGTGTAATGTTTGAGCCTTTTGGGGATTTGTTGTTGGTGTTTTGATGCAGTTGTGGTGCATTGTGTTGCTGTAGTGTCGATGAACTGTGTCCTGTGGCGATGTTCTGGCTGAAGTTGTTTGGTTGAGGTGAATACATTGAGATGAAGGGGTTTGTGTTATGGGATGAGCGGTTTGAGTGTGATTTCTGTTGTGTTGATTCAATAATAGGGTAAAGAGAATGCACTTCTTTCGTGGCATTGTTTTCAGTTGTAATTATACCCATTCACTAGTAGTTGACTCTTAAATATCCTGTTTATCATCAAGCATGGTGATAGCCATATTATAGATCTATGATACACTATTTGTATATTTTTAAAATATAATTCCATTAGGCCAAACCGTGCATTTATTGTATTATAGTATGAAATATTATAAAGATAATATCAAGTATTGTATTTTACGGGTTTGTTGATTACTTCTACCAACTATGTTATTATTATTTTATCTATGAAAATTTGAGGGAGATTTAGATAAAAATTGCAATGATTTTAAATGAAGTAAAATAGATGTTGAGAAATAACACTTGATCTAAAATTCCTTTAGAATGAAAATAAAATAACTTAATTTAATTCACAAGTTTTCTAATAACTAATCTTGACCGTGGATGTACAACCCCGTATCCAGCGAGTGGGCTAACAGGAGCCGACCCGGCCGGCCCAAACCATCCCCGAGCCCCATGCGAGTTCGGCAGGGTACGCCGAGCCCAGCATGCCGAGCCCGAGCTCGGCAATAGTCGAGCTGAGCTCGGCGATGGCCGAACGAAGCCCGGCATCCCGAGGCCGACTTCGGGTGCAGGAATAAGCTCGACGATAGTCGAGCCAAGCCCGACGATGCCCGTGCCGAGTTCGGCTTCTGTTGGAGCTCGACGATCGTCGTGCCGAGCCCGAGCTCGGCAATGGTCAAGCCGAGCTCGGCGGTAGTCGAGCGCAAGTCTGCCGAGTACCTGCCCGCCTAGGCCCAGGGCGAGGCGAGTCAGGCCTCCTGCCGAGCGAGTGCCCCCCCCAGGGCCAGCTCGCACCTCGGCCATGGCATACTTTTACTATGTGGCCCCTTTTGGTTTGCCTGTAGTCCTCGAAAACAGTGAAGGTTGTATATTAGCAGGCCATCTTTTCCTATAAATAGGACTCAAGGGGTACCTCAGAGGGCACGCTTACTAATTCTCCGGCCTATTAGCGCTTTCTGAGGTACCTTAGCCCGGCATTTGGCTAAGGAGGGGAAGCGCTCTAAGATCTTCCGGGTGTGTGGTGGGACCTCCACGCCGGGCCCTTGGTCTAGTCCTTAGTTCTTCTTTCTTCTTGCCATTTTCTTGTAGGAGCGAAGTAGGTGCGCGGCCACCCCTTCCCCAAGGGTCGAACTCCACAAGAGGCCGGTTTTCCGGTTTCAACACTTTGGTGCGGTGAGCGTGGAACGTGGTCAGCACAGAAAATCTTCCACAGGACTAATGGCAAGAGACGAGGGGCAAGGTTCAGGAAGGGGGGACTCGCCACTCCCTCCCCCTCCCGCGACGGCAGGGATATCCGCGGAGCTCAGGGAGGAAGTGCTCGGGCTGGTTAGGGTCGCACTCGGCATGCGAGCCGAGAGTACGACGCCTGCGGTGCCCGTGGTCGCCGATCCAGCGTTGGGCAACGATGCGCCCCTCAGGCGCGCAGGGAAGGAGGTCGCAAGCGAGGGGGAGCGCGAGCCGAGAGGGCGAGTCCTCTTTCCGGGCTCGGCGGGCGAGTATCTGTTCGGCGAGACGGCAGGGAGGGAGTTCCCAACTCGCCCAGCTGAAGGAGGAAGTCCCTTCAGCGAGTTCGTCTCGTCAGCCCCGGTCCCAGAAGGATTCCGAGAGCCGGAGATGTCCTACTACTCAGGAAAGGGAGATCCGACCCAACACGTCCAGTGGTTCGAAGACGTGGTGTCCATCCGACAGATGTCGGATGGTTTCAAGTGTAGGCTCTTCGCCATCACCCTCAGGGAAAAAGCGAGGGAGTGGTTTCATCAGCTCCCGGCCGGTTCCATCTACTGCTTCGAGGATTTGCGCAGAGGATTCATGCTGAGATTCACCACCTCGAAGAAGAGGAAGAGGGAGGTCGAGTCCCTGTTCCGTGTCAAGCAGAAAGTAGGGGAGACCCTGGGAAGTTACCTGGACAGGTTCCAGGAAGAACTGTCTCAGGTACAAGAGATGCCAGGGCACACCATGATGGTGGCCTTCACCCTGGGTCTCCAGCCCGGGTTCTTCGCCATGGAGTTAAAAAGGACGCCTCCAGTGTCTTTCGAAGCACTCTTGGAGAGGGCGGCAAGGGAGGCCGACATGGAGGCGGCACATCCAGAGTTCGCTCGGAGGTTGGCTAGGTGGGCCGTGGAGGAAGAGAAGCCAAGGGGAGGTCGGGCCCAGGAGGAGAGAAGGGTCGAGCCCCGACAGAGGGAACAGCAGCCGCAACAGCATAGGTGGGGGCGTCAGGAGCCGAACAACCGATTGGGTTGGAGGCCGGAGTGGCAGGATCAAGGGCCACGGAGGGGCTATCAGGGGGGAGACAACCGTCAAGGTGGGCGTGGCCAGTTTTACCTCCAGGGAGGGAGGCAGGGCCAGAGACCGCCTCTTCCCGACCAGGAGGAGGCCATGGCTATCGCCCTGGGAGGGCGAAGGAGAGGGCAACCGAGGAGGAGGAGGGAGGTCAGGATAGACCTGCCCTATTGCGACTACCATCAGGAAGAGGGGCACACGACGGTCACATGTCCGGAGTTCCTCGAGGTGCGGGAGAACCGGGAGCAGCAGCGGCAGCAGCGGAATCATCAGGAGGTGCGGATTGAGGAAGTCCGGCCTCAGGCGGAGGGGGATCGTTGCGAAGACCGGGCCGATGTGGGGACCCGAGGGGGGATCGGAGTGATCCATGGGGGGGTGGGAGTCGAGGCTTCTCGGAAAGCAAGCCTCCACACCATGTACCGAAGGAGCATCGGCTCCACATCTCAGACTCCACCCCCGGAAGAGAGGATCACCTTCTCAAGGGAGGATATGCCGGGTCACGATGACCCCTTCTGCGATGCGCTGGTCATCCAGACCGCCATTGAAAATTTCACAGTCTCCCGGATCCTCATTGACAATGGGAGCTCAGTCAATATCATCTTCAAGAAGCCTTTCGATGCCATGCAGGTAGAGGCCAAGAGGGTGCTGGCCTCCGATGGGCCCCTCTTCGGTTTTTCGGGGGAGAGGAAAGAAGTAGAGGGGGGAGTAGGACTTCACGTCAGCTTGGGGGGACAGTCCCGGAACTGTCGATTCGTCATAGTTGAGGCCCCCAGCAGCTACAACGCCATTTTTGGGAGACCCCTCATCAGCGCCTTCCGATGCGTCCCCTCCTCCTTCCATCAATGCTTAAAGTTTAATGTGGACGGGATCCAGGTCCGGGTTCGCGGTGACCCCAAAGCGGCTCGGGAATGCTATGTAACCGCGGTGAACTCGATTTCTTGGCAGGAGGAGGCCGAGGGGATGGGGAGAAGGATGGAGGAGATGGAAGGGCAGGAGGCCGGAGAAGAAGGTGGGGAGGAAGGAGGAAGGGAAGGGGAAGCACGCGAGGGGATGCTCCCAGAAGGGTCGGTTGGGGCGATGATCCCAGGGGAAGGGGAGGTCCTTACACCAAGAAGGGAGGACGCCGCAGAGTGGGAGGAGCAGTCCCGGTTGGAGGCCGCCGAGGAGGTCGTGGAGATGGAAGTCCTCACCCAGGGTGGCAGGGTGGAGAAGGTCCGCATCAGCGGAGGGCTGACTCCGGAAGATCAAGACAGGATGCTGGAGTGCATCCAAAAGAATGTGGATGTCTTCGCCTGGAGCGCAGCGGAGATGCCTGGGATCGATGCCGACGTCGTCTGCCACCGCCTCAATCTACACCCGGAGGCTCGCCCCATCCAGCAGAAGAGGAGGTCCGTCACGGACAAACTGGCCGAGCCCATCAGGGAGGAGGTCGCCAAGCTCCTTAAGGCCGGCTTCGTTTCCGAGATTCAATACCCCGGCTGGGTCTCGAATGTTGTAATGGTGAAAAAAGGGGACGGCCGGTGGAGGATGTGTGTAGACTTTTCACTGCTTAATAAATCATGCCCTAAGGATTGTTACCCCTTGCCTAGAATCGACGCGCTGGTAGATTCAGCCGTTGGTTTTTCTGTGATGAGTTTTTTAGATGCTTTTTCAGGTTATCATCAAATCAGGATGCACCCTCCTGACATAAAAGATGTCTCGTTCATCACAGGGGATGGATGCTACTGCTACAAGATGATGCCTTTTGGGTTAAAAAATGCAGGGGCTACATACCAGAAGATGATGGACCGTGTATTCCAGGGACAGAAGGGAAGGAACTTGGAAGTGTACGTGGACGACCTGATGGTAAAAAGCAGAGAGGTCGATTCTCACCTCCGGGATCTGGAGGAGACCTTCGACACTTTGCGCAGATACAAGATGAGGTTGAATCCTCTAAAGTGCATCTTCGGGGCAAGCAAAGGCAAATTTTTGGGTCATCTCCTCACCCCTGCCGGGGTCGAACCCAACCCTGACAAAGTCCGGGCAATTATGGAGTTGGGGCCACCTCGGGACGCGAAGGAGGTACAACGGCTGACAGGGAAGCTGGCGGGACTAAGCAGATTCCTCTCTCGGGCCGGGGAGAGGTGTTCCCCCTTCTTCAAGACCTTAAGGGGGGGTCGGAAGTTTGAATGGACCCCGGAATGCGAGGAGGCATTCCAGGCCTTGAAGAGGCAGTTGACTCAGGCCCCCTTGCTCCAAGGGCCAAAGGAGGGGGAGGACTTGTTTTTGTACTTAGGGGTCGGGGCAGAGGCTGTAAGTTCTGTCTTAGTTCGGGAAGAGGGGAGAAAGCAGCTACCCATATATTATGTGAGTAGGGTTCTGAGGAAGGCAGAACTCCGCTATCCCATCTTTGAGAAGTTGGCCTTCGCCCTAATCATCTCGGCCCGGAGACTCAGGCCCTACTTCCAGGCACACTCCATCCAGGTGGTAACTGACCACCCCCTCCGCAGCATCTTCGAGGGAGTGGAGCACTCGGGAAGACTCGCCAAGTGGTCGGTGGAGTTGAGCGAGTTTGACATCTCCTTTGTCCCCCGGCTCGCAATCAAGGCACAAGCGATGGCTGACTTCCTGGCTGATTATGTGGTTGAGGTGGCGGAGGACAAACTCACTCGTCCCATCCCATGGAAGGTGATGGTGGACGGGGCTTCAGGGAAACACTCCCTGGGGGTTGGGGTCGTCTTGGAAAGCCCCCAAGGGACCCGGATCGAGCAGACGGTGGTGATACATTTCTCCATAACCAACAACCAGGCCGAGTACGAGGCGGTAATCGCAGGACTACGCCTGGCCAAGGAATTGGGGGTGCACGATGTGAAGGTCCTCACTGACTCCATGGTAGTGGCCTCCCAGATCAACGGGGAGTTTGAGGCAAGGGAGCCCACCCTACAACGATATTTGGCGAAGGTTAAGGGAATCATCGGTGGGTTCCAGACCTTCTCCATTCAACATGTGCCCCGAGAGGAAAATGAACAAGTCGACCACCTCGCCAAGCGCGGCCCTCGGGTGGGGGGCACTATCACGGACCTCTTCCACCCATCCCTAGAAGAAGGGGAGTTGATGGAGATAGATCGGCGGTCCACATGGATGGACCCATTCACTACCTACCTGTCCACAGGAGAGTACCCAGAAGGGATGGATAGGAAGAAGCTCAAGTACAAGTCGGCATACTACCTTTTGCGCGACGGGCAACTTTACCGCAAGACCCTCTCAGGATTACTCGCTCGTTGCGTAGCGGAGGGGGAGGCGCCGAGGATTTTGGAAGAAGTCCACTCCGGGGAGTGCGGGAGCCATTCAGGAGGGCGGGCCCTGGAGGGAAGAATCATCAGGCAGGGGTATTTCTGGCCTACCCTGAGGCACGATGCCTTAGAATTTGTCAAGAGATGCCACAAGTGCCAACTATTTGTCCCCCTCCAACTGCAACCGGCTCAGCGACTCAGGAGTATCACGGCCCCTTGGCCTTTCGCAATTTGGGGAATGGACCTGGTAGGCCCCTTCCCACAGGCAAGTGGGCAGAGGAGATTCTTGCTGGTAATGATCGACTATTTCTCCAAGTGGATGGAGGTAAAAGCTTTGGCCAAGGTAACCTCGCAGATCATTCGAAATTTTGTATGGGGGGAGATCATCTGCAGGCATGGGATGCCCCAGGCCATCGTCACCGACAACGGACCACAGTTCGCCAGCAATGAGTTCATTAAGTTCTGTGGAGAGCTCGGGATCGACCTCAGGTTCGCCTCTGTCCACCACCCTAGGAGCAACGGGCAAGTAGAAGCGGCCAACAAGATTATCGTGAACCTCCTGAAAAAGAAGGTGGAGAATTTGAAGGGTAATTGGGTGGAGCAACTCCCCTCGGTCCTCTGGGCCCTGAGGACTACCCCCAACACCGCCACCGGGGAGACGCCCTTTAAACTATCTCACGGAAGCGAGGCGGTGCTCCCCATTGAACTCGAGGTCCGCACTCCCAGGGTTGCCGAGGCAGAAGCTGGAAGGGAGGAGTGGAGAGTTGAGAATGAGGAAGAACAACGACTCTCTTTGGACTTGATAGAGGAAGTACGCGACCTCTCCGCAGTCCGGCAGGAGGAAGTCAAGCGGAGGATGGCTAAGTATTTCGACAAGCATGTCCGGGTCAAGCAGTTCGTGGAGGGCGACCTGGTTCTAAAGAAGGTAGATGCGGCAGGAAGATCGGCAGCCGTGGGCAAGCTCCATCCAAACTGGGAGGGGCCTTACATCGTGAAGGAGGCGTTAAAGTCAGGAGGATACCACCTCCAGAATGTGGAAGGCGAGACTTTGAACCACACCTGGAGCGGCGACGACCTGAAGCGCTTTTATCCTTGAAAACTTGTACGTACCTCAGCTTTTTCCGAATGCAATGTATTTGACTATTTCTCCACAATAATCGTAACAATGACATGCAATGTGACGTAACTTCCGTTAAAGAACGACATTAAACACTCAGGAAAAAGTTTCTAAGTCTTCTCGCTCTGGGGTTAGGTCTCGATTCTCCCGCTGTCAGGCTCCCACCTAGCTGGCACGGCCGAGTCTCGATGGACGTCGTTATGACCCTGGGGCTGAGCCCGGAGGATGTTCAACACCCGCCCTCAGACTCCCACCTAGCTGACTGGCCCGGTGGTAGCACCCGGGAGAGGCAAAAGTTTCTAAGTCTTCTCGCTCTGGGGTTAGGTCTCGATTCTCCCGCTGTCAGGCTCCCACCTAGCTGGCACGGCCGAGTCTCGATGGACGTCGTTATGACCCTGGGGCTGAGCCCGGAGGATGTTCAACACCCGCCCTCAGGCTCCCACCTAGCTGACTGGCCCGGTGGTAGCACCCGGGAGAGGCAAAAGTTTCTAAGTCTTCTCGCTCTGGGGTTAGGTCTCGATTCTCCCGCTGTCAGGCTCCCACCTAGCTGGCACGGCCGAGTCTCGATGGACGTCGTTATGACCCTGGGGCTGAGCCCGGAGGATGTTCAACACCCGCCCTCAGGCTCCCACCTAGCTGACTGGCCCGGTGGTAGCACCCGGGAGAGGCAAAAGTTTCTAAGTCTTCTCGCTCTGGGGTTAGGTCTCGATTCTCCCGCTGTCAGGCTCCCACCTAGCTGGCACGGCCGAGTCTCGATGGACGTCGTTATGACCCTGGGGCTGAGCCCGGAGGATGTTCAACACCCGCCCTCAGGCTCCCACCTAGCTGACTGGCCCGGTGGTAGCACCCGGGAGAGGCAAAAGTTTCTAAGTCTTCTCGCTCTGGGGTTAGGTCTCGATTCTCCCGCTGTCAGGCTCCCACCCAGCTGGCACGGCCGAGTCTCGATGGACGTCGTTATGACCCTGGGGCTGAGCCCGGAGGATGTTCAACACCCGCCCTCAGGCTCCCACCTAGCTGACTGGCCCGGTGGTAGCACCCGGGAGAGGCAAAAGTTTCTAAGTCTTCTCGCTCTGGGGTTAGGTCTCGATTCTCCCGCTGTCAGGCTCCCACCTAGCTGGCACGGCCGAGTCTCGATGGACGTCGTTATGACCCTGGGGCTGAGCCCGGAGGATGTTCAACACCCGCCCTCAGGCTCCCACCTAGCTGACTGGCCCGGTGGTAGCACCCGGGAGAGGCAAAAGTTTCTAAGTCTTCTCGCTCTGGGGTTAGGTCTCGATTCTCCCGCTGTCAGGCTCCCACCTAGCTGGCACGGCCGAGTCTCGATGGACGTCGTTATGACCCTGGGGCTGAGCCCGGAGGATGTTCAACACCCGCCCTCAGGCTCCCACCTAGCTGACTGGCCCGGTGGTAGCACCCGGGAGAGGCAAAAGTTTCTAAGTCTTCTCGCTCTGGGGTTAGGTCTCGATTCTCCCGCTGTCAGGCTCCCACCCAGCTGGCACGGCCGAGTCTCGATGGACGTCGTTATGACCCTGGGGCTGAGCCCGAAGGATGTTCAACACCCGCCCTCAGGCTCCCACCTAGCTGACTGGCCCGGTGGTAGCACCCGGGAGAGGCAAAAGTTTCTAAGTCTTCTCGCTCTGGGGTTAGGTCTCGATTCTCCCGCTGTCAGGCTCCCACCTAGCTGGCAGGGCCGGGGTCTCGATGGACGTCATTACTGACCAGGGGGTGGACCTGGGAGTTGACACATGACAAGCGTATCCGAGCAAACCCGCCAGTTAGAAGGGCGAGCTCAAGGGGTCCTGTCCCCCTTGAATTTCTGTTAAAAAGGGGGTTCTTCGATCCACCTCCGGTTGGTGGAAGAGCATACCCCCCCCCGGGGGGCGAGCCCGTTCTCGCGGCTTCTGCTCGGCAGAGGGCATTCCTCGGTATGACAAGCGGGCGCCGACGACAACCGTTCTCGCGAAGATCGCCTCGCAGGTAAGCGAAGAGTTCGCGAGCCTGGCCGCCGCCAACGCCTGAGGCCTCTCGCCGAACGCGAATCCTAACTCACGTGCATTCTAGCGCGGAAGATAAAAAAAAAAAAAAAAAAAAGAGAAAATCAAAAGCAAAGTTCCTTTCATTATAATCGCGAAAGAAGGAAGGGCTCGCCTCGGCGAGATTACAGGAAAAGAGGGGGGGATGATTACAAAAAAAGAAGAGAAAAAATAAAGGAGGAATTCGGTCAGCTCTCGCCCTCCTCTCCCGAATGGCGGTCCTCCTCGCCCCCAATCGATCGTTCCTTGCCCTTCGCCCCATCAAAAAGGGAGCCGAAGCTCTCCTCCTTCTCGCTGGGCGGAGACGGCGGAAACAGGCTCGGCAGAAGGTCCCGGACCGCCACTTCCTCGCAGCCCTCAGACAGAATCCCCGACCCCTTCATGGCGTTCAGCAGGCATTCGGCAGACTCGATCGAGTTGACTCGCAGCCGCTCCATTACCTCCCCCTCGCCGAAGACCCGGGGCCGCTTGTAGGGGAAAGGCGGCTCGGCACTGTCTGGAGGGAAGAGGGCTTCCGTCAGCCGGCTGACCTCGCCTTGGAGGCAGCGGTTCTGCTCCTTTAGCGACTCCACCTCGGCCGCCGACCGAGCAACAGAAGCCTCCTGCTCGCGCGAGCCGGCCTCCTGATCCGCGAGCCGGAGCCGCAGCAGGGCAGTCTCGCCCTCCAGCTCACTGACGCGAGCTTGCAGCACCTTGGCAGACTCGGCATCCTGAAAAATGAGAGGGTCAAACTCCCTGAAAAACATTTCCCAAGTTAAAACAGGGGTCGGTCGACTCTTACCAGCCCGCCTGAAGCCTCGTCGAGTAAGCGCTCGGCGATGCCGAACCGCCGCTCCGCGTCGGCAGCCTTCTCCGTCGCCAGGTCGCGCTCCTGCTCGGTTTTGATCAGGAGTTGGCTGAGCTGGAAGCCGCGGCGGACCATCATATGGTGGAGTTCAAAGGCCCTCAGATGCGCCTGCAGGCCCTCGTGACCTATCTGCCGGGGGGTCAGGTTCGTGTAGGCGTCGGCGCCCTCCCGGCCATAGAGGCCGAAGCCAAGGGCAAATGCGTGGCCCGTGGGAGGCCGGCGAGCTCCCCAGGAAGGGGCGCGAGTGGAGACGGAGACGCGATGGGCTCCCTCGTCCCAGAGCAGCATCGGCTCGCCGGCCGCGTCCTTACTCCTTCCCCCCTTCCCAAAGTGGGGGTGGTCCTTTGGAGCTCCCGAGCCGCTGGGGGGAACCTCCTCGACGGAGGAAGGAGAGGGGGACCCGCGCCTCTTCTCGCGAGGGGATGATGTCTCCTTCAGTGGGCTCGCCGGAGCTTCGTCGGAGAAAACCTCCGGCGAGCTCATGAACTTGACGGGCGACGCGGGCTGCCGAGGAGGGCCCCGCGAGACCACCTTCGCCCTTTTAAGGGCCGAGGGGCGGTGGACCGAGCTCGGCCCCCCAAGCTCCAACCGCTTCTTGCTGGAGGATTTCCCCTTGGCCTTCTCTTCCCGGCACGCCTCGGCCGCAGCCCGAGCCCGCTCAAGCGGATCCGAAAACACCCCCGGGTCGGCGAAGGGAGGGTTCACCGGGATCAGTCGCTCCCCTGCGAAAAAGACTTAGCCAAAAAATAAGGTTCTGATCGGTTAGGCCAAATGGCGAGCGGAAATGGCGAGCGGAAGGTAAGCGAGACAAACCTTCACCGGGAAGGACAGGTGGCAGGGATTCGAGGCCGCGACGAAGGAAGGCGACCTCGAAGTCCTTGTACAAGAAGAACTTGTGGAGTTCGGCGTCATTACCAGACACCGACGGCGGCCGGTAAACCTCCTCGCTCTTCTGCAAGGGCGAGAACGGGATGTTGCCGAGGTCGCCCCGGATGAAGGCAATCTTCGACATCCAGTTGTGATTTTTGTTGGCGACCTCGCGGATCTTGATGGATGTGCCGCCAAAGAATGCGACCCCGTCGGCGTTGGCTTTGTAGGAGAAGAGCTTGCGGAAGACGGTCAGGTTGAACTCGATCCGCTCTCGGCGGAGGTAGCAGGCAAACCCCACTATCATGGCGATAGCGTTGGGGTTGAGCTGCGCGGGCACAGCGCCGTAGTACTTGAGTACCTGGCGCACCTCCGGCCAGAGCGGCAGGCGCAACCCCACCTCAAAGTGCGAGATGGGGAAGGCGAGCTCGTCCTCGAAGAATGAATTAATGGCCTCATGATCCGCCGGGAGGCGGGCCACAAAGCCGGCGGGAACGTAATCCGCCACAAACTCCGCGAGCTCGCTCGCCGTGGTATTCCCCTCGAAAAAACAGTGACCTACGAAGTTCTGGGCGCACTTGGAGCGGCCCTCGGAGTCGGGGTTTCCTTTACCCATGCTCGCGGAGGAAACGAAGGCACGCGAGCGGAAGGTAGGAAGGGCAAAGAAAGTAAGAAATGAGAAGGCAATAAAGGCGTAGCCGGGGGTAGGTGGGGATCCCTATTTATAGAAAAGGAAGGGGGAGCGAAACCGACTGACCAGCTCGGCTCGCATACCCCACCTCGCGTATCCCGTCTCGCCACTCTGTACTCGCCGACCTAGGCGAGCCCAGCCCAGGAATCCGAAAAGGCACGCAACACTCGAATAAGAAAAGGCCTGCTCGCGCGATAAAATTTACACTTTATTTATCATTAAAAAGAAAATTGTCCAGAACAAAGAAAATCAGAAAAGCGCGCGCATAGACCAGGCGGCAATGGGGGCGAGTACCGGTCGGCTCGCAAGAGAGCCGTCCTCAATTACCCCGGCCTCGCCGGCCCGATGCCGCCAGCCGCTGCGCAAAGAGTTGCCGAAGCTGCCCCAGGTTCCTGTTCGCGGCACGCAGGTTCTCGTCAATCTCGTCGAAAAGCACGGAGGAAGATGTGGCCGCGTATGTCGAGCTGATCCTCGCCTCGCCGGCAAGCTGCGCGCATTCGTCCTGCAGCCGGGAGTTATCTTTCTTCAGATCCTGAAGCTCGCGCACTAGCTTCTTCAGGACCAGCTGGCTTCGCCTCGACCGTTCGGGGCTGTCCACCTCCGAGTCCAGAAAGACGTCCAAGGTACGCGGCGATGGAAGAGGCGAATAAACGACCCGTTCGGCGGAGTTATCAGTCGCGGCTGGGTCCGGTAGGCCTGCACAGGAAGGTTGAGACAGCGGGTGGGAGTAGCGAGCACCGGTTAGAATCAGACGCAAAATGGGGAGGTCAGGGGCATACCTTCAATGTCCTGGGGGGAAGCAGGAGCGGATGTATGCTCGGCGTCCATCCCAGTAACCGCAGGAGCAGGAGAGGGATGCTGAGAGTGAAGGCGGGTCGGCGATACCGACCCCCGCGGGTCTGGCTCCACGATTTTGGTGACAAGAGGCGAGTCTCGCAGGCGCGGGTCAGGGGAGGACCCGGGCTCCTTGGCGGGTAGACTCTCGACCCTCGGTGTGGAAACCTCGCCGCCTTGGTCCTGTTCGGTGGTAAGATCCACAAGATCTTTGTCATGAGGGGCCAGGGCAGAACGATTGGAAGAGTCGGAGCCATGGGCTAAAGTACTTTTCAGGTCGGCGAAGATGTGCTCGGCCTCGGGAGGAAAGGGCCTCGCCCTCTTGGCCGAGCCGAATTTAGCAAAACGACGGGCCGGGGCGCTCAGATCCATCAGGGCTGCGGCACGAAGGGCGGTCTCCTCGCGCGATTTCGCGAGCCGTTCCATGACTTCCTTCGGGAGTGGCATCTCGGCAGGACTTAAGAAAAGAGAGGGGCGGGGGTCAGTCGAGCAGGCAGGGCATGTATATATAGCCATCGGTGGGTCCTACCAAGAGATTCCTTTCGGCTCCTGTCGCACTCGCAGAATCCTAGTGGGTTGGATGTTTCTTTCCGAGTTTGTGCCAACCTCGCAAAGAGCGGGGATTGTGTACAACCCCGTATCCAGCGAGTGGGCTAACAGGAGCCGACCCGGCCGGCCCAAACCATCCCCGAGCCCCATGCGAGTTCGGCAGGGTACGCCGAGCCCAGCATGCCGAGCCCGAGCTCGGCAATAGTCGAGCTGAGCTCGGCGATGGCCGAACGAAGCCCGGCATCCCGAGGCCGACTTCGGGTGCAGGAATAAGCTCGACGATAGTCGAGCCAAGCCCGACGATGCCCGTGCCGAGTTCGGCTTCTGTTGGAGCTCGACGATCGTCGTGCCGAGCCCGAGCTCGGCAATGGTCAAGCCGAGCTCGGCGGTAGTCGAGCGCAAGTCTGCCGAGTACCTGCCCGCCTAGGCCCAGGGCGAGGCGAGTCAGGCCTCCTGCCGAGCGAGTGCCCCCCCCAGGGCCAGCTCGCACCTCGGCCATGGCATACTTTTACTATGTGGCCCCTTTTGGTTTGCCTGTAGTCCTCGAAAACAGTGAAGGTTGTATATTAGCAGGCCATCTTTTCCTATAAATAGGACCCAATGGGTACCTCAGAGGGCACGCTTACTAATTCTCCGGCCTATTAGCGCTTTCTGAGGTACCTTAGCCCGGCATTTGGCTAAGGAGGGGAAGCGCTCTAAGATCTTCCGGGTGTGTGGTGGGACCTCCACGCCGGGCCCTTGGTCTAGTCCTTAGTTCTTCTTTCTTCTTGCCATTTTCTTGTAGGAGCGAAGTAGGTGCGCGGCCACCCCTTCCCCAAGGGTCGAACTCCACAAGAGGCCGGTTTTCCGGTTTCAACAGTGGAGGTTTTCAAATCATGATAGCATTCCTCTCGGGAATTACTAACAACTAACCTTCGTTGATCGACTGAAATCTCTTTCTAATTGAAACCCCTAAGCTTGTTTTAAATGGTGAACCCTTATATTGGATTTGACTTCAATACAGAAGATTTATGCCATCTTATTTATATGGGTACATGCAACTATTTTTACCGATGAATGATATTCTCGTATTTGCGGATCTCTCGACCAAATAGAATACAGATCTTAGATTATAAATATATGCCAAAATTATGAAATCAACACTATGAATCAAAAGTAATTCAAGATTTTATTAAGAAAAAGCTTATGAATACAAAAAATGGTTGTAAGATTTATTTTATTCCTAAGTTCATCATGATCAAGTGCTAATTGAAGTTTATCTATTGATCATGATGATAAAAATACAAAGAGAAATAAAGAGAGACATGATTATAAAACTAAGCTAAAAGACTTCCAAGAAAAACTTAAATTGCAAAAAAAATATACACATAAATTCTCTAAATAAAACTACAAGTTGTTGTAGCTGGAGAACCTGCTCAGGAAACACAAGTTTCACGTATATCTGGTAGACCAAGGTTTGAGCCTGAGAGATATGAATTTCTCGTGTCTCAAATAGGTAATGTGTTGCTTATGGATCATAGTGATGAGCCTGCAACATACCACGAGGCCATGTGTGGACCGGACTCCGAGAAGTGGCTTGAAGTCATGAAATCTGAGATGGACTCCATGTATAAAAATCAAGTATGGACTTTGGTTGAACCACCTGAAGGGGTAAGACCCATATGGTGCAAGTGGGTCTTCAAGAAGAAGACCGACATGGATGAGAATGTACAAACATTCAAAGAGCGGCTGGTGGCTAAGGGTTTCAAGAAAATTCATGGTATTAACTATGATGAGACCTTTTCCCCTGTTGCCATGGTTAAGTCCATCAGAATTCTGCTTGCTATTGCTGCGTATTATGACTACGAGATCTGACATATGGATGCCAAAACGGTTTTCTTTAATGGGAACCTCCTTGAGGAAGTGTATATGACACAACCCGAGGGTTTTGTATCTCCAGGTGAAGCCACTAAAATATGCAAGCTACCGAGATCCATTTATGGATTGAAATAGGTTTCTCGAAGTTGGAATCTTCGTTTTTCGTTTTGATGAAAATATCAAAGAGTTTGGTTTTATCAAGAACGAGGATGAACCGTGTGTTTACAAACGGATTAGTGGGATCATAGTTGTCTTCCTGATTTTATATGTAGATGACATACTGTTGATCGAGAATGACAAATTGACCCTGCAAGTTGTTAAGAACAACCTATGGGACTGCTTTTCGATGAAGGACTTAGGGAAAACGACTTATATACCTGGTATTAAAATCTATAGAGATAGATCAAATAAGTTGCTGGGTTTGACCCAAAGTACGTACATTGACAAGGTGTTGAAACGGTTCAACATGCTTGAGTCCAAGAAAGGATTCTTGCCCATGTCTCATGACGTGAGTCTCTCTAAGGATCAGTGTTCTAAGTCTTGTGAAGATAAAGACCGCATGAAGTTGATTCCATATGCTTCGGCAATTGGGTCAATCATGTATGCAATGATATGTACTAGACCCGATGTCTCTTATGCTTTGAGCATGACTAGCAGGTATCAGTCTGATCTCGGTGAACGTCATTAAATAGCCGTCAAGAATATCCTCAAGTACTTGAGAAGGACTAAGGATATATTCTTGGTATTCAGTGGAGAGAAAGAGCTCGTTGTAAGTGGTTACACGGATGCTAGCTTCCAAACTGATATGGACGATTCAAAATCTCAGTCAGGTTTTGTGTTTTGCCTGAATGGTGGTGTTGTTAGCTGGAAGAGTTCCAAGCAGGATACAGTTATCGATTCTACAACTGAGGCCGAGTATATCGCCGCTGCAAATGCAGCGAAGGAGGCTATATGGATTAGGAAATTCATCGGCGAGTTAGATGTAGTTCCTAGCATTGTTTGTCCCGTAGTTTTCTACTGTGACAACAACAGTGCAATTGTGCTTGCTTCGGAACCTAGATCTCATTAACGCTCCAAGTACATACTCCGACGGTTCCATCTAATTCGAGAGATTGTCGATCGAGGAGATGTGAGCATATGCAAAGTGCCGACTGAAGAAAACATTGCGGATCCACTGACAAAGCCTCTCTCACAGAGAAAGCATGATGGTCATGTTAGATCTATGAGTATACGATACCTGAATGATCAACTCTAGTTTGAGTCTTGTGGATTGTGTGTTTGTTGGCTGTTAGATTTTTCATTTGATGAATAAAAGTACTGTATACATTTCATTTTATATATTTGGCAAGTTCTTTTATTGTGTTATTATTTTTATCGTGATAAAATAGTTTACTGAAAAATAAATGCCCTTAGAATGTTTGCTTCCATAGGTCAAGTAGTGACTTGATGTGAGAACCTATGATCATACAAGCTTCATTCTTAAAGAGTCCCTGGTCGTTGTATCATCTTAGAAGCTAAGAGCGATGATGATGCCTTTAAGACTAGCATGCGTGTTGACTGATGACCCGTCCTCACGGGTCATGATATTGTGATATCAAGTCATCACATGGGTACTTGTTATATACAAGCTGTACTGGACAGACCCACCATGATAATACTTTGTGGATAGTTATATAAACGTGTCACAAGTATGGCTCAAGTGGCAATGATGTTTGTGGTCCTTTGACCTGAAGTCACAACACTCACTGAGTGAGGAATAGCGTGCTTTGATGTCATCAAAAGTCCAGTATTGAGAAAGTTGGATGATAAATGTGATTATTGGGTACGTTACGAGTCATTTGAGTGTTTGCGTGTGAGCAGAGATGAGATTTGTCATCCTATATGACAAGAGTTGCATCCATGGGCCCCTTGATGGAATGAGACTGAGAAAATGCATGACCATGTTTGGTTGAGTCAATATATGATATTTGGCTCACCAATTTCTGAAATTCCATTCTAGATCAGGAAACTGGGATTGAACGATTATGATGATGACATGGTCTATACCTCTAGTTCTATCCGGATGTAAGGGACGAACGGACATGACAACACTGTAACATTGGTCACAATGGCTTATGAGTTTACAAACTCTTACTGTTTGGGGATCAATGTTGTATTGTTAGATGCCGCTCATTGTTTGTGAAGCTTTTGTTTGATACTTTCTAGATCAAGTGGGAGACTGTTGGTGCTACCATAGTGATCTGGAAGTGATCAAGCATGTACCTCACTGCCTCTGTTTGGGGATCAATGTTGTATTGTTAGATGCCGCTCATTGTTTGTGAAGCTTTTGTTTGATACTTTCTAGATCAAGTGGGAGACTGTTGGTGCTACCATAGTGATCTGGAAGTGATCAAGCATGTAGCCTCACTGCCAACTCAGTATGAGCATATCAGGGTCGCACATAAGATTGTGGAGAAATTGAGAGATTAGATCTGTATGGTATAGCTCATATGATGAGTTGAAAAAGGCTTAAAATATTCTAAGGCAAATGCATCGAGTGTGTTGAGACCACTCAACGCGTTCGTCGAGTTAAGGGTTGACTCGTCGAATGGTGACGTTTAGTGAGTTGAGTGTGTTCAACGATTTGTCGAGTCAAGGAGTTGATTCGTCGAGTATTGCACTTAAGCGTTGAATGCGTTGAGTCCATTCAACGATTCGTCGAGTCAAAGTGTTGACTTGACGGATCTGAGTCTTAGGCGTTGAGTGTATTGAGCTCACTCAATGCCATTCGACGAATCTGGCCTTGGGCGTTGAGTGCGTTGAGTGCACTCAACGCCATGGCGTAAAAGGCGTTGACAGCGTTGAGTCCATTCAACGCTTTCGTCGAGTCAAGTGTTGATTCGGCTGAAGGTTGGCGTTGGGTTCGTCGTGTATCCTATGGATACTCGACGATTCGTCGTGTATCCTATGGATACTCGACGATTCGTCGAGTATGGAATGATATTTGTTGATTCGTCGTGTATGCTGTAGATACTCGACGATTCATCGAGACAAGAGTTGTCTAGTCGAATTCTGGATTCTAAGTGCTGGGTCTGCGGATAGCGACAGAAGCTGTTCTATTTATCTCCTGGAGTATAAATAGGAAGTTTTAGGGTTTACTGTTGACGGTTCCTTTTTCTAAGCACACGAGCCGATATTGTGCGAGAAGAAGATAACCCTAGAAACCCGACGGAAGCGTTCCGTCAATCCCGTCGCCGATTCCGATCCCGATCCCGGCGAGTGTCGCCGCCGCCTCTCCTTGAATAGACCTAGCAGTCTGTGCAGACGCTGAGTGTCCTCTTCTGAGCTAGAGCTTGTGCGACAAGTTGCTGCGGGTTCTCCTGATCGTGTGGATTACTGTAGAGGCACAAATATACTTTCTGCGCTCCAGACTCAAGCCGCTAAGTGACAGACAATTTTTCTGGAGCATCTAGGTTGAGTTCAGACTCAATTTCTCAAAGGTAATTTTATTACAGCATGCTTTACTTCTTGATTCATGAATATTGTCAGATCCGAACTCGTTTGGATTTCTCTTGTTCTTATTTCCGCTGCGTGCACAACTGTTGTGCTATCCCCAAAAACCCAACAACGGCAAGAACGGAGGCTGGCAGACAGACTTCCATTGTCAACCGTCTGTAGAGAGAGAGAGGATAATCCTACGAGCGGAGAGGAGCATAGAAGGATTGTTCCAAAGAGGAACACCGCTAATCGCGAGTAGAACAGACGACCTGGTGGTCAACACCTGCGGCTAGGGGATCAACACCGACGACTAGCAACACCTGCGACAAGGTGAGCAACAACTATGAGTAGGAAACTTGCAGAAGGACTCACGACAAACAAGGGATACACGAAGGCTAGTAGGCGATCAACAGAGGAATCAACGAGCAGGAACACTGGCAGAAGACCTCCCGATCACTTGAGGAGTCTGGACAATCAAGCAAGAGACCGTGCGGCTGGAGGTCACTGCGACCTTGGCGAGGAAGCGATCCACTGCAGGCTGGTGGGTTGGAGAGCTGCGAGGAAGGAGTTAGCCGCGAGAACGACGACCAAGAGCTTGCACCAGGGAGCTCGACGAACTCAGCAGGGCTCACGAGCAGAATGAGAAGAAGCTCGACAACACAAGAGACCGTGCGAGGCGTTGATGAGGTGGGACCCGGTGAGGCAGTAACCCAAGGCTATAAAACCAGCTGGAGAAGAAAACGCATGAAGGGAAAAAACTGCAGTTAATTGAAATGAGACCGCAGAAGAGAGGACAAGGTAAAGCTGCGGTTATAAATAGGTTAACCGCCCGAACCGGCGAACGGCGCTGGTGAGGACCTCAAAAATGAATTTTAAGATCAACCTAGCTCTGATACCATGTAGAAATACACAAAAAAGGAAAGAAATAGTATATGATTTTATTAATTTCTCAAAATTGTCACAGTACATACGTGTATTTATACACTTATATAGAAGAGGAGAGAGGAGTTGAAATCTCATTCTAAGATGTGAGACTAAATCTTAAACAATACTCTTTGTTTCATTATTTACATCCAAAGAAACCCACATCATTTCGAAACCTAATTTGGAATGCTGTTTTTTCAAAAGTTTTTTTAGCATCTTGGCTAAAGTTTGATGTCATTTTTCTTGGAATATAATTGGGGTGCTTACCAGCTTGCAGTCTGTTTTTCATGCAAACAAAATCTCCATTTATGGAAACTAAGTATGATATCTGTATCTCTTTGCAGATTAGGTTATATGCAGATTCTGACTCTTTCCAGTCTATGGGTACAAACTGAACTTTTCCATAAAATTTTTTGTCATCATTTAACCTATTAATGTCCACTTAAATCTTTCCGCATGCACTGGCATTGAATGCACAACAGGCAAAGAACATGCTCTTGTCGTCTCTAATCATAGAAGTGATATTGATTGGCTTGTTGGATGGATTTTGGCTCAGGTGCATACTTTCTTTCTTATTGTTTGTTTCTCTTGAACTTCTCGTTGCACACCATATTTGGAAAGCATATGTTGCCAATTCTGTTGTGGGCATGTCCATGTCAAGCAATTGTTTTCTTTCCTTTAGGTCTATAATCATTATCTTTCATACGTCCTGATTCTATTGTTATCTCAGCGTTCAGGTTGCCTTGGTAGCACATTAGCTGTTATGAAGAAATCATCCAAGTTTCTTCCGGTGAGTTTCAGCCTAGGTATCATGATTTTATGAATGAGACTTCAATCTTTTATACAGTTGAAGCCTATATATCATACTTGTGCAAAGTCTTGGATAACAGACAATTTGCATCACTCTTTTTGTTAATAAAAGTAGGTCACATCTCAAGGTCAATTAATGTTTGCAAAAATATTATTTTTATGTATTTTACTTATATCAACTCTAATACTATTATTTACTCAAGTCTTTCTCCATTTATGTATTTGCTTAATTGGCTTTTCTTTCAGGATTCGACTCTATTTTTATGAACCTGTTTGTTTCTGCTCTATAAATTCTAAATTATCTACTTTAAAATATATGTTTTCCCCTGCATCAGATAATAATGCAAAATCATTCACCAATGATCAATCCCTACAATCTGTTAGGGGTGGCCCTTTTTTCTCTCTCTGATCCTTGGCCCACAAGCTGCCATGTTGAGTAGCATCATGTTGTTGGAATGAGAGGTACCTATAGTCGAGAGCCCAAGCATGCACACATTCTTAATATGACGAAACCTCTAGATTTTTTATATATTTATACTCCTTTCACTGAAGCCCTAATCATCTGTATCACTATAGTTCTAGTCACCAGCAAGTGACTTTACCAGCTTGGTTCCAATACCCCAGCAAGCTCACTCTGCATCGATCATCTCCAATGTATATAGATTAGATATGGTCCTCCCAGATATTGTTTTAGTAGACATATCAGCCCATTGGTTACTAGTGAAAACAAGCAGAGTAGTAATGATTTTTTTCTGAATCTTTTCTCGGATAATTTGAAAGTCAATCTCTATATATTTAGTTCTTTCATGAAACGCAAGATTGGATACAATATGAATTGCAACTCTATTGCCAAAATAGAGTAAGATATCATCCCCAAATGCCTATATATTAGATGTAGTCCTCCAGATATTGTTTTTGTAAACATCAGCCAATTGGTTACTAGTGAAAGCAAACACAACAGTAATGATTTTGTTCTGAATCTTTTCTCAGATAATGTGAAAGTGAATCTCTATATATTTAGTTCTTTCATGAAACACAAGATTGAATATAATATGAATTGCAACCTGATTATCACAATAGAGTGAGATTGCTTCATGTATCAACACTTTCATTTCCTCTAAGTGGCTAAGGCCATGGCCCGATATTATGTTTCAGCAGAGGATCTAGCTACAACTGTCTATTTATTATGTTTTCAGGCAACCAAGTTTCCTCCATAAATATTGAGTACCCATTAGTCGATCTTCTGTTGTTGGAGGACCCAACCCACCCAACATTACAATAGTCAAATATGTTGAGTTGACCACTTGACCACGATCTTTATATACAATACCCCTTCTCAGGCCTTTCTTGAGATTTTTGATAATGCGGACTTCATAATGATGGACCTTGGAGTCATGCATAAACTAATTGGCAAGACTGACAACAAAGGTGATGTTAGATTTGTTGATCGTTAAATTAATTAACTTGCCCACAGTCATCTGAAACGATAATTTCTTATCCAATATAGAAGAGGCATTGAGACATATATTATTGTTAGGGTCAATAGGTCTATCCACTGACTTGGACCCTAAATTAAATACCCATGTTCATCAAGCAATCAATGGCATTTTCTCACAAAAATGAAAATACCATGTTTTGATCTGGCCATCTTAATCTCATTGAAGTAGCGTAATAAATCAAGATCCTTAATGTAAACTTTAGTAGCCATATTTGTTTTGATAGTTGCAATATAATTGTCCTCACTTCATGTGATAATGATATCATCAACATATACAACCAAAAGAATAAGATGGTCTGTAGCCTTGTGGATAGACAAAATGATCACATGTACTCTATTTAATTCTCACGTTGACGAGATTTGCACTCAATTTATTAAATCAACTCTAGGCTGTAGCTGCAATGTTTGCTGGTTCTTTTGAAATGATCTGTATTGCGGCTACAACTGCAATATCATTAATTTATAAATAACAAAAGAAATTATTAAGCAAAAAAACATTAAAAAATTTACTCTTAGCATTTACTTGCTCTGGTATCAAGGAATCAAAATAAGAGGATGACAACAGTTATAATGGAAATACACGGAACAACTACAATATCATTTACTTGCTCTGGTATCAAGGAATCAAAATAGCAACAACATTTTCCCAAACATTCATGCGTTGTTCTAAAACAATGTGCATTGACAATTTTTTTTTAATTCAGAACTTTTCATTTTAGGCATCCTTATTATAAGTTTAACCAAATCTAAGTTTGTAGCAAAAGATGTATAGATATACACTTTGAACTGAACCTACTCAGGTATGGGGTTCAAACTCAAAAAGACCCATCGACAATTCCAATTTCTTCTAAATGGCACAAATTAGTACAAGAACAAGGGGAGCTGAGATAAAAATGGGAGAGGAGGAGGAAGAAGTACAAGAACAAGGGGAGGTGAGATAAAAATGGGAGAGGAGAAGGAGGAAGAAGAAGGGGCGGAGCAGAAGGGGGCGACGGGTTGATGACGACCATAGATGGGAGAAGAAGAGTAGAAGAGGAAGAGGGAGAAGAAGATGAAGGAGAAATAGGAGTGGTACGAGGCGATGATTACTGGCGGCTACGGATTGATGAAGGCGAGAGACGGCTGGAAGTGCGAATCGGAATCGAGGGCATCAAGGTTGTTCTCCTCTTCAAAAACCATGAAAACCTGATGTGAACCAAAAGAATTGGGGATAAGTTTATTTTAAAACCCTTGGAATTGATGGAAAATCAATTCAGAACCAATTCCAGAGTGCCGAACACCGGAATTGAATTCATATAACCCAATTCCAGTTATGAAATTCCATTCCCAGGGAGTCGAATGCGCCCTACAAAATTCAATTTCGCCACTGGTGCAAAGGTCTCATGAAAATCAACACCATCAATTGGAGAAAATCAACACCATCAACTCCGGAGTTCCATTTTGAGTGTAGATGACAAAATAAATCCAACACATCCAACGGGGGATGATGATTAGGTGGCAAGGGAACAACTTCCCAAGTTTGTTGTCTTATAAGAGCTGTGATGGAGATCGTCGGCCCTCACAAGTGTATTCCCGTAGGAGGCTGTTATCCGCTATCTGTTTGTACGATCCGAGTCCATGAATGCGTCTGAGCGGTCGTTCAGAGTCATATTTATATATTTGTTTATTTTGAGTTGTATTTGGCATCCGATCGGCTTAGACAATACGAGACTTCCGGTGCGACGCCAAGAGCCCCCTTGGTGTGAATCCATGGCCCCATCCTCTCCAGCCATCTTTCCCGTTGATCCTTACCTCGCTACCCTCACAAGCATCCACCAACCCCTTTTCACTCGCCACTACAACCGGCACTTCTATCCCGACGAATTCTGGCATGTGCATCCCTACTGCTCACCGTAAGCCAACACTTGTCTCCTTTTATGCAGCCTTCGATGTCAACCCCGCCACCATTTTCCACTCCTCTTCCGCTCGACAAGCCCCCTTTTCATTCCCAGTCATGATTCTTCCCCACCCCACCATTGTTCTTCATTACAAAGGCCCTCTCGACTCCAACTGCCCCATCGCCTACCGCATTCCCTTCGCCTGTATACACCTCACCTATAACCTTCGACTCCCTCTTCTGTTATCAGGTTCCACTCCATAATCGAGTAGTCCTTAGTATCCCCCTGTCTATCCCAGTCCCCATCATCTTTTCCTAGCCCGATAATCCATTCCCTACTATTCCCGAGCCATCTTAACTCCACTCCACCCTCCACATGCCTTCTCTATTGGCTTTAGCCCCTTGAGCCCTCTACCACTGGATTTTGTCGCCACCTGCACGCGCAAGTTAAAGTTTGGTGTTTATTATTTTGTATTATTGTGTATTCGCTATTCAGTGAGATGCAATGTTATATGTTTTGTTTCCGTGAAAATCCCTTGACTTGTAGGATGTATTCGGCGCGTGTTTAAAATAATTGCACCTCAGTTGTGTGAAGGCTTTCATTTGTTTTCCAATTAAAATCTACTATGAATAAATTTTATCTTAATTAATTACTATTGCTAATTTTATACGGACTGACAACCGCATTTGCATGCACATTAGGGATTGTCGGTAGTTGCACCGAATTTCATTTAGTTGTATCTTAAGGCAACCACCATTTACAACCTACCCTTGCATCAAGCTGTCTCAATATCCGTAACATTCTTTCATCCAAAGTTATGATTTGCCTCTGCAAAATTGTTAGGAACAAGTAGCGTTGGAGGATAAGTAAGATTTAAAGTTAGGAGAGATGAATGGTAACATAGATAGTGATCAATCAGATATCTACGATCAGAAGGAATATGTAAGTAGAATGAGGCACCAAGAGAAGCAGATAGATTGGCAGGACTTGATGAGCTGGTGGTAGTGGGGTGCCCTTAGTCATTTGCGTGTTTTTATGTGGTTGCTTCAATTTTTTTCCTTCTCTGAAAGACCATCACTTCCTTTCTATGACTGTAGGTTTTGTTGCCCCTTTTAAAATTAGTGGGAATACAAGCAATTATAGTACCTGTACTACCCTCCTGAATAGAGCCATCCAAGGGTGGTAGTGAGAATCCTCATCAATTTTTATCTCTCAGGCTTGGACAATGCATCAGTTTGCCATAAGGAGGATAATAAGGTATTAAGGTATATGCTCAAAGGATGTAACATCCTTAAAGATAAATCTCTTACGCAGATAAGTAGAGTAACCCACAAACATGAACCTGACAGCTTGTGGTCCCAGTTTGTCACGATCCATCCTAATAATGTGCTTAAAAGAAACACATCCAATTATATAGGGTAGAGGTCTAAAGAGTTGTTCATCCGCCTTTAGGATTTGCAGTAGATATTTGCTTCCCAGGCAATGTAGGCATTTTACTGATTAAATACACAACTGTTAAAACCACGTCATCCCACATGGTTTTTTCCACGCTCATATCTTAAAGCAAGTACCTTGTAACATCCAAAATGTGTTTTGTTCTTTTGCTCGGTAACACCAATTTGCTATGAGGGTACTAGGCCATGAAGATTGAATCATAGTTTTTTATCGTTCAAAAAGTTTTGGAGTTGTCTACAAATATATTTCCCACCATTATCATAATGAAGAATTTGATTTTGGCTTTGAATTGAATATTATTGAAGTTTTAAAAAATTCATATACTTTGTATACTTACTTTTTTCATCACATAAAGCGAGAAAAATCATCAATTAAAAAGAACAAAATGCAAAAAGCTATTTGTCGAATGAATTAGAGAGGTCCAAACATCAAATCGCACCAAATTAAAAGCCATATTAAATCTACCAATAATGATAGGAATCATAGGATAAGTAGTGCATTGATGTTTACCAAGCTTACATGCACATCTATTCGATTCATTACAGTTCTTAAAGCATTCAAGAAACATAAATTTAAGATTTTTATATCTGGCATGTCCAAATTGGCAGTCATATAATTAACTGATCATCGTCAACTCCCAGTCTGATTCAGACCTTCGCCATGTCCAAGTAATAAACCCCCTCGGACTCATGACCACCACCAATTCTCCCCCGATTCCTCAGGTCTTGAAAAATGCAGTAAGAGGGAAAAAGAGTGATAAAACAATTCAATTGTCAAGTAAGACTACTCACGGATAACAAATTATTTGGAAATGACTGAAGACAACTCAAAAGTTTTTGAGTAAATTCATGAAATACTCTTATAGTCCGTTCGTTTCGCGGGAATTGAGCTGCAGGAATTGGAATTGAATTCAATTCCCATTCCCGCAGGAATTGGAATTGAATTCAATTCCAATTCTGCTGTTCGGCTAAATGCAGGAATTCTATCACAGGAATTGGAATTAGCAATTCCGATGTTCGGTTGTATCATGGAATTCAAAGTAGAGAATTCAAATTTGTAATTTTTATTACAAAATGAATTAGAATAGCTAAATAAAAATCATACTTCAACAGAATAAAAATTAATAGTTCATACACCGAACATTAAAAAAAGTTCAAAATAGTTCAAAATAGTCTACAACATTATAATAGTCCGCACATTCAACCAAAAGTCCTTAACATAAACTAATCAATCGCGTAGATGTAAGCGGAGCCAGGTCCTCCTAATTGGCATCGGTAAAGCCATGAACACGTCGGCCTTCTTGTCGTCAACACTCAGCATATCGATAGCCTGTATGACCTCACTCTCAGTCAAATCCGTAATAGCTGCAATGGCCGCATATATCCTGTCTGCCCTTGAGATCGGCGGCGGTGACGGTGGCGGCTGAGAAGTCACGCTGCTATCATGCTCCATGTTCCTCGCTATCACAGAAACAACATCAGCAATAATATCTACCGCGGATGTTTTCTCCTTCCTCTTCTTGCTCTTTGGCTCAACCTCCTCCTTGCCGTTTTCGTCCACTGAGTCTTCAATGTGGATCTCGTTCATTTGCTCAGTCGCAGTAGCAGCATTAGCTCCAGTGGCCCGATCAACCCCACAAATCATAGCTAAGTCCCCCCAATTGACGATCACCTTGCTCCGATAATGTCTCACTGTCGGATGCGCCTACAAGTTTAGGGTAAATTAGAATCAAAATTTAATATAGTTTCTACACAGTTAAATATTTGCTCAATTAAAATATTACCTGTACGTAGTTAGCCCAGACTTCCTCGCTGTCAACCTTCACCACATTACGCTCCCAATCCCATCCGAAACCACTGGTATCCAGCATTGTCGATATTTCCTGATAGTATTTGTTCCATGTTTTAATCCTTGCCATTATCTTCTCCTTACTAATATCAACGTGACAATCATCCTTCAATGCCTGTATTGCCGCCGTGTACGCGACACTTTTCCAGCCGCTAGCCGCCTTATTTCCCAGATTTTGCTGCTCAAGGAGAGCAGTCGATAACGCACAATCCATCTGCGGCGTCCACGGAACATAGGACCGTTCACTTGGCTTGGCCTTTATCCATTTATTTCTGCATATATAAATCAGACACACAAAAAAGTGATTAAATAGAAGTTAACCAAATTTACACAGACACACACATAAATTGATTAAAAAGAAGTTAACAAAACATACAGGTAACACGTGCACATAACATACCCACATTGCAGAACATAAATGGATTAAAAAGAAGTTAACAAAATGTACACAGACATAGCCATAGTTTCCCTAAAATAAGTCAGAAATTAACACAATAAACATATTTTAATTGCCCCGATGAGCACAATACTCATTAAACATATTCATAGCCATAGTTTCCTTAAACGTGCTCCACTCTGGTGTTGCTTGGACTGGAGCCAATGTATCCGCGTACTCGAAACTAGCAGAAGTTGTATCTTGATTTAATATTTCCGCATCTACCTCGGCAAGCATTCGACCATGATTTTCTAATCTCCTCTCTATAAGAAAATTATGCAGAATGCAGCAAGCATTTATAATTTGAACCTGTTAAAAGTAAAAGGTAATTAAAAATACATTATGAATTAACTTATTCGAATGTTAAGATTTAAATGTGTATACCTGGACTTTGATGCCATAGAATGATGGTCCCCTCAAAATCGCCCATCTTTTTTTAAGGAGGCCGAATGTCCGCTCTATGACATTCCGTTCCTTTGAGTGTCGGAGATTGAATAACTCTTTATAATTGGTAGGGTTATTGCCTTGTGCCGCCCACTCTTTCAGGTGATATCTGGTTGACCTATATGGAGCTAGATAGCCAGGCCCATTGGTGTATCCCGCATCCACCAGATAGTACTTTCCAAGTGGCACCTCAAAACGATCTGCTCTTTCGAGTGCATTGCGCAAAACTCTGGAGTCCGATGAGGACCCCTCCCATCCAGGTAACACATACAAAAACCTCATATTTGAATCACATGCGGCCATTACATTCGTTGTAATGGCCTGTTTCCTATTCCGATACCTACCCTGGTCTTTAGTAGGAACTGTAACTTCAATATGAGTGCCGTCAATCGCACCAATGCAATCCTATATAGACATATGAACAATTTAGATATTGTTAAATATATTTTAAAGTAAAACTTAGGGTTGTAAAAGAGATTACATACATGAAAATGACGCCATTTTGTACTGTTGACGCATCAGGGAGTTTTATAAAGTCAGGACCTAATTTCAGAACTGCTCGCAACACCGTGTTGAAATGACGGCTAATTGTATCTGTTGATCGTAGATACGTCCCGCCAACAACCCTAAATTTTTTGTTGTGCCCCAAAACATGTAAAAAAACGCTGACTGCCTCTCTAACTCCTACATTTTTTGTGTCTCTCAACAAACCACGCTGGGTTAGCATGTTACACAAAACTTCGAACGAGCTTCTATTCATCCGAAGCTGGTTAAAACAATTTATATCTGTTCCGCCATACAACCGCCTAAACAAACTTTCCCTTACAACATTTTTTGCATCTGCATGCACGATATTTCTTCTAACCCCACATTTCATCATCACTATGACAGAAGCAGCAAGAGCAGCAGCTACAGCTGCTCTCCTACGTCTACGACGTTTCACTGTTTCATCCATCTAAACATTAAAAAATGCACATTATTTTAAAAAGACAGAAAACACAAGTAGGAAAACGTACAGATGATTTCAGCGAAAGATAAAACTCGTTGTTCCAATTTTATATGCTCACAAACACCCTCATTCTCCTTCTGTGCATATGAAAAGTTAGTTTTCTTATACAAAATAGAAAGTGTCCACTTACTAGTAACATTACTATGTTTGATAGAACCAAAACCAAACTAGTTGGCTATAATAACTAGAAGATATGGCTAATGTGATACCAACATGTAATTAAGTGTTGGGGGTATGAATAACTTGGCCACTACAGTAGTTTATTAACACATATATGATTTGGCACCTATATACACCATGTTAATAACCCTGAACCCCAAAGTGATTATTGCTCAATCGGTTATGGTATTGACCCATTATGTGTATATACACACTATAATGTTAATATATAGTATGGTACCCAATGTATATCAATGTGTGATATATTATAACCGACGTTAAGATAACTATACCGTGTAATCATGTATATATGATACTTTCTCGGATGGTTAACCAAGTATATATGATTTGGGACCAATTATCAATATCATTGTAATCCTAAGATAACATTACCCTTGCTATCATTGTAATCCTAAGATAACATTACCCTTGCTATCATTGTAATCCTAGGATTATACCAATGTAAATTCTGGATCCAGATTTTTCTGGATCCAGAAATTTCTGGATCCAGAATTTCTGGATCCAGAAATCTGGATCCAGATATCTGGATCCAGAGTTCTGGATCCAGAATTTCTGGATCCAGAATTTCTCCAGAAATCTGGATCCAGAGTTCTGGATCCAGAATTTCTGGATCCATAATTTCTGGATCCAGAGTTAAGAAGTAGTAGAAGTAGTAGAATTTCTGGATAGAAGAAGAAGAAGAAGAAGAAGAAGAAGTAGTAGAATTTCTGGATAGAAGAAGAAGAAGAAGAAGTAGAATTTCTGGATAGAAGAAGATGAAGAAGAAGAAGAAGAAGAAGAAATCTGACCTAGCTGGGAGCAGCGGAGAATCGGGAGCCGGGAGAAGAAGAATTTCTGGATAGAAGAAGAAGAAGAAGAAGAAGAAGAAATCTGACCTAGCTGGGAGCAGCGGAGAATCGGGAGCCGGGAGCCGGGAGCAGCGAGCAGCGGAGAATCGGGAGCCGGGAGAAGAAGAAGAAGAAATCTGACCTAGCTGGGAGCAGCGGAGAATCGGGAGCCGGGAGCCGGGAGCAGCGAGCAGCGGAGAATCGGGAGCCGGGAGAAGAAGAAGAAGAAGAAGAAATCTGACCTAGCTGGGAGCAGCGGAGAATCGGGAGCCGGGAGCAGCGAGCAGCGGAGAATCGGGAGCCGGGAGAAGAAGAAGAAGAAGAAATCTGACCTAGCTGGGAGCAGCGGAGAATCGGGAGCCGGGAGAGGAAATATGACCTAGCGGAGAAGCGGGATCGGGAGCCGGGAGCAGCGAGCAGCGGAGAATCGGGAGCCGGGAGAGGAAATATGACCTAGCGGAGAAGCGGGATCGGGAGCAGGATTTGCGGCGACGGGAGAAGGAAGCGGAGCGGAGAAGAAAAATCGCGAAATCTGACCTCGCGAGGTCGGAAATGCATATCCCGCGTTTACATTATACCCATTTCCGACGGAATTCGGAAAGTAATGCCGATTTCCGTGATTTTTTTGGCTACCGAACGCCTATAATTGGAATTGGTAAATGAATTCCAATTCCAATGGCCCAATTCCCGCGAAACGAACGGACCCTTATATTCTTTCTACTGGAAATGGATGTGGAGGACCCATCAACCAACTTTAGTCAACTTAAGTCTACCTCAATATCACCATCTCCACTGGCATTAGTAATGGCGATCCTATTATATTCCCCTCTAACATAGTGAGCAACTATATTGAGGTCAGACAATGCCTTTACCCAACATTCAAACTATTTAAAACTCAAGTTCGGAAGGGAGGCCTGACAGCTTCTCAAAGTCTTTTTGTTGCATAATCTCTCTCTTATAATCATTAATGGAAAGGATATCAGAGTACTGATTTAGCTCGGTCCACTCGCGTGTTATCTTGTTGTAATATTCTTCAAAATTCCCAACATTTAATAAGTAGATATAACAAGCTTGGTCTTCCAATGTAACACCCCTCCATAATTTAACAGTATATGATGAGTCCGACCAACACCCGTGTTATGAAGTAAAAGTAGAAAACTTATATAATTAAATAATTAATACAGTAACAGAAAATGCAGTAATGAAACTGAAGTATACATCAGAAAACAAATAAGTGCAAGGGTTAAAAGGAGTACCTTTAGATTGAATCATAGAGCCAACTAACGAATCCAAAAGGAGAACTAAATACATGATGATCTAGTTGACTGTTCCGACCTGGCTTTCTTGAAAGAATAGACCATAAAATGGGCCAGTCCACTGACAAGTAAGGATATCCTTTTTCCCAAGTGACACAAAAACTAAATACATGTTTAAATGTAGTAGGCCTTTTACTAACATGACTTATGTTTAAAGTTCAGTTCTAAATAAAAGAGTGCAACAATCATGACTGCTACATTTAATTAAACATGCATGACTATAAGATAAATGAAACATATTAAACATATTATGAATGCTGGTAGTTTACATATCTACGGTTCCGAGCTTATCATTAAAATTATTAAGCTTGAGTGATCTCTATGTTCTTAGTTCTACTTTTTATTGTATGTCAGTCAAGTTTCATGTTTTTTATCTTGAATTTCTTGATCTAATAAGCATAACATAAGATTTGAGTTGCTAATGATCAACATAGGTGCTATAGTGCGCTCCTTGTTTGATACTGAGTCTCGCATCCAAACATATCTACATGTGACTAGAATGGCTCATAGTTCCTCATTCAAAGGTCATACAGTCTATTATTCCCAATGGGTATGCTATACCGCTACCTCTGAGATTTCTCTGCTGAAGTAGAAGATCTTGCTGGATGGTGCAATTTTAGGTTCGAATTTGCGAACACCTCCCGAAGTGACGGTCGTCCCCTACGAAGTGCGGGTGCGAAAGGATGTTTAGGCTCTCCACAACATTGGCAAGCAGTTGAACAGGGGCATGCCAGTTGCTCTTAAAGTTTATAATGACCTTGTTGACGGTGACACACATAGTTGTAGAGCGCGCTCCTCCGCGGGGTAGGGTTGTCGTGTGTGGTTAATGACATTTTGTTGGTTCATGCGCTTGTGAACTTATTAACTATTTGTGACATTGATAGTATGGGCGGTTACACACTCATATTTTTTGTGTTACCTGATGTCTTTCTTACATTTTTTTACTCTGTGCTTGGAATACTTTGAGAATGTTGTGATGTGGCATTTGCATGAGGTTGGTGCGAATACATACCTTGCTATCCTCTGCTTTGCTTTGTTTTGCAGGTAGACACTTCGAAGGGTGCGGTTACCATGAGCGTAACCGCACATGCTTGTTCTTTCGCCGTTTCGACTTCCGAGGTCAAGGACAGGGGGGTGTCTATAAATATGAGGTGCCCCCCGTTCATTACGCACCTTGCGCGTGAACGAAGAATCGGTTGGTGCGGTTATTGACGATGTTGTCTAAGCGAGTTGATTGCGCGGTAGCCTTCCTGTCCCCTAGGCTTGAGATTCCTTCCTTCTCAGAGTTAAGAGCTCGTCAATTTCTTATCATGACATCCACTTGACCCCCACTACACGACGCGGTTACCGGTGGGCGAAGAGAGACTGACCACTGGCTATGATGAAGAGTTAACTGTCCCTTTCGATCATTTTGACTCCGGGTGGCGGTTTCCTATTTCCCCCGAAGTTGTTGAGATCCTGAACTACTTCGGAGTGGTGCCCGCCTAGGTGTCGCTGAACTTTGTGGCGGCCATCTTCTAGTTTGTCACTTAATTTGGGACGACACAAATACAATTCAACATGGTTTTTTTTGATTGACGAGTGGCCGCGCGACTTCTTTTTGTAAGCGCGATCACCGTAACCTTTTGAATGCAATACTTTACGAAATGAAAGATCCTTTTGACTCCAATTCTACTTCGCGCGGCTTCCATGCTTGTACCTGCAGACACAGTTCTTCTATATGTAGGTATATTTATCAGATTACAACGTACCTCTAATATATGGAGTGCAAGGATTCACGTTATATTACTGCACCACGTTTAGTCATTATACCATTTTATTTTTTGCAGAAGTGGAGTGCGCGGTTATCAAAGCATACCCGTGGTCATTCGAGTGTTAGAGAGATGTCTACTAACCCAAGCAATGCTGAGTGGTTCCTTCAGACAAGAACCTGTTTCCAAATATTGCGATACATATCGCGAGACCGCGCAGATACATTCAATAGTAACCACGCATTGCAGGGGAATCCAACTTGATGGCCTTGATAATAGAGTCTGAGGACATAACTCCATGCTATAAGAATAACCGCACACTGCGATGAAGCAATTGAAATTGTTTTTATATTGGAGAAATGATATAATTGATAAGCCCGATGTGGATTCAGGATGAGTTACCGCCTCTTATAACAACGAATTACTCAAAAAGCCTTATAGTTATAATGATTGAAGATCATGCAGTTGCTCTTATGTGTAACCGCCAGTTAGTTGATTTTCAGAACTGGACCGGACATTGAACCAGAAGGTGAGCTTCAAAGTTTAATCGGTTTAACCGGTTGAATCGGGGTTGAACCTAGTCTAACTACACATGCAAAGACTGTGTGATATATAGTCATGCAAAATAAATTAATGTAAGTAAATACCATATAAAATGATTAAAATCATAAGATATTTAACAACAAAAAAATTAAAAATTAGTCACGACATATTAGTTTCAAACATTAAATCAACTAGAGTCAAACCGTAGCAACTTAATAAATAATCAACGTTTTCACAAATATTTGCATAAAAATATTACAACAACAACAATAACACTCAAGCCTTTATCCCACTATAATGGGGTTGGCTCTATGGATCCTTTATCGCCTTTGTGCCCTATCTTTTGTCATAATCTCACTAATACCTAAGTACATCATGTCTTTCCTTATAGTTTCATTCCAAGTCTTTATTGGTCTACCCCTCCCTCGTTTAACATGCCCATTGACTAGACTCTCACAATGCCTAACAGGTGCCCCTAATGGTCTCCTTTGTACGTTTCCAAACCATCTTAGTCGAGCTTCTCACATTTTCTCTGCAATTGGTGCTACTTCTGTCTTATTCCTGATACATTCATTCCTAATTCTATCCAGTCTCGTGTATCCACACATCCACCTAAGCATTCTCATCTCCGCAACTCTCATTTTTTGCTCATGTACACAATTCACTGGCCAACACTCAGAACCATAGAGCATCGCTGGTCTAATTGCAGTTCGGTAAAATTTGCCTTTAAGTTTTATTGGTACTTTACGATCACATTAGATTCCTGACACATCTCTCCACTTCAACCAACCCTCTTGGATTCTATGTGTCACATCTTTATCAATACCTCCGTCCTTTTGAACTATCGATCCAAGATATTTAAAACGCTCACTACGAGAAATATCTTGATCACCCAGCTTTATAACGAAGTCATCCTTCCTTCTTGCACTGCTAAATTTAAGCTCCATACACTCCGTCTTTGACCTGCTCAACCTAAAATCCTTCTTTTCTAAAGTTTCTCGCCAAGATTCAAGTTTTGTATTTACACCTTCGCGCGTCTCATCGACCAAAATGATATCATCCGCAAATATTAGACACCAAGACATTGCTTCATCTAACATTGGGTAGAGAGATAAGGGCTTTAAGCTGAACCTTGATGTAAGCCAACAGTGTTAGAGAATTCCTGTGTTAATCCTCCAGATGCCCTCACCCTTGTCACTGAATTTGTATACATATCTTTGATTATGTCTGTCACAACCCGCATTTTTCTCCGGAAGAACAAGTATCAGAGTATGAGAAAATGCGCGTCGTGATGCCACGTCAGGCAGGGGATAACTGCCGACGCTCAGGCAACGAAAACTATTACCATAAGAATATTCATAAGTTTAATGTTTGGAAAGCCCTTTATATTTATAAGGGCCGTATCCCTCGGCTCAGTGGTTTATTAGCCCACTTAGAAGAAAACATAATTTACGCTGCGGAAAATACCTTGATTTAATTAGATTGACATTCTACATGAGTGCAAACGTCCTCGAAGGACATCCCATGGTATGCAAGACTCTAGATTTAGTATAAGTAAGGAAATACCTTTTACGCTACTTGTAAAGTACTTCTTTTAAGTTTGAAGACATGAGGTGTATGCCATTTTAATACTCAAAATAACTAACATGCATCCTAGCATAAAACATTCCCAAGAGACAAGTAACCGCTCCCAATTGGATAACCAAACAACATAGAAGAGTATACAGTAGACTGAGAAAACAACCACCGAAGGGCGCCAACAAACTGACACGAACCCCTCGGCGTACACAAAAGTCTGAGTCAACAAAGCAACTAAACAATCTCACCTAAAGTGAGAGAGACACTCCAGCAAAGCGGTCAACCAAAACACAGCTCCAAACTAGCTGCTCGGATGGCCGCAACCTGGACCTGAGGCATTCAAAGACAGAATACCTCAGCACAAATATAACAATGCAAGTGGCAAAAAGAGAGAAAAGCTCGAAGTTAATAAAAGATCGACAAACAGGGAAGAACCAACCCTCAGTGAGCAAGCTGTCACACTCTGCAACAAGTCAGTAAATGAACGAGATTATAGCACACAAAGCATCAACAAAAGCTGAAGGAAATGCCCCAAGTGCCTCGGGAAAACCACCCGCTTCGGCTCAAACCTACTGGAGCAAAGCAAGAAATGACAAACCAGCCAATATCCATAACAAGGATAGGAGCAATAGTCCAAGAATCAAGATAGGACAATCATTAACACTTAGTGATCCTCGTCTCGGAGGAGTGGGTGACTTCAAAGGCATTAAATTTGCTTGTAACGACCTGGCAAGCTAAATGGCACAGCGTCGCCCGGCCCACTAGCAACCCATGGAGGACCCATGACGCTCCAATGGTGTAGCCGGAATCTACAAGACCTGTCACGAAAACCAACACCCACAGAACACCTCACAAAGACCTCGGCATCACTGCATGCTAGCAAGGCAATACAACTGACCGTTCCCTCCACATTAACTTCTTACAACGTCTCCTGGACACACTTTACAAGGATTGGGGTTAAGACCCCAAAACAGGCCCCCAAGGACCTCACTCAACGAAAACAAGGGACGACAGACAATTCCTTCGGAATTCGTTGAGTATCACCATTGATACTCGACGGATTCGTCGAGAATGGTCGACGAAGCCGACGGGAGTCGTCGAGTATCGCCGCGATACTCGACGATTTTCCCTAAATTCGTCGAGTATCGCGACAATACTCGATGATTTTGCCTGGGATTCTCGACGATTTGGCCTTCATTTCTCGACGACTCTACCTTGTCATTCTCGCCGATTCTCGCCGATTCTCGCCGATTATAACTTAGTGTCTAACGGTTAGCCCTAGCGATACTCGACGATCCCTCTATTGATACTCGCCGAATCTACCTAAAGATACTCGCCGACTATACCATGTCATTCTCGCCGATTCTACCTTGTACTCTCGCCGAATATACCTCAGCAGTCTCGTCGATTGCCTTAGCATTCTCGACGAAAATGCCTCAGCATTCTCGACGAAAATACCTTAGCGTTCTAAGACGGTTAGGCCACGGGTAACACAGTACTCGTCGATTCCTCGAAGGGCTCTAAGTCCGCTTTCCTACCTTAGCCTAGATTTCTCATTGATAACAACACTATAACTTACACCTAGTCAAACCGGGAGCAGGAAAGGAAGATAATAGGGAAGAATGGAGCAAGCAAGGGAAGAAGTTCCACTTGCCTCAAAACCCACGGAAAAGACGCCGCCCGTCCCGGCCGCTTCCAGATCCGGCCACAAGGAGCATCGAGCAACTGTTCCTGAAACTTTTGGGAGCGAAATCAAGCCAAAACCCCTAACCCTAACCTTCAAAAGTCAAGGAAACGGACAAAGCTTACCTCTACCGAGAAGCTCTTGCCGAGAGCAGCCCGCAAATCCACTCAGACAAGGAAAACGAACCCTCCAGCTCCGCACACCGCCGACCAAAACGCCGCCGAGTCCGCCTCTCCCAGATCTTTCGCGAAAACGAGGACGCCGTCGGGTGCGGGAAGAAGAAGATGCCCACCGGCCCCAAACCCTATCTATCCTATTTATACTCTAATAAAACCTAATATATTATATAATATAAATATATATAATAACACACAATCTTAATACAACGCCCAACACAAACGAACTCGGAAACGCGCGAAACTCGCGCCGCAGCCAGAAACCAATGCTACGAACGCAACGACGAGGTCGAAATCCTAATCCGATTGGTAGAACTCAGGCAAACACCTACCAAAGCCAAAACACAAGCGGCTCCGCCGAGTCACCAAAACAGACCCGGCCCGCTAGGGAAAACTCGCCAACAGGCTAAGATACCACCCTACAGAGAACTCAAGGAGCCAAGATCATGCTCTAACCTCGGCACATGTCAAACACGTGCAAGGGTAACGCTTATGACGTCAAAACCCGGATAACTATAGAATATCGGAAAATCAGGGGCGTTACAATGTCAATGTATGATACATTTACACCTTTCTTTTCTAACTCTCCATAAGATCTCTCTTGGAACTCTATCATGAGCCTTCTCAAGATCGATGAACAACATATACAAATCTTGTTTTCTTTCTCGATAGTTGTCAATTAGTCTCCTCAAGAGATGTATAGCTTACATGGTCGACCGCCCTGACTTGAATTCAAATTGATTTTCTTAGATGTTAGTCTCCCGTCTTACTCTTCTTTCTATTTCTCATTCCCATAGTTTCATGGTATCACTCATCAATTTAATTCCTCTGTAATTAACTCAATTTTGTATCTCCTTTGTATCTTGGTACCTTTGTATATTAATATTTTTATAAGAAAATAATTTTAAGGTAACTTGAAAATAAAATATAATTCAAAAAATTATTAATATAATTAAAATATTGTTGCAGTTTTCGTATTCCTCTAATTTGTATATTTAAAACTTAATTTTTATGTAGAATTTAGGCGTCAGTTTAATAATTTACATAGCCTCTAATTTGCAATTTTCTTATTCAGCGTCTTTCTTAAATGTATAGGAGTCCGTTTCATTAAAATCTTTAGAATATAGGTGTCAGTTTCATTAAAATCTTTAGAATATAGGTGTCAGTTTCATTAAAATCTTTAGAATATATGCGACAATTTGATACTCAGAAAAATCTTGGTGGTAGTTTAATACAAAAAAGAAATCCAACCTGTAAATCTATTCCTTATATTAGTCCCACATCACATGATTAAATAGAGGAGGCCTCCACATTTCTATAAAAGACAACGAGTAGCACCATATGATCATACCACAACCCGCCTCTATTAATTTTAGACTTTTTAAATTTAAAAAATATATTTTAATCCTCCGCCCAAAATCCTCCTGGTTGAGCTAAACCCGCTCCGGTTAGCGGTTTTACGGGTGGACCGGCCTGTTTGCCGGTTCTTGAACAGTTTTGGGTGGGAGCGGTTTCAGAGCCCGGATCGGACTGCATAGTGCACCGATTGGCCGTCCGACCGGTTGAACCGGCGGGTCCAGTCCGGTTTTCAAAATGTTGTTGGTTATTATCAATGAAAATTATGGTCTCAGACTTAGAAAGGATACAGAGAGTGTGTTATGACCCCGGGACCTAAATCTCGTGACGGGGCCGACGAATGAAGAGTTTCTCGGAGGAGTGGGAAGTTCCTTTGGCGGTGCAATGGTGAAGAGTGCTTGAGAACCTGGAAGAAGAGAATAGAGAGATAAAGAGGAGAATGAAGAAGAGATTGGGAAGAGAGGAAGAGAGGAAGAGAGGAGATAGTGGCAGAGGAACCCCCAATTCCAGGCGGCGACCCGGTAGATGTGGGTAGGGCTTTCTGCAAAAAAATACCGAGAGAGATAGAGAGGGAGAGCCGGGAAAGAGAGAGGTAGAGGGATTTGGGAAAATAGTTCTTGCTTGCTTCATTCTAAACCAAACCGGACCCTTATATGTTTAACCTAAACATTCTAAGGTTTCGCGCCCCTCACCTGGGCATACTACAAGTGAGCACAATAATAATAAAAAATGCGAAATAAAAACAGTCACATAAACCAAAATATAATTCACGCTGTCCTGGTCGGTGGACGACGTTGATAGGTGCGGCCCCAAAAGGGATCCTGTGCGTCGAGCGCAGTAACATCACCACCCTCGTCGGAAGACAACTTGTTCTCAAGCTGTGGTGGAACTTCGATCAGAGGAGCCGGCGGAGGAGGCCCCACAAATAACTTAAGCTGAGAGATGTGGAAGACATCATGGATCTGGGCCTCAGGCGGTAGGCCGAGGCGGTAGGCAACGTCCCCATTGCGTTCGGTGACGGGAAAGGGTCCAAAAAACTTAGGCCCCAGCTTGTTGGAGGTGGGCCGAGTAGTGGAGAGCTGACCGTAAGGGCAACGCCGTACCCACACCCAATCGCCCACGACAAAAGTGAGATCCAGGTGTGCCCGATTGTAAGCAACTTCCATGCGTGTTGGGCTTGTAGTAGGCGGTCCGGGATGCTTGCAGAAATGCGTCGCGATCCTCTAGCTCGCGGTCAATGGCCGCCACACGAGCTGAGCCTCCCGTGTAAGACAATAGGCGGGGAGGCTCCCGACCATAGATGAGGCGAAACGACGTGGTCTGCAGGGCAATGTGATATGCTGTATTGTAACAATACTCTATCCAAGGAAGCCAATGAGGCCAATCCCGAGGACGATCTCCTGTAATGTACCTCAAATACATCTTCAAAGTACGATTGACCACCTCCGTTTGGCCGTCGGACTGGTGGTGGTAGGTTGATGAAAATGCCAATTTGGTGCCGCTAAGTGAGAAAAGCTCCTTCCAGAACTGACTGGTGAAAACCTCATCTCAGTCTGAGACAAGGGTTTCGGGCATGCCATGCAGCCAAAAAATCTCTTGGAAGAAGACCCGTGCGACGTTCTCCACCACAAGCGGTCGCGCTAAGACGATGAAATGAGTCCCCTTCGAGAACCTGTCCACCACCACCATCAGGATGGATTTGCCGCGTACTTAAGGCAACCCCTCAACAAAGTCCATTGAGAGGTCCGCCCAAATCTGCATAGGTACCGATAAGGGCTGAAGTAATCCGGCAGGAAGGAGATGATCATCCTTGTTTTGTTGACAGACGACACACGTTGCAATGAAATCATGGACATGTTGGCGCATGCCCTTCCAATAGAATTCCGTATGGAGGCGTTGGAGAGTGCGGTGGACGCCTTCGTGGCTGCGGGAGTGGATATCCGTCAAGATGGTAGAGATGAGGGGGGATGTTTTGTCCACGTATATCCGATCTCGGTAAAAAATCAGCCCCTGACGGGTTGCCCACTGCTAGTCTGTATGGCCATGTTCTGCCCGTTGATAAAGCTCTGATAGATTGGGAGAAGCGTGGATCTCTTGACGGAGCAATGATAAGAGATCTGCAGTTGGAAAGGAAATGGCGAGGATGATGACATCTGGTGGAGTCTCTCGGCGGGATAGTGCGTCAGCGACGCGATTGAGTACCCCTGGCTTGTTCTCCACCTAGAAGTCGAAGTCGAGAAGTTTGCTTACCCACCTTTGCTGCGATACCGTCGTGAGGCGCTGCTCTAACAAGTATTTGAGACTTTACGTATGATGAATGATCGACCCTATAAGTAAGGTCTCCAATGCTGAATGGCCTTTGCGAGCCCAATAAGCTCTTGCTCGTACGCGGGTAACTTCTGGTGATGGATGACCGTCTGACGGCTGAAATAGGCAATGGGGTGGCCCTCCTATTGTAGCGCCACACCATAGCCCATGCCGGACGCGTCACATTCAACAGGGAACGATAAACTGTAGTCCAGCAGACGGAGGACCGGGGCAGACAGTATTGCCGCCTGGAGAGAGTGGAACGCTCGAGTCGCTGTGTCCGTCCACACGAAGGCATTATTCCGGAGTAAGCTGATCAAGGGGGCTGCGATGCCTGTAGTCACGGATGAAGCGGCGGTAGTAGCCCGCGAGGCCCAGAAAACCGCGGAGGTCAGTGAGGCCTTGCGATAAGGGCTATGGCACCACGCCCTGAAGTTTGACCGGGTCGGCCGATACCCCCAAACTATCCACCACGTGGCCCAAGTAGGTGATCGAACGCTGCCCGAATGAGCACTTTGAAGCCTTGAGAACCAAGTGGTGCGTGTGCACCAATTTGAGGACGGCCTGAAGATGGTGTATGTGCTCCTCTCAAGTTTTGCTGTACACGAGGATATCATAAACAAACAGAGCTTACTTGCGGAGGAAGGGTTGGAATACCTCGTTCATTAAAGCTTGGAATGTCGAAGGCGCGTTCGTCAGGCCGAAAGGCATAAACCGGAATTTGAAATGACCGTCGTGCATGCGGAAGGCCGTTTTTTTCACGTCAACATCCACCATCCGCACCTGATGGTATCCAGAGAACAAGTCGAGCTTAGAGAAGAAGCATGCCCCATGTAACTCGTCGAGCAGTTCCTCCACCACCGGAATTGGAAACTTGTCTTTGACTGTAATGGCGTTGAGAGCTCAGTAGTCCACGCACATGCGCCACGACTTATCCTTCTTGTGCACCGACAGTACTGGGGAGGAGAACGGGGAGACACTGCGCCGAATTAGCCCCTACTGTAGGAGGAGATTACATTGCCGCTCGATCTCATCCTTCTGAAGGAAGGGGTATCGGTATGGCCACACCACTATTGGGGCTGACCCTGGAAGGAGGCAAATGCGGTGATCCTGTGCACGTCGCGGAGGAAGGTCCAAGCATGGACTAAATATCGGAGAGAACGCCTGCAGAAGGGAAGCAAGATCCGCCGGATGGTCGGCCCATTGCTCGGCCGAGGTGGCCAACGACTCTGTGTGTACTAAAAAGGAAGATGGACATTGTCCCGGGTGTGCTCCTGCTACTGTATCAAACGGGAGCCTGCATGCCAAGAGATGGTAAGACGATCAAAATCCCATGTGAGGGGCCCCAAGGTGCGCAGCCAACGAACACCCAGCACGATGTCAAATCCCCGAAGGTTCACGACAAAGAAGTCAGTCTGTGATGGATAACCGTCCACGGTGAAGGATACACGCCGACAGACGCCTGTGCACGACATCCGCTGCCTTTTTGCCACCGCCACCTTGACGTGACTGCGAAAAACATACGAAAGTAGAAGTTGACTGGCTCTGTCCTGACAAATGAAACTATGAGTGCTGCCCGTATCCATGAGGGCTAAGAGCGGCGTGCCCTCCACATCCACAAAGAGCTGAATGATGCATCCCTCCTACGGCCCAGCCAAGGCATGTAGAGAAAGCTGAGGTGCACCGAGATCGTCAGACTCATCATCGTCGTTCCCCGGGGGGTCGTCAACCTCCAACCAAAATTGGCGTTTGCACCGATGAGAGGGTGTGTACAGTTCATCACAATTGAAGCAATGACCCTTTTCGCGGCAGGCCGCCATCTCCGGCCGTGATAAACGACGGCGATAAGGAAGCCGTGGGGGATCCTGCCCATCCGGTTGCTTGGAAATGGGAAATCCAGATTGTGGTTGAGGATTGAAGACGTCTCGTCGGCTTGCGGCTGGCCGGTCCGAGGCATGCCGACACTGAAATGCGCGGGCAAGGCTCATAGCTGTCAAGAGGTCCGGCGGCTTCTACAATTCGACGTCCCAACGGAGCTGGTCGGGTAACCCGACGGTGAAGAGCGGAATCTGTTGTGACGATAACACGGTCATGGCGCGGGGGGAGGAGCAACTGAAATTGCTCCAAATAAGTCTTAATGGGGTTGGTTTGCTTGAGAGCAATAAGATCGCCAAGCGGATTGCCCGACATGGCTGGTCCAAAGCGGAGGGAGCATGCTGCCCCGAATTCCTCCCAGGAAGTGTTGGGTTGTTTCCGGAGGAGTTGTGTGACCCAAAGTTGCGCTGGTCCATGGAGGTGGATGAAGGCTATTCCGATACGTTCCTCATCTGGAGTGTGTTGGTTGGTGAAGAACTCACAATGCGTAAGCCATGGAAGGGGGTCTTCGCGGCCTTCGTAAATCGAAAAATCCATACTGACCGAACGAGGGCCGGAGAATTAGTCGCCGCGAGGGAGGGCTGAATCGACCTTGCTTGCGGTTGGAGAGGTCGTCTGGTGCGTCGGTGGTGGTGGGGCGCCCTGAACGGAGTCCAGGCGCGCATTGAGGGCCTCCATCTTGTCACTTTGGGCGGCTAGCATCGTTTGGAAAAGCTCCATGATTTGGTTGAGAGAAAGGTTACCTTCAGCCATGAGAAGAGTCGTTTGCGGCGAGGGAAGCAAGTCAGCGATGTTGCTGGCGGGCGGAGGCAGAGTAGGCGGGCGACGGAACCCCGTGAGGGCTGCGCGGTAGGTACCGGGAAGGGAGGGTGTGGCGTTTGGATCTGATACCAAGTTGTTATGATCCCCGAACCTAGATCTCGTGACGGGGCCGGCAGATGAAGAGTTTCCCGAAGGAGCGGGAAGTTCCTTTGGCGGTGCTATGGTGGAGAGTGCCCGAGAACCTGAAAGAAGAGAATAAAGAGATAAAGAGGTGAAGTAAGAAGAGATGTGGAAGAGAGGAAGAGAGGAAGAGGGGAAGAAAGGAGATAACGACGGAGGAACCCCCGACTCTAGGCGGCGACCCGCTGGATGCGGCTAGGGCTTTCCGCGAAAAAAAGATCGAGAGAGAGAGAGGGAGAGGGAGAGCCGGGAAAGAGAGAGAGAGAGGGATTTGGGAAAATAGTTATTGTTTGCTTCATTCTAAACCAAACCGGACCCTTATAGGTCCAACCCAAACATTCCAAAGTTACGCGCCCCTCATCTGGGCATACTATACAAGTGAGCAAAATAATAATAAAAACTGCAAAATAAAAACAGTCACATAAACCAAAATAAAATTCACGCGGTTCTGGTCGGTGGACGATGTTGATAGGTGTGGCTCCAAAAGAGATCCTGTGTGTCGAGCGCCGTGACAGAATGTGCGTTCCCCATACGTGTAACCGCACATTATGAATATAAACATTTTGAGAAGTCCTCGGAGATATGATGACCATAAATTATCGAGATCCTGTACGGTTATAACATGAGTGACCATTATAATTACTACCGTTATACATACTTCGATGCCATGGGAGTAGGCAGAATACTCAACCTTTACAAGAGTAACTGCAACATATGATAGTTAATGCCACACTTATTTCGACATCATGGACTTTGAGAAGGAATCACAATCGGTGTGACCTCTATATGAGTGACCACACCATATATGATTTTTCAAACATGCGTTTTAATCCCTCGAGCGCTGGGATAATTTCTTGTTGAATGCGGCTACGAACATGGTAACCACCCAATGCGTGGGGGACAATTCTTTAGGCAAAATACACGCAACCTTTACAAGAGTAACTGCAAGATATGATAGTTAATGCCACGCTTATTTCGACGTCATGGACTTCGAGAAGGAATCACAACCGGTGTGACTTTTATACGAGTGACCACACCATATATGATTTTTCATACAGTCGTTCTGATTCCTCGAATGCTAGGATAATTTCTTGTTGAATGCGGCTATGAACATGGTAACCACCCAATGCGCGGGGGACAATTCTTTGGGTCAAAAGACGGAATGCAGATATTTTTGAATTTGGAAAAGTATCTCCAACTTCTTCCAACTTTACCAGTTGGGCATAAGGTAACCGTAGATCTTTCCTCCGTAGAGTCATCCAGTCGGGCTATAGATGTCCAGAGACAGTACATTCCTCAAAAAGGATGTCTGTGGGGGGGGGGGGGGGGTTAAGGCCTCCATCAAATCGACCTAGCGGTCTCGGGACTTTCCTCTGTTGAAGATTAGCGGCTTCCCAGGATATGTATTCTCCATTGTATAGTCTTGCGGTTTGACAAAGTCAAACCGCATAGACCGCGCGGCTTGTATTTAGTCCACATCGCTTGTTGTATTCTCTTATCTTCCCCATTTTCTATATATAAGGGGACATACCTTTGTATTATTTATCTTTTTGGAGCAATAAAATTTACCTTTATTTAGCTCTTTTTACAATAACAAAAGATGGAATTGTGTTAGAAACTTCAAGGTTAAGCTTGCTCTGGTGGTAGTAGTCCTAAGATGAGTGAACTCATGGGAAGTGCTCGTTGGCCACCTGTGGAAAAGGGCAAAACTGTGCGGTTCAGTTCAGTATGGATTGGGATGAACCAAAACGGACAATACTTTTGATACTGTTAGGGTTTGGTCGTTGCAGCTTAGCAGCGAGACCCACCAAGTACTCATCGCGATCTCGAGATTTTGTGAATCGATGTCAATCCCCGTTCTCCGTAACAATATTCTCTACTGAAAAATTTGCTTTACCCCCAAGACAAAGCTTTTGAAATTGTAGGTGGAGTCGCAGATATAGGCCATAAAGCGGTGCTCATGGTTGGCACAAAACATTTGAAAATGTTTGTCAAACTTGGGGGATTTGATGACTATGGAGGCTCCTGGGAAATGATCCCTTGAATGTCTGCAGCCTGCAGGTTCTCTTCACAAATTAATGATAATGTCGGTTGGGCCTAATTGATATTGGCGTCCCCAAGGGACTGAAGCCAGATGATGCCTAAGGTTGTATCAGTGCCATGTAGAAGAAGAATATAGATCTATTGTGGCATGAATGATACCCAGTTGGAACTGAAGGTGACGACAGACAATCCCCATGCGAGTTTAAAGTCCATCGCTCACGAGGAAAGTGAAATTCGGAGATAGATCAATCCTAAGGTGTGGTTGAGTTGCTAGATCCAGGGAGAGGAAATTATGGATCGCCTTGCTGTCCGATGATTATTATAGGATGAGGTTGCAGAGAGTTATATATGGAAAGAAATGTAAAGTCTATAGAACTTCCCACCTGGGTCGAGGGTCAGGGTGGTGTCCTGAACCTCAAGGGCCTCAAAATCGGCGAGCTTGACATCCGACTTGTTATCCCCAATCATCACAAACATTTCTTTCATGGGACAATTATGAGTGAGAGAATAGGGTTGCTTGCAACGAAAGTAGGGCCCTTTGCTGTGAAGATCATGGTATTCCTGGTTAGAAGTTGATGGTTCGGCGGAGGACGAGGCAATTGTTTGGACAATGGTGGTTTGGATGAGGGAGGTTGTTAGTGAGGAATGGTGTTTGTTTCAACGACATATACGTGGGGTGTAGGATGGTAGTGGTAAGTCGGGCAGTGATTGGACATAGTGAAAAAGGAGGCTGCAAATCTGACGCAATTAGGGATCTTGACAGTGTAATCATCTTCGACCATCTACACGCCTCCATGGCATATGAAATGTCCTTTGGGAAATGAGTGCGAATATTGGAGTGGATCGACAACTGCCATTGCTTGAAGAAGTTGAGGTAGTGATCCAAAGGGAGATAGGAGACATGATTGACAAGCTCGATGTGCTCATCAATGTATCCATCAACAGTGGTTGTGTGGTGTAGGCCACAAAGGTTCTCGACGGTGCTGCCCGCATAGTGCTGAACATACTTCTTGATGAGAGCCTGCTTGTGTTCCCCTTCCCTCCATGTAGGGCCATGAGTTGTAATGTGAAGCCAGCGAGCAGACCCCTCTGTTCCCAGGAGAATAATTTGTACTTTTTGTGTATCCATCGTTCATTTTATGCCAAAGAATTTTTCCGCTCTGGTGATCTAACCCATTCGATTGAAGCCATTGAAGTGGGGTACCTTGTGGGTGTGAGGAGCAAAGGTGGTGGCTTGGCTGCCATGTGAATGTCGGCGAGCGGGCTAGGTTATTGACCAATAAGGGATGATGGGTTGTCAGGGGTGTCAAGTGAAACAAAGTGTCGTTCCTTAAGAGCGTCCCAGGTTCAATGCATTGCAAGATGGCGTACATGGAAGCTAAGCAACTAGGGCGTTCTTCGAAGTGACTTTCAACAACATCCAAGCGGGCTTCCACTATGGCGCGAGTAAGGGACATGCATGTCAGGGTGGCTTTGAGTAGTTCTACAACAAAGCTGTGGCGTCACCAGCGGACAGACGGTGAGGTGAGGGAGGAGTGGCTAACTTGTAGGCTATTCGTGCACATGATCTTGAGTCAAAGCTGTGTGCGGTGGTACTGGTATGACCCGTTGTGGGCGAGGAAGCAGGAGCACTTGAAATCCCATCAACATGCAAATGGTTGAAATGCCCTAGGGCATTCAATTCTCATCTCAACAAGAGGACGCCAACTACAAGAATACTGATCGTTGACGTTGGGGTCGTGGGAACGGGTCAGCTAAGGATACACGGGCACCGGACGAAGCTAGAGCGTTAGATTGATCGAGTGGGAGGAACAAAGATTTGGTGGTTGGATCTGTTGGTTCACGCGGGCACTGGAATGGGAGGACCATAACGTGGCAGGCTCGAGTCCGTCGGTGCCTGCGGAAGAGGAAGGAAATGTTGGATTTGGAGGACGTGCTTATGAACATCTCAAGGCACAACACAAATCTAGCAGTGTGTACCAGGTGGAAACGGCAGGATTGTACCAATGTTACAAGAAGAAGAGTGAGGAAGTTAGAAATCCAAGACACTTCTTGGACAGCCTTAGGATCTCAAATTTTGTTCATCCAAGATGAGTCTAATACAAGCTAGATAGGGTATTAAGCCCACCCCGAGGAATTACAGTAACAAAATAGAAATTGAGAGTGCAAAAATATAACTACGCCGAAATTACAGATAACTGATGTTGCTCTTATGCGGCTTCACTCGGCAGTGGGACCTGCTAAGTATTCATCGCGGCCTCAAAATCTTGTGAATCGACATCAATCCCTGTCCGCCATGAGAGCTACCCATTCCTTCCTTGAACAATATCAATACCACCCTCCATAACAACCTTTAATTTATGTAGAAAACTAAACCCCCACTACTACCCTCTCCTCATTCCTACAGGAACTCATTAATCAACACCTTCCTGGACCACCTAAACTACTCACTTCCAATTCCGATAGCTGCATGCAATCGCTGGCTGCTGGAATTCTTTCCCGTACCTTTCATCCCACCAAAATCCCATACAACATTCCCTTTCTTCCCGTCCCAGTCTAGAACTCCATTCCAACTCCGGGAATTCACTCCCAACATGTGGTGGTGTCCCTTCTGCTTTCAAAATTCCTCTTCGCAGCCTCCCCCTTCCTTGCAAAGCTTCATCCAAAAGCAGGCCAGGTGGCCCTTCCAGCACTCCACAAAGCTTCCAGTCTTCCGTCCAGCACCAATCCACCCCTTGGACAACTCCAAAAGGTCAGATTTTGTCCTCCACCACTACAGCCTTCAGTCACTTCATATTACATCCAGCCTTGTATCCCAAAGTTATCTACTCATTGTAAATTCATTTCATGATTGTAATACCCTCATTGAATCGTGTATCAGTTTTCAGTTTTAAGTAGATATTTTCTCATAATCTTTGTGCTAATTTATTCTTGTGATTTGGAAGACTTACTTCGCTTACATGTTTGTTGTTTCACACTTATATTTACACACCCATATATGTTTTCTTTATTGAAATTCTACTCGCTTGTGATTGTGTGTATTGTTTCTAACTTTCTTTTATTGCAAGCTTACATTGTCGGATAATTCCGTAGTTCATGTAAGCATTCATAGAATCGACCAAATCACTACTTGAGCAATCTAGAGCTCAAAAAAATATCCTGGTTTTTGCCTCATATGGGTTTTAAGTTAGTCAAATAGTGGAGCCTCCTTCCAGCAGTGTGTACCAAAAAATTCTCAGAAGTGTCGTCTGATTTCCTAAATAAGTAATGGCTTCTTTTTTCACAGTTAAAATAAGCGAAAAAGAAATCTGTCATTTTCTAAAGCATGCTTTATATCTTTATCAAGGTTAGGTTCCATAGGATTGATAAGCTGTGGCATTAACAGTGGCAATGACTAGGGAAATATATTGAAATGGCCTTCATACACGGTTAATTATGGTATTCATCAAGATGGATACTACTCTGCATGTTAACTTATGAGAGCTCTATAGAGTTTTTGTGGAAAGGAGCTGCCTTGCAATTTACTTGAAAATACACTTCAGAACCGTGTGTGAGCTTTATTATTTCAGCTATTACAATCTACAAAATTCTAAATTTCTTGTTAGTATATTTGCTTCTATTTTTACATGGTTCTCGTGCTATTGTTTACAAAATTGGAAATGCTTTTGGCAGCATCGAGGTAGTTAGTGCAATTGATGCTTTCAGGGTTGTGCATGTTCCATGAAGGTTCCAGCTAATACAAGATATTTTTTTCTGGGCATTATGTGTAAATTTCCTATCATATTCTTCTTGTGCAAATAATGCAGCCTTTGGGCAAATTAGGCGTATTTGTGGCTTCGAATTAGATTGATAACAATTATTTAAAATCTGTAATATGTGAGTTTTCTCAAGGAGGAAATTGCTTGAATTCTATCTTCATTAATCATTTGACCATGATTGCAGTTATACCTTGTGATTTTATGTATTCTCATATTTGTTCTATATTTCTTTTAACTTCTAAGTCATTCTTCCCAGCACTTGACGTTGAAGTTATCAGTTTTTATGGGAAAAAGTTTTTTGTGTACATTTCTAGGGTGCTTATAAAATAAATATTGGGATTTTTATTTGTTATTCAAGTGAAATAGTTCATGTGCTTTCTTTTCCCAATGTATGCAGGTCATTGGTTGGTCAATGTGGTTTACTGAATATCTTTTTTTGGAAAGAAGCTGGGCCAAGGATGAAGATACATTGAAGGCATGATGTTATAATAATGAGAAGTTTTTTTTATTGCATAACTATAATGATTAATGACAAATTCTTTTCCTAAAATTCATTAGTTCTCTTAATTTATCCTCATTTTATATTGCAGTCTGGTCTCCAACGACTGAATGACTTCCCTCAGCCATTTTGGCTGGCACTTTTCGTTGAAGGTACCCGTTTTACACCAGCCAAACTTTCTGCAGCTCAAGAATATGCAGCTTCACAGGGTTTACCAGTTCCGAGAAATGTGTTGATTCCTCGTACTAAGGCAAGCCTTACTATGTATTTCTCTTTATTGCTTTGTTAGGAGAAGAGCTCGTTTCTCTCCATCTCTTTCCATTTGAAGTTTCAACCTGAACTTTGAATTTGCAAGTGAAACACATTATCAATATTACCCTAGAATATACTTATTTATATTTATTGAATTTTATGTACTTGTTTTTTGTGTACCATGTTGGTAGTGTTTTTCCTTATTGTATCATGAATTCAGTATTATATATGATTAGTTCTTAAAAAGATCTAGAGAACTTATATGGTTAGTGTTGGATATTACATTTAATATTGCATTAATATTAAATGAATATTGCAATATATTCTCCCATCCTAAATATATTACAATATATTGCATTAATATTAAATGAATATTGCAATATATTTATATCCTAAATATATTGCAATATATTGCATTAATATTTACATTGATTTTGTATCCTAAATAAGACGATTCCTATTTAGGAATTATGGAAGCACACGGATCAATGACGTGTCATATTGTTGTAATAATATAAATACCCCTATGTGGATGAATAAAATCAATCAACCTTTGTCCTCCAACATAGTATCAGAGCCTTAGGGCTAAAATACCTCTCCCGCTCCCCGCTCCCGTTAGTCTTCCTCTTTCCCCCGCACGAACAAACCACCGACCCCCGCCCACCAATCCGCCGCACCCCACTCCCACCTCCGCTCGGTGTACGCACGCCGCGCCAACGCCTCGCCTCCCGTACCACCAACAGACGGGCATCAGCCGTCTTCCAGTGGCCCCCGACCACCGCCGACACTTCCAGCCCCTCTCCGGCATCGTCCACTTGATACCGCACATGCGGTGCTCCTCCTAATGCTCTTTCCGGTACCTGCACCATTTCGTTTTGGCTCCTTTTCTCTTTATATGAGGCCGACCTAGTTTCTCTCTAGGCCGATCGTTGTTCTCCCGGGGGATCTGGATTTATATTCTTGATCGCCATGGCCGGGACCGGTGGCTCACCTACCGAATCTTCCACAACAAGTACACCCCCAACTACAGTGTCGTCCAGCGGCTTCTCTCGCTCGGGACATGACCACAATATGCCTCAAATCACAACGTTTGTCTAGACGGCACCATCTATCTCCCGTGGTCTCGGGCTGTTACACTTGCTTTGAAGAGTCGGCGCTTGTTTGGCTATGTCATGGGCACTACACCCACACCTCGTTCAGATTCACCAGATTGGGTGCAATGGGAGTTGGAGAACTCCCTCGTCATGTCCTGGCTGACTAACTCCATGATCGAATCCATCGCTCGCAACTATCTCTTTCTGGATACGGCTGCGGACATTTGGCGAAGGGCAGAAACCACCTACTCCTGCCGCGGCAACGCGGCCTAGATCTTCCAGTTACGGCGAAAAATCTTCCTTCTTCGCCAAGGAGGTCGCCCACCGTCTGCCTACTACCTCGAGTTCACCCAGCTATATCAGGAGTACGATCACTTCGACTCCATCACATTGGCGTCGCCTGAGGACGAGATTCTTGTTCGCGCACGGGAAGATCGCAACCGAGTTTTCGAGTTCCTTCATGGGCTCCATAGGGACTTCAACCAAATCAGCGTGCAGATACTTGGCCGCTCCCCCTTACTCTCTCTTCCAGAGGTTTTCAGCTTCGTTCTGCAGGAATTTGATCGGAGGCAAACTTGGACTCCGGAGCCTCCTCCAGATGGTTCGGCCCTGACAGCCCATGCCAGCCTATGTACGGCTCGAGATTCTCGGCCGAGGTTCACTGACAAGGATCACCTGCTCTGTGACTATTGCGGAAAGAACCGTCATACCCGGGAGACTTGCTTTCGGCTTCATGGGTTCCCTGCACCCCGGGGTGGCTCTTCCTCTCGTGGCGGTCGCGGTCCTGGCCGCACTTCGGGTCGCTCTACCCAACCTCGCTCCGCGCACCTATCTGATGTTTTCGACGAGCCACAACTTCCGCCAACTCCGTCAGCAACCACTTTGACTCTGACGCCTGATGAGGTTCTTGCTTTCCGTCGACTGATGCAGGGTCCAGAGCCACATGCCTCTTCGTCCTCATATGCCCATCAGGGGCCTTCCGGTGCTCATGTTGCCGCCACCCTTCCCTCTACTCACTGGATCATTGATTCTGGAGCAACGGACCATATGACCGACTCCTCCTCAGGTTTTGTGTCCTACCTTCTGTTGTCCGGCCGGGACAAAGTGAGCATCGCTGATGGTTCCCTCTCTCCCATTGCCGAAAAGGGCTCCATCCCATGCTCCTCCCTAACTCTTTCCTCTGTCCTTCATTTTCCGAACTTTACCCGAAATCTTCTTTCTATTAGTCATATAACCAATTCTATGAACTGCTCAGTAACTTTCTTTCCTTCTTCATGCATTTTTCAGGACCTGAAGACAGGAACGGTGATTGGAACTGGTAGCCTGGTGGACGGGCTCTATGTGTTCGATTCTTCCACCACTGTCTCTCCTCCCCGAGCCCTCCATGTGGATCGGACAGCTACTTTGGAGTCCTGACACTGCCGGCTAGGACATCCGTCTACCAATTCTATGCAACGTTTATTTCCTACTTTTTCGTCTGCATTAGTTGATAACTTTCGCTGTGATACATGTGATCGGGGTAAAAATCATCGTAACTCTTTTAATCACATTTCTTCTCCTAGTACTGCTCCTTTCCATTTAATTCATAGTGATGTTTGAGGCCCTTGCCGGGTTGCATCGATTTCAGGTGTTTTTTGGTTTGTAACTTTTATAGACTGTTTTTCACGTACCACCTGGGTCTACCTTATGAAAGCAAAAAATGAAGTTTTTCCCTTGTTCCAGCGGTTCTACAACATGGTCTCTACCTAGTTCTCGACCACCATCAAAATTCTCCGCACCGATAATGGCCGAGAATTCATTGATTCCACTTTCGAGCAATACCTCGCCGATCGTGGAATTATCCATCAGACATCCCGCGCCTACTCACCTGCCCAAAATGGGGTGGCTGGGCGAAAAAACCGCCACCTATTGGAAGTCACTCGGTTCCTCCTCCTCCACATGCAACTCCCTAAATACTACTGGGGGGACGCTGTACTCACCGCAGCTTACCTTATAAACCGTATGCCATCCCGTGTTCTCGGTTTCAAAACTCCCCTCACCACACTTGGGGTGCCACCTACCACTCTCCAACCACGCGTTTTTGGGTGTGTTTGTTTTGTCCATATCCACCACCGCCCCAAACTTGATGCTCGTGCGCACAAGTGCGTATTCATTGGCTACTCCCCCACTCAGAAGGGATATAAATGTTTTGACCCAGTCAACAAGAAGGTTTACGTTACCATGGACGTTACCTTCCGGGAATCTGAGGGCTACTACGGGTCCTCACTTCAGGCGGGGGCTCTCCCCACAACGGAAGTAAGTCCCCTACCTTACTCTGACACCCCTCTACCTATTCCTACGGTATACCATCCCTCTCAGTCTACACCCCCTACTCCTTGCGCCCCTCCTGTCAAGGACCCTGTCCCTAAACCTAAGTTATCAAAGGCGCAAGGCGCACCGAGGCGCAAAGGGCCCCTGGAACCTAGGTGCAAGGCACAAGGCGCAAGGCGCAGGCGCGCGCCTGAGGCACGTGAGGCGCAAAAATTGGGGAAAAAGGAAATTGAGCGAATTGGACGCCCAATTCGCTGAAATTGAGCGAATTGGGCGCCTAATTCGCTGAAATTGTGGGAATTGGGCGCCCAATTCGCTGAAATTGTGGGAATTGGGCGCCCAATTCGCTGAAATTGTGCGAATTGGGCGCCCAATTCGCTGAAATTGAGCGAATTGGGCGCCCAATTGGCTGAAATTGAGCAAATTCACTGAATTTCAGCCAATTGGGCGCCCAATTCGCTCAATTTCAGCGAATTGGGCGCCCAATTCGCTCAATTTCAGCGAATTGGGCGCCCAATTCGCTCAATTTCAGCGAATTGGGCGCCCAATTCGCTCAATTTCAGCGAATTGCGCGCCCAATTTGCTCAATTAGGGTGCCTCGGGTGCGTCTAGGATCATGTTTTTGACCATATTAAATTTTTTTTTAAAAAAAATACCTTGAAAGACCCGGGCGCGCCTTTGGTGCTCCTGGGAGCCTGTAAGGCGCGCGCCTAGGCGCGCCTCAGGCGCGCCTGGGGCACATCGCCCGCCTCAGCTGTGCTGAGGCGCGGCGGACTGCGCCTGGTGCGCCCGGCGCCTCAGGCGCGCCTAGGCGCGCGCCTTGACAACTATGCCCTAAACCTGTGCAGGTTTATTCTCGTCGACCTAAGGGATCGAACACGCGGCCCGCCATCTGGATATCAGACCGCCCACCTGACCCGTCGTCAGGATCCATCATCCCTACTGAATGTACCTCCACTCAACATCCATTATCTCAGTTTGTTTCTTACTCATCCCTGACAGCTTCCCATAGAGCATTTGTTTCCTCTTTGTCCACTGTCTCTATCCCCACTTCATGACAGGCTGCCCTTTCCGACGACAGGTAGAGGTTAGCAATGCTCGAAGAAATGAGTGCCCTGGAAAAAAATGGCACATGGGACCTGGTCCAACTACCGCCAGGAAAGAAGGCTGTTTGATGCAAGTGGGTATTCGCCGTCAAACAGAACCCCTCGGGCATTGTAGAAAGATACAAGGCACGACTAGTGGCAAGAGGCTTTACTCAGACAGAGGGCATAGACTACCAGGAGACCTTCGCTCCTGTTGCAAAAATAAATTCGATCAGAATCCTCATGTCTTGTGCTGCTTGCAAGGATTGGCAACTCTGCCAATTGGATGTGAAGAATGCTTACATTCACGGCGACCTGGAAGAAGAAATCTATATGACTCTCCCTCCGGGACTCACCCCCAGTGGATCAAAAGGGAAAGTGTGCAGATTACTGAGGCCACTCTATGGCCTGAAACAATCAGCCAGGGCCTTGTTTGGAAGATTCCACAAAGCCATGCACAGGTTTGGGTACCGCCAGAGCAATGCCGACCACACCCTCTTTATCAGAATCAATAAGGCGAAGTTAACCGTCCTGATTGTCTACGTTGATGATATCATAATCACTGGGGATGACAAGGAGGAGATTCAGGCACTGAAGGAGAAGTTGGCAAAAGAATTCGAAGTAAAAGATTTGGGAAATCTCAAATACTTTCTCGGCATTGAAGTTGCACGGTCAAAGCATGACATTTTCCTATCACAAAGGAAGTATGTCCTCGACCTCCTTGAAGCCACTGGGATGAACGGATGTCGACCTGCCGACACCCTAATCGAAGCCAATCACAAGCTCGGCAGAGAAGATGGCGATGTGATTGACGACATTCCCAGTTACCAGAGGCTGGTAGGGAAGTTAATCTACTTATCTCACACTCGTTCAGATATCTCTTATGCCTGGGAGTTCTCAGCCGTTTCATGCACTCTCCAAAGACCCGTCATATCGATGCCGCACATCGTGTCCTCCGCTACCTCAAGTCCTCACCAGGGAAGGGAATTCTGTTCTCACCAAATAAAGAGTTGACTATTGAAGTTTACACTGACGCAGACTGGGCTGGATCACCTACCGATAGGCGCTCTACAACCGAATATTGTTTCATGGTTGGTGGAAATGTGGTCAGCTGGAGAAGCAAGAAACAACATGTGGTTGCTAGATCCAGTGCTGAGGCCGAGTTCAAAGCGGTTGCACATGTCATTTGTGAAGGATTATGGGTCTCCACAATCCTGAAGGAACTTGGGCTTAAAGGAAGTGTGCCTATCAGATTGTATTGTGATAATAAGGCTGCAATATCCATTGCCCACAATCCGGTGCAGCATGATCGTACAAAACACATTGAGATTGACAGACATTTCATCAAGGAAAATATCGACCGAGGAACCGTTGTTTTTCCTTTCATACCGTTTGACCAACAGTTGACCGATGTTCTCACAAAGGGTCTAAGTTCCAGTATGTTCGCAGATATTATTGGCAAGTTCGGCATGACTGACATCAAACACCCAACTTGAGGGGGGGTGTTTGATATTACATTTAATATTGCATTAATATTAAATGAATATTGCAATATATTCTCCCATCCTAAATATATTGCAATATATTGCATTAATATTAAATGAATATTGCAATATATTTATATCCTAAATATATTGCAATATATTGCATTAATATTTACATTGATTTTGTATCCTAAATAGGACGATTCCTATTTAAGAATTATGGAAGCACACGGATCAATGACGTGTCATATTGTTGTAATAGTATAAATACCTCTATGTGGATGAATAAAATCAATCAACCTTTGTCCTCCAACAGTTAGCTTTCATATAACACAATGTGATAGAATGAGAACAAAAGAAAGTAATTGAGTAGTTCATAGAATTTGTTATGTGACTAATATATAAGAGATCGTAAGTAAAAGAACAGACATGAAGTGCAAAGGTAAGAAAGAACAAGGGTTGGATCCTTCCCATCTGATGAGGATCGTCGAGATGGCTGAGCATGAGTTTTGGGTCAGTTTGGGGCTAATTTGTCAATTGCCATATTTTGCGCCGCCCTATGGATAATCTGAGTACACGGTTGTGTCTGAATCAACATTTCAATATTTCTATGTATTTATTTTTATTTGTTTGGGTGTTTTATTTAGTGAGATTAGATAACCATTGTGTATAGCCAATCATAGCTGTCCAAGATGCTTGCCTTATGCCATGTTTTATTATTATATAAGAGCTATGGGGAGCTGTTATAAAGCATTACAGATTTTGGAGAACTCTCTTCCTGGAATCCTGTGATCTCTCGTGGCGTCGTCTCCACGTAACCCTAAGTTGCTAGCTCCCTTCATGACATCAGCCGTCTCTCGACCCTCTCTCAAAAAGTCCCCCCGAATCCCCCTCAACCTGCCGCCCTCCTCCACTCAAGGGTTGTTTGCAATCAGCAGCTGTAGGAAAGCAGCCACCAGTCCTCTTTTTCCCCCTCCTAGGTTTCAACCGCTTGCTTCCAACCTACATCCAACAATGTTCCGTTTCTCCCAACATCCTTCTCTCACCTCTCGTTTCATATAAGCCTCGCAACTCTCATCATACCCCTGTTTACAACTCTCTCTTTATTGCTACAACCCACCCACCCATCCTCCTACTCCCAAAATTCTCTTCCAAATTCCTCTCGATCCCAACGACCGACTAATCATCCCAACCCACAGCCCATCGGGCCGCCGACTTCATTCCCAGCCTTCCAGTTCTTCATTCCAAGTCCACCACCGTGGACAACCACTTACAACCCTTTTTACTGCCGTGGATAGCCGCTGTAGCATCGAGAATCACTAGATCTCTGCGCCATTTCCGTCAACCTCTTATTTGTGTTAGTGTTTATGTCGTTGTTCTCTTTTCAGCATTGCTGTACGGATTTGACCGCCTATATTCTTATGGAAATTTGTTTTGTTAGTGTGTTTATTCTTTATGACTAATTGTGACTTGTATCACCCTTTTCACTTGCTTATATTGGCTTTTGGCCCTCCAATCCGAGGAAAGCCCAATTTGCTTGCCTTTTAGAAAATTGATTGCAACTATTTGTGATAAGTACTTGGGTTTTATGCTCATTATTATTTGCAATTTCCTGTCAGATCACTCATTGCATACACACATCATCCTAGGGTTATCTAAGAATTATTTTCCCGACACTACACCTAGGTTTGCATGATTATCCCCACTCGCACACAACCTACTTTACATCAGTTGGTATCAGAGCCATGTTTGAGCCACATTTATGCGCTACAGAGTGGCGAGCCATATAGAGTCGATATGTTGTCCATGGCTAGTCATAGTGATTGCTCGATATAGTTTTATGTTGATAGGACCGAATATCATTCGAGTCATCATCACCACACCTCTCCTCTATTTTAGGGACCGCAATCCATATATGCTTGATCCCATAGAGCTCCTCCGAAGAGATCCTCATACTATTAGTCTATTATGTTGATCATCGTTGTTCATCGCCGCATGTTTATAGGGATCATGTTTGCCCTCATACACAATTTGATCATGTTAGGAACAATCATCTAGATGATTATTAGGAGCCATATAGAGGTCACTACCCTAAGAATAACGTCACTCGTATAAAAAATCCTTGAGCTCCAAAAACAGAGATGTCGAATTTCAGATAACTGGTTCTTGATTGATTTGTTCGCATGAATGCTCTTGATCGCCTAACAATTGCTTTAAAAGAACCAATATAGTCAAGCCTAGGGGCTTAAGGTCAAGTCATTGATGCGTCTAGTAGTGCTCTCACTGACACGTGAGGCCCGACTTCTGACTTTGATACATCCCATCCCGATGAGGTTCAATGCCTAATGAGTAGTATATCACTTGAGTATGAGATTGCGTTTGATCATGATTTTGTGTTATAGGTGGAGCGCGATATTATTATGACTAATGAGTATGGTCATGAGAGTCCCCACCCGACAGTGGTATATGCATCCCCTATTTCCCATATATACCTAGTTATTATTTTGATCATAGACCCATCTTTGATTGCTGGTTCCTTTGAATCTTTTTACGATGTGGTGTTTAGTCATATTTTGGGTGAGAGTCGAGAGACTAGTATTGATCTTGTGGTGAATGCCATTTCTGCCTCTGAGGATACTACCCCTGCTATGATACTCATTTGGAGGATCATCTTCCTGTTGACGGTTTCTGGGACGAGCCCCCCTCTTGAGCCTCCTAATGAACCACCGCTTCCTTATGAGAATGAAATTCAGGCGGCCGACTCATTTATTAGTATGAGATCATTTACATTATTCAATCTGTTACCCTCATACTTACACCAGAATGACTACTCCTCGCCGAGACAACCGGAGCGCGCATATGGAAACCACCTTAATTATTTCGTGTAATTAATTGGTATTAATTAATTGATATTAATTAATTAATATTAATGAATATTAATTAGTATTATTTCCTTGTATTGTTTTCCCTCCCACATCTATATAGGGGGAAGAAGTTTAGGTTTTGAGATATCTTGGAATGTATTAGGGTTTTGGGAGATACGAATTATAGGAGGACCCAACCTCCTTAATCTTGGCCGGTGCTTGCTCCGGATTTGTATCAGTGCTTTCAAATTAATGCAATCTTGTTCGTTTTCGGATCGTGCAACAATCTTGTTCGTAACAATGATCCGACTTGCCGCCCCCCGTCCGCTCGTTTGACGCCGCCGGGGATCGTTTCACAATGGACACCCCACTCAACCCCATCGCCATCTCCGTCTGCGCAGGCCTTGATCGGCAAACCGAGATGCTCGCCCGCCTGCGCGCCGTGCTCCACGGTCTCGAAGCCAAAGTTGACCGACTCCTTGAGTTTGAAGGATTGGCTGCCGCGATCCAACCTCATGGTTCTCCGTCCACAGCTGACGGCCGATGCTGGTCTGATACGATAGATCCCGGCTCCCCGCTGCTTCTCGCTCAGCACGGCGTGTTCGACCATGCTCCAACAACACCGGACCTCCGCAGCAACTCAGATCCGGGCCGATGCCATCACTTCTAGCTCTTGATTCTCGCTCAGCCCAACCTCGTCGCTCCGCCCAGCTTCGTCGCTCACAGCGTCCATGCGGCGTGTTCTAGCTCAGCCGCTTCTTTCGCCGGTTGCGACATCCCACTTCGTCGTCGCTTCACCCGCCCTTCGACGCAGCGTTGCCTTCCACCAGCTTCCCTGCAAGGCCGGTCCGCCTAGCACCTTCGAGCCTCGCACCTGTCCTTCCTCCATATCTGCACGTCTCCTCTAATTATTTTCTTTCCCTTTCTTTTTCTGACATCCACTGCTTCCCCCACAAAACGCCAACCCACGCTTTATCACAGCCTTTTTTTTACTTTTCTCTCGCCGTGCCCCATTTCGCCCCCTCTCATTAGCTGTTACCCGCTCTCATCTCCTCCAATTTAATTTCACAAAACCGCCTTTCACCCGCATCTCCCCACCTTTTTTCCCTCTCTATCTGGTCCCAGGTTTCCCTAACCGCCGTCACAAATTTTATGTTCCTCCCATTCTTATAGATCCCGACAAACATTTAATACTTGACCTTGCGGGCAAGGTCGATTTTTAAGGGCAAGGGAGTGTTACCCTCATACTTACACCAGAACGACTACTCGCTGGGACCACCACAGCGTGTATATGGAAACCGCCTTAATTATTTCGTGTAATTAATTGGTATTAGTTAATATTAATGAATATTAATTAACATTATTTCCTTGTATTGTTTTCCCTCCCTCATCTATATAAGGGGGATGAGTTTAGGTTTTGAGATATCTTAGAATGTATTAGGGTTTTGGGATCTCTTTAAAGAGAAAGATTACAGGAGGACCCAACCTCCTTAATATTGGTCGGAGCATGCTCCAGATTTGTATCTGTGCTTTCAAATTAATGCATTCTTGTTCGTTTTCGGATAGTGAAACAATCTTGTTCGTAACACAATAAAATCCTCGATTTTTCTCCAGAGAGAGGACCTTGAGTTTAACATCGAGTACGTAGTGTTTGCTTCACATATCTTATGACCCCTCACACACTTGATGAGTACTTGGACACATTGCCTGATCTACCAGATGAGTTTTTTCTTCTTGGTGAGACTCCTCGCACTTTAGAGTCGCATCGTATTGTCGATGTTTCAGACATTCATTTGGGTGATCGTCGCACTCACGCTGAATTTTCATACATTTCGTCTGGTGAGCCTCCTGACAAGTTACATCTTTTGAGGAACATTCAACACATCATTGACTCATACATGAGTGTTGAAGAGACATAATCATTTGGGTGTTCGTCGCACATTGGATGATTAATTTTACCGCCCGCCAAAGAGCCTCATGATATGCCACCCCATTTTCGAGAAATTCAATTAATTATTGGACCTCCTATAGAGTTTGTCGTGTCTGTTGTGCTTATGCTTCATTTATGTGAATCTGTCAATTCTTTTGTTCGTCGCTTGCATGAATTTAGTGAGTCTTTTGTTCGTCATCTGCATGCATCTAGTGAATCATGTGTTCGTCATTTGCATGAGTCTCCTGAGCCCTTTGTTCATCATTTGCATGAGTTACACAATTCGATCCGACGCAAAATGACATCTAATAATGAAATGTGTAAAATTTATAGAGATAATCACAAGCAACAACAAATTTTTCGCGATAATGGGCAGGTGATGCTAAAAAGTTAAATGTGAGGAGAATGAGTCCCTACGTAGTTGTGCGTAGTTTCAGAACGAACGCCTGCGAGCGCGACATCCTTAAGAGCATGAGTATCATCTCGTATTCAAGGTTGAAGACTTGGTAGCTTCAAATCTCGCGAGTATACGGACCCGTACCTTGAGCCCACCCTTTCCTCTCCATCCTTAATCTCATCATGATCTTATTCCTTAGCCTCACTCTCCCCAGTGGAAGGCACCTACGGTTTCACCGACACCACAAACAGTCTCTTCAGGACTATCATCACCCCATTTGACTTATGAGAGCATTACTGACATCGTTTCTCATGCGTGCATAGCCATGTCCGACAAACAGACACATACATAGGCACCATATTCGTTGGAGAGGACGCCGTTTCATCGATGATACATGGATGACATCTGAAGAACGCATCAATTTTTACCTGACATACACCAAGAGAATACCCATCTCCATTCATCAGGAGATGAGTTCTTTCAAGCCGTGTAGAATGATGAGGATCGACGAGATGGCGGAGCATGAGTTTTGGGCCCGTTCAGGGTTGATTTGTCACCTGCCATATTTGACGTCGCCCGACGGATGATCCGATTCCACAGTTGTGCCCGGATAAATACTTCATATTTTTCATCTATTTGTTTTATTTTTTTTGGTATTTTATTTAGTGAAATCAGATAACCATCATGCATGACCAATCATAACTGTTCAAGATGGTTGCTCCAAGTCATGTTTTAGTATAAATAAGAGGTATAGACATCCGCCATAAGATATTGCAGATTTTGGAGAACTCTTTTCCCAGAATCCGATGATCTCTTGCGGCGTCGACTCCACAAAACCCTAAGGTACTAACTCCTTAGATTTGTATCTTCTTTTCCCCGCACAACTTCAGCCGCTTCTCAGCCCCCCTCTCAAACAACCGCCCAGATCCCCCCAACATGCAGCCCGGCTCTATTCAAGAGCTGTTTGCAATCAGCGCCTGCAGGAAAGCAGCCAACAGTCCTCTTTTTTCCCCTCCTAGGATTCAGCTGCTTTTTCCCAGCCTACAGTCAACACTACTCCCTTTCACACAGCATCCACCACTCACCTCTCTTTCCCTATAACCCTCACTGCCCTCATCCTACTCCTGTTTATAGCTCTTTGCCTACAACTACAACCCACCCACCCATCCTCTCAGAATTCTCTCCTAGATTCCTCTCAATCCCAACGATCCACTAAGTCTCCAAACCCACAAGCCATCAGCTCTCAGACTTCATTCCCAGCCTTCCAGCTCCTCATTCTCTGCCCTCCACCACCCGGGGCAGCCACTTACAACCCTCTTTGCCACTGTGGACAGCCACTATAGCATCAATAATCATCAAATCTTTGCCGCTGTGAACAACTTGCACATATTAACATTTGACCCTCAAATCGGAGGAAAGCCTAATTTGCTTGTCTTTTAAAAAATTGTTTGCAATTGTTTGTGATAACACTCATTATTATTTGCAATTTATTGTCGGATGGATCTCTCACTGCATGCACACATCATCCTAGGGTTATATAATAATTATTTCCTTGACACTACACCTAAGGTTTGCATGTGTAGCCCCCACTCGCACACAACCAACCCTACATCACCATCAATGAAGGAAAGAGTGCCATAAAACAACACTTACCATGTCTCTGCCTGATAAGGTGAATATGACACAAAACTTGATGATGAACCGGTCATATGATTAGAGACACGTTAGTCAATGATCCAGTGAGTGGTGGGACGCGTGGTGGTAGAGTGAGCACTTTGAGTACCTGAATGGACAAATGATGTAAACCCAAAATATGATTTGGATAATAATTAATCTTGCAATCGAATTTAACTATGTGATGCAATTAGACTCATCAGATCGCTCAAAGAGATGTTTATTCTAGGATTCATTAAACTACACGCGAGAGAACCAACATTCAAACAAGTAATACATATGACATCATTCCACAAGCATGAAGATACTACTGAATCAGAACAATGACAACCTAAGTTGTGTTTTTAGAGAGAGATAGAGAGCCACCACAATCTCTTAACAGACAAGATGGGAGCTTCTAATTTCCTAGATCTCTTCATTCCAACATTACTCACCTTTCAATAGACATACAGGACTCTTAATGACACGTAATAACTATTAACTACCAACAACTAATAATAACTCGAACATTAGTATTAAAAGACAATTGGACTTAAATTAAAGATAATTGGGGACGAAGCACCAAACCATAACTAGGCATAATCTCATGTCCTCAAGGCATGAAAAATAAGCTTGTCCTCACGCTTGGAGGGAGATTGAAGTCTTGTGTCCAGTTCACCCAATTTCCTCTACGTTAGAGTCCTCTACTTCCATCTAAAATAGTTTTTGCTGCGATGGCTGCTAGTGTTGTGCTCGTCGCTATTATGACATAACCCTTTTGTGTGCTGTTCAATCATGACGCATGGGACAAACAATCAATTTGTGGAGGGTTGGTCTGTTGGGGTATCTGTGGTGCTTTCTGTGGGTCTATAATTGCAGTGTTTCGTCTCAGTGTTCACAAAGTCTGTCTGAACTCATTGCATAAACTAAATCTTTGGGGTCTTCAAACTCAACGTCCATTCGCAGGCATTCCTAAAGTCTTGCCGTAAATATTGCGAACCGTTGCACTGGGTGTATCATAACATGAGCTAGAAAAGCTTGAAACTGTTTCAGATATGCGTCCACAGAACCTGTCAGATATGTGTCCACAAAACCTGTTTGTCGCAAGGTAGTGTGTGCCGTAAGGATTGCTGCAAATGGGAGGGGCTAATCTCATGTTGCAGAACCTTTTGATGTCTTCCCAAGTCATTCCTGATTTTTCGACTTGCAAACGGGTAAACCATAGTTGAGTCGAATCGAGAAGGTGGAAGAATGCCTGATCGATCCATTCAGCTAACAATGAATATTAGTTGAAAAATTGCTTGTACCGGGCGAGCCAACCCAACAGTTCTATCTTCCCATTGTATGTTGGAAGGTCCAACTCAGTGTAACGAGGAACGTTATGAACTTCATATTGTACAAAAGTCGGGGACTCAGTGTGTAGGATGGGCGGCGAAGGTCCATGGTTGTTGCTGGCTTGGTCCTGTGCTGGAACGGTAATGAATTGAATGGCTGGTGTAAGACCCTCATGTATGGTCTGAATGGTTGCAAGAGCTTCTTGGTGTCATTTTTTAGCTTCAGTCTGAGTTGCGGCGAATGTTTGCATTAAGGCAATAAGATGTTTCATTTGGTTGGTGGAATCCTCCATATCACGAGAAAACTGAAAAAAGAGAGGTTGTTACCTGAGGGGGACGAAGACCGATTGCGAATGATAGGCATGAACCCGGTTCACTCTTTATATATAGCGCATCTAACACCCCCCTCAAATTTACGAGGGATCATACACCGAGAATTTGGAGAGAAGAAACTTCTGCTGAGCGCGAGTCTGAGGCTTAGTGAGCAAATTGGCAAATTGGCGCTCGGTGGGAACATATTGAGGAACAAGAGTACCCTTAATGTGTTGATCCCGAAGGAAGAAGGCATCAACACCAATGTGCTTGGAGAGCGACTGCTTGGTTGGATTCAGAGTTATCTGGATGGTTCCGGTGTTGTCACAATAGAGAGTGGTAGGACTAGATGGAACATCGCTAAGATAAACAAGCAACCAACGAAGCCGGAAAATATCCTCAGCTGTAGTGGCCATGACACAGAGCTCTACTTCTGTGCTAGAACCAGAAACGCTAATCAACTTCTTGGATTTCCAAGCAATGAATGAAGAACCCAAGAAGAGACAATAACCGATGACAGAACGACGATCAACAGGATCACTGATACATGTAGCATCAGAAAAAGCCTGTAACTGGAGAGATCTTCTGCGGGGGTAGAATAGACCGCGAGTCATAGTAGCACGAAAATATCGGAGGACACACAACAAGTGAGCATAGTGAATAGTTGTGGGAGCACTCACAAACTGACTCAGTACATGAACAACAAAGGCAATGTCAGGTCTAGTAATGTTGAGATAAACCAAGCACCAAAGCAGATGACGACACCGTGTCGGATCAGAAAGAGTAGAGACCTCGTTTGGATTCAACTGAAGGTGAAGTTCCATACGAGTAGTAGCAGCATGAGTGTTAGATAGAGCAACACGGGACAATAAGTCGGAGGTGTAGCGCTGCTGAGATAACTGGTAGCCAGTAGCAGTGGAAGAGAACTCAATGCGCAATAAGTAACGCAATGTGCCAAGATTAGTCATCTGGAACTGCTGTTGAAGATGATGCTTGACAAACTCAATATGGGAGGCATCATCACCAGTAATAATCATGTCGTTCACATATAGCAGGTGAAGGGTCTGACCTCGTTATGAGGAGTAAACAAACAATGCTGGATCATAGTGACTAGGCTGAAAAACAGCAACAAGAACTGTTGAACTAAAACGCTCGAACTAGGCTCGAGGAGCCTGTTTGAGGCCATAAAGAGCACGACGGATGCGACAAAAAGACCAAGAGTGAAATAGAAGCCTGATTGTGGAAGCATGTACACCTCCTGCAACAAATCACAGTGTAAAAAAGCATTCTTAACTAGCTGAAACAAGGACCACTGACGGACGGCTGCGACAACAATGAGTGTCCTGATAGTAGTCATGCGGGCCACAGGGGCGAAAGTCTCATCATAGTCCCGACCGTGCTCCTGCTGAAAACCACATGCCACCAATCAGGCCTTGTATCTCTCCACTGTGCCATATGAGCGAGTTTTCACTTTGAAGACCCATTTGCAGGTGATAGGGGTGGTACCATCAGGTAAAGAAACTAGATCCCAAGTAGAAGTGCACTCAAAAGCACCAAACTTGTCAGACATGGCGTCCTGCCACTCAGGAATCAAGACAGCCTCCCTGTAGGTACTAGGCTCTGGAACAGCACAAGTAGCCACTAACATGGTAGATATGCCAAGAACTGGTAGATCAAGCAGCTGGGTAGTAAGGTTGAGCCGATCAGGTAGGTGCTGATCACGAGTGAGGTAACGTCGTGCTGTGGGATCATCCACAGGTAGCTCATTGAAAGAGACCAGACGCAGAGGGGCAAATGCCACATCAGTAAGATAGGACTGTCAAACATAGTGCCGAGCATAGTGCTGTGGAAAAGATGGGGCATGAACCTGGATAGAAGGATCAGGTGACTGTGGAGACAGCTCAGGAAGAGCAAGGAAGGAACCTGGACAGGGAGGTCATGGGACTGTGGAGACGACTCTGGAAGAAGAACAGGAGACGATGATCCTGATGGGGACTGGGTGTGAGGTAGCCCAGAGGAATGTGACACGGGCGGTGGTATGGAGAGAAAAAAGACGTCATCAACTGTAGTAGAAGTGTGAGTGAAGGGAGAAGGGGACGAAGACGAGGATGAAACAAAAGAGTGACGGTCCGCCACAAAGGTAACATCTTGAGAGATACGAACACGACAAGCTACATGGTCGTATCACCTATAACACTTGTGCTCATGACTATAACCAAGAAAAACACAAGCGGTGGACTGAGCAGATAGTTTGATGCTCTCACGTTGAGGAAGAACATAGCATAAAAAACCAAACTCATGTAGATGATCATAAAGAGAAGGACGACCAAAAAGACGCTCACCAGGACTGCTACCCTGTAGGAAAGTAGATGGTTGGAGGTTGATAAGATAGATTGCAGTGGATGTGGCCTCAGTCTAGAAGTGGGGAGGCACTTGGCAGACAATAAGGAGAGTACGAGCCGTCTCAATAATATGACAATGTTTCCTTTCCGCATCGCCATTCTGAGAATGAGCCCCAGAATAGGAGAACTGAGGTAGAGTACCATGAGAGGCCAAAAGATCACGAAAAACATGTGACATGTATTCTCCCATGAATCAGAGCAAAATATGCGGATAGACGCGGAGAACTGAGTACACACCAATGAGTCAAACTCAACGTAAATACAAAAGAAATCAGCACGAGTACACACAAGGTTGTGGATGTCGGATATCGGGGACACGTCGTTTTAGATTTTTCATGTCGGTTTTAATATGTCGGGGGATATATCGGGGATATTTCATATTTCAGGCTTTAATATTTAATTATTTGTGTAATTATTTAAAAATTTAATCCTTTTTAATTTATATATATTAATGTATTAATAATTTGATATTTATTGAACTCCTAAATTTATCAAACTAATATAAATATTTTGTGTTACACATAATAATGGTATAACACGTGAAATAAAACAGGAGCAAGCAGAATGTCGCGAGGTTGTAGATGACAATGGAAGATAAGGAACCTTTAGTCCATAATTCATAGATCATGCATAATTGAAGTTGATGATTGTCTTGAGCAAGAAAAAAGTCAGACGAAGGGAAAAAAACAACATAAACAATGAAACAATATTGGTCTATTATCTATTGGACTATAGACACTAACTAAGATAAATTGAAAAAATCAGTCAATAAAATGTCGGGATATATCGGCCGATATATCGACGAATATATCATTTAATAGCAGATATATCGGAGTATATATTGCAAAATGATATTTTGCAAAAAAATATCGGAAATGTGTCGTTTTGTCTATAAACCTTTATGTCGGCCGCCATGTCGGCCATGTCGGAGGATATCCACAATAGTGAGTACACATCATATAAACCCATGTATAACAAGAGAAATCATCAAAAAAACGTAATAACGATGATCACCTTTTGAAATAAAGGGGGCAGAACCCCAGAGTGAACTAATGCAAAAGGAAAAGATGATCAAGACTCGCTTGATCGATACGAGAGCTGTAGTTGTTTGCCATGCTTACAACCCGTACATGAGTGCGAGCGATCAATAGATACACGACCTAAGAGACCCTTATGAACAAGAAAGGATAACTGAGCTCCACTAGGATGACCGAGACGGTGATGCCACTGGGAAAAGTTGACCGACGAAAGAAAAATGGGATCTGCAACAGAGGAGGTTGGTGGCGAAGTGGGTGAGGGAAGCCGAAGATGATCAAGCACATAAACCCCGCTACTGCGACGACCAGTTCCAATGTGTCCCTGTGTGACGATTCTGCACATTACACAAAAACGCATAAAAAATAACAAGACAATCTTGGGAAGCAAGTTGACTAATTGATATGAGATTCATGAAAAGTTTAGGGATATTGGCAACATCGGGAATATGCAAATGGGCAGTATGCAGGGCATCACAGCTAGCAACATGCAAGGTGGTGCCATCAGCAATGACGACACGTGAGTCAGAAGAAACATATCAGTAGGAATGTAAGAGTGCCGCATCAAAGGTCATATGAAAAGATGCACCAGAATCAAGTAACCAGGAAGCCTTAGTGATACCTACAGAGGCAAATGCAACTGTTGAGTCGGTCTGAGAAACAAAATCAAGGCTGACAACAAATGCCGAGGACGAGGAGGCACGACTCTGAGAAAGCTGTTGAACGAGTTGTATGATCTGATCAGGAACAAAGGCAAGACTATCAGGAGCAAGTGGCAGGATAAGAGCAACTCGATGAGGTGCCCCATGCTGGCTTTGTGCATGCTGCAACTTGTGACACTCCGAACGAATGTGTCCCAAATTGTGACAGTAGTGACAACGGGGAACACGTCGTTGTGATGGCCCGAAGACCGGTGGTGCATCTGGCAAGGTACTGGGTGAAGCCGCTGAAGACAGATGATATGGAGTAGGTGCATTAAATCCAGGAGGAAGAGGTAAGACTGGTGGATCAGGTACTGAGAAGCCGTGCTGAGGAACAACGAGAACTGAGTGTGGCGAGGAGGAAGGGCGCATGCCCTCCAAAGAGTGAAGACAAGTCTCCTTGGCGACAACAACAACAAGACGGTCATGTAGGGATAGAGGAGCAACCCAGTGCATCAACTGAGCACGAACAGACTCGAACTCATGTCGAAGACGCATGAGGAACTCATTCATGTGCAGATGATCCCTCTCCTCAGCAATAGTGGTGCAACGAGCACAAGTGGGGCAACCTGAGGTAGATATCCCATCTAGTTGGCTCCATAAATCACTGAGCTCCGCAAAGAAGGTCTTAACGGAGCGGTTGTGCTGATGAGCTGAAGCAAGTGTCTGCACCAAGGAGTACTTCTGTGCCTGGCTGGAAGGCAGATAAAACTGATGTAGATGATCCCACATCTCCCTGACAGTGGGAAAATCATATACAGTCATACGAATGGATATCTCAACGAACTGTCAAAGAATGGCAATGATTCGGACGTCATCATCATGCCATTTTTTCCAATCTGTCCAATTAATAATAAAAGGAGAGGACGCATCTGTCCCACTAGTTTCAGAAGGAGAGGAAGTACTGTCAACAAGAATGAGTGTTGTTGCTGGAGTGGATCCATCAAGAAGACCCCAAAGTTGCAATCCCCGAAGAAGCACTCGAATCATGGAGGACCATTTCTTGTAGTTGGTTCCATTAAGGATGATGTTTGATTTTGGGAGGTACGAAATATGAGATGAGGTCATTGAAATAGGCAGAGACAGTAAGAAGGAAAGAGCCTTATGGGAGGAGAAGAGCGCCAGAGAGGAAGAAGACAACAACAACAGATCAGTAAGGAGAAGGGACAAACTCTGGCATACTGGACCAAGATCTGAAGGCAGTAGGCTTCGACAAACAGTCAATGAGGCTTTTCAAGATGGGATCGACGAGATTTGCAGCCGACGGGATCGACAGGATTTGCAGCCGACGGGAACAACGGGGTACGTCGCTGTCGGGACAAGTCGCAGCCGACACAGGCGGGGTAAGCATAGCTGGCACAGGCAGCGTAAGTACCCGACGGGACGAGTTGCAGGTGACGGCGGCACATGCGGAGAGGGATCGACGAAACCTAACCTACTGCTCTGCCCAATTCACTCTTTATATATAGCGCATCTAACATAGGTTACCGGCCAGCTCGAGTTCCCGGGCGTGCTCAAAGTGCCACGAGATCCATGGCGCTTTCATATGATGGAAACAGGCGACTCGATGGAACTTCATGCTTGTCTGCGTAAAAGAGACAACCACAAGTTGTTGGGCTGATTTCTGGTATTGTACGATGATGGTGCTAATAAGAAGGCCAAAATCCCCCGAGTTCGACTACATATTAATTTGTAGATTAATTAATTAGGGGATTAAGTAATCGAGGGATTAATTTAGCATTGAGTTAGCTGAGCTGGGCTGAAGAATAAAAGGTGTGGGCTTGAGACGAAAAATCCTCTTGCATGGGTCTTAATAAGGAACACCGAAAGGTTGGAATGCAAGACTATTGATTGGATGGATGTGTGCAGATTTTGATGGCGCGCCACGATCGACGCGTGTATATTCCCGCAGGAGGCGGTGATCCGCTCTCCGGACGGGCGATCGGAGTCCGTGGTCGCGTCCGGATGTGTGTTTCTAGTGAGTTTGATATTTTGTATTTTTTATTTCAAGGTGTATTTAACCCCCGATCGGTCTAGACATTGTGAGCTCTCCGATCCGGGTGGTCTGATTTCGGTTTTATGTGTGTGGTTATTATGCGGTTATATGTGTTAGGGTTTAAATAGGGGGCGCCGGTTGATTGGGAAGGGGATCGTGAGTTTGGAGAAAATTCCCCAAACCGTGCGGTCTTGGATCGGTGAGACGCCGACCCCTCCTTCCGCTCCTTCCGGTGTGACGCCGGGGAACCTCCTCTTTCTCCTTCGCTGGAAGCCCGCTTCTCCCTCTGCTCTTCATCCAAACCAGCCGAGCCCTTATCCGCCTGAGCCCCTCCAACCAGCGCCCCTCCCTGAACCCCTCCTCCGCCAGAAATTCCCTCCCTGAACCCTACCCACCCCGCCTCCCTAATACCCGTGCTTCCCCTTTCCCGACAGCCCCCACGGTCCTCAAACCCCCCATCCTGTAACCCCATTTCAGCCCTACAATTTCAGCCCTCAACTCCTCCACCAAAAAACCCCGCTTAACCACTCATTCCTCCCAGCAGCCAACCCCTCACTGTCCTCCCAACAACCATCCTCCACAGTCTACCCGAGCCACTACTATCCCCGCTCTACTCCCGACACCATTCACTTGCCGCCAACAACCGCCGCTGCCGCCGTCTGCATATGCAAGTTGTTGTATGTTGTTCTTATCTTTTGCTGTTGTTTAAATCAGACTCATATTAAGGTGGATTTCTATTTTCTGTACTATTTGTTCAGTTGTTGTGTAACTTGCAGGACATATTCTGTGATCGCTTAAATTACTTGTGCCTCTTTCGTTTGCACCTTAATATTTTGTTCTCCTTAAGTAATTAATTGCAACTGCATGTGCCCTGCTGATCCATTTAGAATAATTAATTAATCACTGCTATTTTTGTAACAGACTACTTGTGCACGTTCACTCACGTCATTGCATTTAGGCGTGCATTTAGCGAGTCCATCTCGTGTCTGCCTTACCATTGCATCAGGTTTGTTCTAGATTGATGGCTCTTGTCTTGAGAGGAAGGGCACGAGAGGCTCTAGGGACCATTTGGGTCAAACAGATAATGCCGACGATGGTAATGCACTGGATTTGGTATGAATTGGCGACAACCAGCGCCGCTGTAATGATTTAAGGGAAGGTGGATGATGCCCGTGGATATAGAGAAGGTTGAAGTTGATGCATAGAACCGAGGAGCATGCAGCTTCATGCGCTGGATTGTGTGACTGCACACGCCAGAGGAATTTGCTGCTGCTGGGGTTGAGAATGCAATGCAGACTAACGAGCGCGGCATTAGGCTATTATGCATTTTGTTTTATTTATTGCAACGACTTCATTTATTTTGCACACTTCACATATTTATTTTTCTGCATTTTTTATTGTTAGAGTTGTGATGACGTATTCCCTATGATGCAAATCATGCAATTATCTAGGTAGTATGCTTTTACTCTAATAAGTTAGCATGAAGTGTAATCCTTTAATTTGCTCAGGTCAAACCATGCTTCCCTTCAAAATCCTATTAAATAAACCAAATTTGTGTCTTTTTATGATTCACAACTAGGAATATATCAAATTCATGACTTATTGATTTGTTTACTTGGTAAACTGTGTAATTTGACCGGCTAACAGTTGTAATATGTTATGTTCAAGTCAGGGTAGTATTGTATTTTTTACTTTGTAATATGTTAGGTTTCCCTTACTCAAGTATATAAGAGTAAGGAACCAACTTATCAAATCATCGAATATATTTTTTCACTTTTCCTTTCCACTTGGTATCAGAGGAGAAAGAAAAACCCATGCCCTACTCCCGTCGAGGCAAAACCCGTGCCCCCTCCCGTCGCTCTCGCCGCCGCTCTCCCGTCCCGTCGCTCGGATCGCTCATGCCGGGCGGCACTCCTGCCGGCTGCTGAGAGGAACGTCGCCGCCGTTCCTCCATGAAGCAGCCCGCTTCTTCTTCTTCTTCACGATAACACGGGTTGCGCCGCCTTCTTAGCGCAGTGTTGCTGCCGATCCAACCTGCTGCCGATCCAGACTGTCGATCCTGTTGCTGCCGATCCAGTCTGCTGCCGATCGAGACTACCGATCCAGTCTACTGCCGATCCAGACTATCGATCCCGTGGAATCTGATGCTGCCGATCCTGTGCTACTGCTCTGGGATGCTGTCCTGTTTCTGGAATTAGGTGCCGCTGATCTGTTGTGTTTCTTTGGTCGGTATGGGTGAACCCGATTCATCAGTCTCTTCTCCGAGCGTGATCCAGTCCCCAATGGTTGAGTCTCAACGGCCCATGACCACTCTAGCTCCTTGAAGATTACCACGGTTTCTCTTGATGACACGAATTACCTGGAATGACCTCGTGCTGCTCAGCATGTCATCCGTAGTCAACAGATGTTCAACTATATTGATGGGTCGATTACAGAGCCTCCTGTGTCTAATCCCTCCTGGAAGCGCTAGGATTCTGACAACTCTTTGGTTGTGTCTTGGCTCCTGCATTCGTTGTCGCCCAAGGTCTATCAGAGCTATATGCCGATGGACTCTGTGTTCGAGATCTGGACTCGTGCTCGTGAAACTTACTCTCAGATTGGTAGCTCCACCAAGGTTTATGAGAGGACTTAGCGCTACCAACTGCACCAAAAGACCGGCCTAAAGGTCAAAGGCGCATACTAATCTTTATATCAAAGGTCCTCGGGCGGATCCACGGGGCAGCCAGTTAAGCCATTACCGCATAGCGCCGCAACGCGGGGGCGATTCCGGACCCGCAAGCCCCAACAATCCCCCCCCCCGGAAACGACCCCGGGGTTTCGAACCCGCGACCCCCTCTGATACCAATTGAGAGGACTTAGCGCTACCAACTGCACCAAAAGACCGGCCTAAAGGTCAAATGCGCATACTAATCTTTATATCAAAGGTCCTCGGGCGGATCCACGGGGCAGCCAGTTAAGCCATTACCGCATAGCGCCGCAATGCGGGGGCGATTCCGGACCCGCAAGCCCCAACAATCGATTGAAAGTGAAGGGATAGATACTACTCTAGAGGGGGGGTGAATAGAGTTGTCAAATTTTGCACAAGACAAAACTTAATGGTCTACCCAACTCCCTTGGAGTGAAGTGCGGAATGAAAGATTATAGATATAGATTTAACCCTATAGCCTAACACAAGTGATGTGCACAAACTCAAGCTAACTGTAATTACAGTTAAGGCTTGGAAAACCTAATCAGCAACTAGCAATCCTAGTTATATCTAATCACAGTCACAATGCAGGAATTAAACAAGTGAATCCAGACGACACAAGGAAATTTATAGTGGTTCCCCAAACAACTTGGGTACGTCCACTCTTCTACCCACACGGTAGGAATTCACTCAGGTTTTTGATCAGGTGCCCTGCCACCAACAGGATCTGCTTCAGGTAGATCCAGAAACCCTTTAGACTTTTGATTAGGTGTCTAAAAACCAAGCACATGTTTTTGATCAGGTGCCCTGCCACCAAGGGATACTTTTGAAGGGAGTAATAACCCTGTACAGGAGGGGGAAGAAGGTTAAGATGTCTTCTCTATTTTACAATAGATTAGAGAAGCACAAAAACTTGCACTGAGCTAGAAAGCTCTAAAGAATCAAGGCTCCCCCTGGCTCAAAGATGTCCAGGTGAAGTCTTGCTTCAGTGCAGAAAAACTCTTCAGAAAGTTCTGAAGGAAAAACTACAAGAAGATAATAAGTAATAAAATAAAAGATCTTCAAGCAGCTATCTTCTTCTTCTTCTTCAAAAGAACTCTGAGTTTGAACTTCCTGAAAGCAGGAGAACTCAGGTTGAAGAGGAGTAGAAGATCTTAACACTTCTCAGTTAGATGGAAATTGCTGAGAGCAGAAAACTTGATCTTGATGAAGGCTTGAATGCTTGAAAATATCTGGGTAACTAGTTAGCTAGCTTCAATCCTTCTTCAAAGGGTCCTTTATATAGCAGCAACAAGCAACGGCTCTCTTCAGTTTGAATTACTTGTCTTCTTCTGAAACTTGAGACCTGGGCTGCAAATAACACACAGCAAAAACAAACTCTGCAGCAGGATATCCTATAAAAGGAATGAACCTCTTTCTAAGAGGCTGCAAGATCAAATCAAATAACAGAAGGACTAAATAAAGTCACATCAGAGAAATACTCTTTATAGCAAAAAGAAGACTTTTCAGTCTAACGGCTATAAAGGGCTGTCAGCAGATAAAGTAAAATACAAAGACAGCTAATAAGACAAATAACTTTATCTAAAAAGATTTGACTCAGGCAAAAAGAATAGAGCAGATATGCCTGAAAATATTATCATAAATCAACTGAAACAACTTGCCAGAAAATGTATTAATTAATTAAATATAATAAATAAATACAAAATATGAAGGCAGACAGAAAGCGTCGAACGACCTTCGGAGATCGTCGACCGACGCACGAAGATCGTCGAACTATCGGGCAGATAGTCGAACGATCCAGATAGTCGACCTATCAAAGAAGATAGTCGAACTACCCCGGCAGATAGTCGACCTATCAAAGCAGATAGTCGAACTATCAGATAGTCGAACTATCAGGACAGATAGTCGAACTATCAAGCGCAAACAGATAGTCGACCTATCAAGCAGATAGTCGACCTATCTCAGAAAACAGATAGTCGACCTATCAACAGATAGTCGAACTATCAAAACAGACCAGATAGTCGATCTATCAACAGATAGTCGAACTATCAGATAGTTGAACTATCAGGACAGATAGTCGAACTATCAAAGACGACAGATAGTCGACCTATCAACAGATAGTCGACCTATCAAAGCGAAACAGATAGTCGACCTATCAACAGATAGTCGAACTATCAGATAGTCGATCTATCAGGACAGATAGTCGAACTACCACGCCAAGCAGATAGTCGACCTATCAACAGATAGTCGAACTATCAACGCAGACAGAGCGTCGACCAACTGATAGACGATCGTCGATCAGCCGATAGACGATAGTCGAGCGGCGTTCGATTATAGTCGAACGAAAAAACTACTTAACCAAATTCTCAATCTGGAAAAGTGAGGACTCTACAGCTAGACTACTAACCATTGACCATAGATAATTCTTGGGTCAAGGAGCACAAAGGAGAGGACTAAACTCAAATCAAACTAGGGTACCAACAATCTCCCCCTATTTGAGTTAAGTCTCTCAAAAGCTAAAACACAGAGCTAGCTATAAACAATACAGGAAATAGAAAGCAATTAACTAGCAGATAGATAATAAACAAATATAACACAGCAGTCAATCAAACTATTAAGAATCTACAGAGTCTGGCAAATGATCAGAGGAACTAGGAACAAAAGAGATTTTCCTTAGAGGATCATCAGATTCTTTCTTTGATAGCTTCAAGTCCTGCACACCAATGATCTTTAATTCTGCAGCTCTTGGGACTACTGCTTCAGGATGCTTTTCCATGTATTTTGAAGGGTCAAAAACATCAGGATTAACCTGGAACTTTTCAAACTCTTTCTTTCTGAAAGCAGACACGGTGGTTAGACCAGTAGTATCTTTACCTTCTGCTTTAGCTTTTCTTATTTGAGCTGCTCCAACTAGTTCGTGAAAACGAGCCATCCTAAAGTTAGGATCAAGCTCTGGACTTTCATAAACAGGCTCAGGAGGAGCAGCATCGGATTCTTTATCTAGATAAGATATTGGAGCAGACTTAGCAAAAGGTTCTTGCTAGAATTTTAAAACAAAGTAAACTACTTACCTTTTGAAACAGCTTTCTCAGACTGAACTGGTACAGCAGTTGAAACCTTTCTCTTAGGAGAAGGAGGAGGTGAAAAAGTTGGCTTTAGATACACAACCTCCTTAACTTGTTCTTTCACTTCAGCTTCATGCATTTGACTGCCAGAATGAGATTTTCCATGAGAACTATGAGAGCTTTTCCTTGATTGATGCTGAGACGAAGCAGATCTTGCTGATGGAGCAGATTTTCCTGAAGAGGCAGAAGGGTTGGCAGAAAGATTACCAGAAGCTCCTGCACCTGGAGGAGGAGGAGGAGGACCTCTGGGAGTCCATCTTGAACCAGGACTATCATATCTTTTAGATCTTTTCCTCTCTTTCTGCTGGTTCTTAGAGAACCACATCCAATGCTGAAATTCCTTTGACTTAGGGTCAATGCCCTTCAGAATATAATAAGGAGTATCATTGTCTTTACTGGGAGGAGGAGGAGCAGCTTTTCTCTTCTTTTGAACAACTTTCTTTTTCCTTGACTTCTCAGATACATCAGAATCATCTTCATCATCAGAGTGAGATGATGGGGGATTATCATACGGATCATAGGCTTCAGAAACAGCCTTTTCTTTTAAAGCAGCTTTCTCTTTCTCCTCTTCAATGGCATCCAGAGCCAGAAGGGAATCTAAATCAAGTCCCGGGGAATCATCCCAAACATTAGACTTTTCAACTTGCAGCTCTTTTTCTTTCTCTTTTAGCAAAGACTGTACTCTTAGAGTCCAAGCAGCTCGTGCTTTTTCTTCTTCCACACTCAGAGCAGGAGTGTCAGCTTTGATTTCATCTTGCTTTTCAGACTCATCTTCTCTATCATCTAAAAAAGAATCCAATTCAGGATCTACTTGGATATCAGGAACAATTGGATCAGCTTCAGAGACAACTGCTATGATCTGAGCAGCTAAATCTCCTCTAATATAATCTGTAGAATTTATGAATACAGATCTGCTAAATAAGCAATAATCATTCCTTCAAGGTATTCACTAGCAAGCAAATTAATTGACTCGTCAACAAAGCGAATGAATGAATTACCTTCATACTTGACCATCTCCCATGATTCATCTAGATATGAAGTTATAATACCTTCTAGGAATCGAGCAACCACGGGAGTGGTGAGATCTTCTAGGCAGACTTTTACTGCAATTTCAGATAGCATGATTCCATCAGCTATTTCCTTGTCAGATAACACTGGAACTACTTCTTTCTCAGCTGGAGCAGACTCTTCCAGAGCTGTCATTACAGTATCTGTTATAGCTGGAAGGGAGGCAGGAGGTTCTGAGGCATCTTCATAGAACATCTCCCCCTGCCTGATTTCAGTGGAGACTGAAACCAGGCCCCTTGAGGAAGATGGCTCAGCAGATTTTGAGAAGATTTGATGGTAGCGGTTAAGGTATCAATGGAGGATGCAAGGGGAGCGATTGCCTCTTCAATCATGGTTTTGATTGAAGGGGTAATCAACTCCACAATGCGGGAGATGAGTTCAGGAGTAATCTCAAAAGATGATGGATGTGTAGTGGATGGAGCTGCAGCAGATATGGGTGAAATGCTGGGATGAAGAATGGTGTGGACAGGGGATTGAACAGGAGATGGAGCTGGAGAGTTAATTGGAGAATTACCTGGAGAATGAATGGGAGACAAAGGAGGAGTAGGAATTCTCTCAGACCCTAACAAATCAAAGCTAGGAGCAGATATCCTAGCCAGATGAGCAGGAAGAGGAGAAGCTGGAGGGGAAAGAGGAACAACCGTGGTTGTTTCTGGAGCAGAAGAGGGAGAAGGTCGTACTTCAGCTGAAGTTGATGGAACTTCAACTGAAGCAGACAGCAAAGCAGAAGAAGAGGGAAGGGAAGGAGCTGAGCCAGCTTCAACAGGGTGAGGAGCGACCGAATCGGTCCTGGTGCTCTCAGATGTTGCTGGAGCAACCCCTGTGAGAGCGGGTTTCACAAATGTTCTCTTCCACTTAGAGAACAAGTTAGGATCCATCTTCTTGCTGGCATTTATTGTTGTTGCGGTTGAACTCAGCAGCTGGGGGTATTTTTCCTTCAGGAAGATTCCAATGACCCTTCCTAGGGTGACTTCCTTCTTACCAGTCTTTTTCCTTATCAAATCAAACACAACTCCGGCCCAATCAATCCTTTTCCGATTAACAATCGCACACATCAATGCGAATTGTTGCCTTGTGATATTATCTTGAGCAGAGTGCTTACCGAGGAGCACTTTTCCTACCAACTCAGCAAGAAACTTGATCTTGAAAGGAAAATTTACTTTGAGCAGCTTCGTGGGAATGCCCTCAGCATGTCCCAGCTCAACTAACATTCTTTCGAATTCTTGAGCATCTTGCTCATAATCCTCTTCACCATTTATTAAACCAAAAATATCAGTCAGAACGGCCGGAGTTAGGATTACCTCTTCTCCGCTGATGGTGCCAGTCATCGAGTCGTCGGTGGAGGACGACGTGAAAGCCCATTCCTTGATCTCTGGGATGTTTATCTTAATTCTTGAAGACATTAACCTCTCGAGTCCTTGATCCCGGCAGAGCTGAAGAACTTCTACGATCCCAGCTTCGCAACTACTGAACGCGTCGAAATCAACACTAAAGCCTGCATCAAACTTTACAACTGCTAGAACTGCGGGAGAAATCGCCATGGATTGCTGGAGAAAGCGCGAGGAGGACGGCGGAGACGAAGGGGACGAAGCGGCAGAAAATCGCAAGCGGGAAGACAGAATGCGAAAAGACACGCTCCGTCGACGATAAAACACAAGATCTTTTAACCTAGGTCGACTATCGGCTTTATATTAGACCGGAGAAAGTCGATCTATTAAAAAGATACTAGACCCGATGGTCGAACGGCCGTTCGACGATCGGCTCAGAAGCAGAGTAGTCGGACAATCGTTCGACTATTTCTGGCTTCTCAAACAGCAAGCTGTCGTCATCCAGAGATCGACGATGAGCTCGACTTGTTCGACTATGGTCGAACGCCGGTCGACGATCTTCAATCAGACAAACTTTCATCAACCATAGGTCGACGATGGGCTTGACCCGATCGACTATCTTCGAACGTCGTTCGACTATCTTCAAACAAGTTTCAACAAAGGCAGATACAATCACACTTAGTCTCGTCCATTGATCATGCCTAGTTGAACTAAAAAGAACAGATGCTTCTGTTCATCTAAGGGCTTGGTGAATATATCACCTCTCTGAAACTCAGTGGATATGAACTCAAGACAAATCTTGTTCTTTTCCACACAATCTCTCAGGAAATGGTGCCGAATCTCAATGTGCTTCGTTCTAGAGTGGTGCACTGGATTTTGTGCAATTGAGATAGCACTGGTACTATCACACATGATTTTGGTGTTCTTGTGTGAGTAACCATAATCCACAAGCTGGTTTTGAATCCACAGGATCTGTGAACAACAACTGGCAGCTGCTATATATTCAGCCTCTGCAGTTGAGGTTGAGACAGAAGCCTGCTTCTTACAGAACCAAGAGACCAATCTCTCTCCCATGAACTGGCAAGTTCCTGAGGTGCTCTTCCTGTCAACTCTGCAACCAGCATAATCAGAATCAGAATATCCAATTAATTCAAATTCTGACTCAGCTGGGTACCAAAGTCCTAGATTTGGGCATCCCTTCAGGTATCTCAGGATTCTCTTTAGAAGAATCAGATGAGATTCCTTGGGGTTGACCTGGAATCTAGCACAAAGGCATGTAGCAAACATTATATCTGGCCTACTTGCAGTTAGATATAATAGGGAACCAACAATGGCCCTATAATTCTTTTGATCAACTGGCTTGCCGTGATCATCAGAATCAATAACTATATTAGTAGCCATGGGTGTAGGCATTGCTGAAGCATCAGCCATCCCAAATTTCTTTACCAATTCCTTGACATATTTGGATTGGGAGATGAAGATACCATCAGCATCTTGCTTAACTTGGAGACCAAGAAAGTAAGACAGCACACCCATACTACTCATCTCAAACTTGGAATGCATTAAGTTGGAAAACTTTTTGCACAGTTTGGGATCAGTGGAGCCAAAAATAATATCATCTACATACACCTGAACTAACAGGATTGTGTCCTTGTGATGTTTGACGAAAAGGGTTCTATCAACTACTCCCCTAGTAAAGTTGTGCTCTAACAGGAAACTAGCTAAGGTCTCATACCAGACCCTAGGAGCTTGCTTTAGTCCATAAAGAGCTTTCTGCAACTTAAACACATGAGAAAGCTGAGTTGAAGAAACAAACCCTGGTGGTTGTTCAACAAATACCTCTTCCTTAAGCTCACCATTTAGGAATGTACTTTTGACATCCATTTGGAACACCTTAAACTTCATGAAGGCTGCATAGGCCAAGAAGATCCTTATTGCTTCTAGCCTTGCAACAGGAGCAAAGGTTTGGTCATAGTCTATACCTTCCTCCTGTCTGTAGCCCTGAGCTACAAGCCTAGCTTTATTCCTTACTATAATTCCATTTGCATCCAACTTGTTTCTATACACCCACTTGGTGCCTATGATCAGTTGGCCTTTAGGTCTTGGAACCAAAGTCCAAACTTTACATCTCTCAAACTGATTGAGTTCCTCTTGCATTGCAATGATCCAGTGGGGATCTAGCTCTGCATCTTTAAAGGTGAGAGGCTCAACCTGTGAGAGGAAACAAGCGTGCATCACATCCTGTCTTAATTGATGTCTTGTTTGCACACCAGCTGATATGTCTCCAATCACTTGAGATGTCGGGTGATCTCTAAGTGTGACAATATCAGCAGGTGGGATGTGATCTTCAGCAACAGTTGGGATTAATTCCTCAGGAGGAATTTGATCTACTGTTGGTGGTACAACAACAGCTTCAACAGCTTCAGCAAAGTCTTCATCACTGTCTGATTCAGTGATCTGAAGAGTTGATAGTTGAAGAATTTCTTGAGGGGCATCATGTACCTGCAATGAACTTGAGGAAGGAGAATTTTCCTTCTCCTTGTAAAACATCTGAGACTCATCAAAAGTCACATGCACAGATTCTTCAATTTTATAGGTTGATTTGTTATAAACCCTATAAGCTTTGCTTACTTGGGAATATCCAAGCATGATTCCCATTGAAGCTTTTGCTTCAAAATTTCTAATATATTCTTTATTATTATTATGAATATAAACAATACAACCAAATACTCTAAAATAATTAATTTTAGGTTTCTTTCCCTTAAGCAACTCATAAGGAGTTTTACACTTAAGCTTGTGTATCAAACTTCTATTCAAGACATAATTGGCTGTACTAACAGCTTCTGCCCAATAGGAGAGAGGCATGTTAGCATCTGCCAACAATGTACTAGCAGCTTCAATAAGTGTTCTATTCTTCCTTTCAACTACCCCATTTTGTTGAGGAGTTCTAGGAGCTGAGAAGCTATGTTTGATACCTTCTCTCTCACAGAATTCTTGCATGAGAAGAGAGTCAAACTCAGTACCATGATCACTTCTGATCAAGGCCACATGAGTAGAGTACTCAGTCTGCACACATAGTAGAAAGTCTGTAAGGACTTTGAAGTTATCAGACTTAGTTCTCAAAAAGAAAACCCAACTGAACCTAGAGAAGTCATCTACAATTACTAAGGTGTAATACTTCCCTCCTAAACTCTGTACATTTATTGGGCCAAAAAGGTCCAAGTGTAATAGATACAGGATTCTAGGAGAATCACTCTTATTTACAGATTTAAAAGAGTTTTTGGTTTGCTTGCCTAGCTGACAAGCCTTGCATAGGCTCTCCTTCTTGTAGGGGCAAGAAGGTAATCCTCTAACAAGGTTGTGCTTAGATAACCTAGATATATTTTTAAGGTTAACATGACTATGCCTCTTATGCCACAAAGAATTATTATTAAGAGTTACTTCATTAAACAGGCAGATTTCAGAATGAGATGAATTGAAATCTACTAAGTAAATATTACCTATTCTAATACCTACTAAAACAACATTATTATTTAAAGTAATATTGCAAGAGGAGTTAGAAAATGAAACCTGGTAGCCAGCATCACATAGCTGGCTGACTGAAATCAAATTATGCTTCAGTCCATTGACATATGCAACTCTCTTGAAAGTAACTGCTCCAATTGTGATCTTGCCATAGCCTTCTGTCTGACCACAGCTGGAGTCTCCAAAGATAACCTTTGGGCCGAGCTTAGCTTTGAATTTTGACAGATGATCTTTATTTCCTGTCATATGCTTGGAACATCCACTATCCAAATACCACTTATTTTGAGTGATTGGATAGGCCTTCACCTGCAAGACATTTATTTAGACAGTGTGGACCCAGGTAACCTTGGGTCCCTTGTTTTTCACATAAGAAAAACTGGAAATATATGAAAATGCAGGCTGAGGGTGATAACCTAGTGGGTGAGATCTCCTAGGTGGGATTCTCCATGCAGATGATGGGTCAACAAACCTAGGGTTTCTATTTTCATTTAGGTTTCTATGGTACTGATTATGATTTTGAAAATCATGTTGAAAACGTCGATCGACGTTCGACGATGGGTGCTCAGATCGTCGACCTTCGTTCGACCATTGAGCTTCCGATCGTCGAGCTGCGTTCGACGCTCTTTGCATTTCTTTAAAGAATTTCTTTCTCTTTTCTCTCTTAGCTTTATTTAAAGTTTTATTAACAAGGTTTACTTGCTCAGTGTTCTTCTTTCCACTAGCTGAAATGAAGTTCACTGGAGTTGAAAGATTGTTTTTAAGAAGAACTGGGGGTTCACTGGGAGAAGCTCCTAAGCCTAGTTTGTCATTACCTGACCTAGTGTTAGTCATGCTGGTAATTTCTAACAACTTAAGGCTTCTACCATTAAGTGATTCCTCTAATCTCTTAGACTTAGCTAACTCTATTTTAAGAAATTTAATTTCTTCACTACAAGTAGTGAGATCTTCCTTTAACCTAATGTTTTCTGTAGCTATTGATTCTGAGTCAGCTAACCTATTTCTAAGTTCTTTTATTTCCTTTTCAGAGCTAATCAAATCTAAGCATAAAGATTTAAAGTCTAATTTAAATTCTTCTGAAGTAAAATCATAAGAAGAGAGTACCTCATCTTCTGTAGGCATCTCTTCATCAGAATCAGAACTCTCTGCAGCAGAGTGGTTGCTGCAGGCATCTATTGCCATTAGGCAAACTTCTTTTGCCTTCTTCTCTTCCTCATCCTCACTGGAGCTTGATGAGGAGGATTCTTCATCAGAATCACTCCAGGTTTCAGCAATGAAACCTCTCTCCTTCTTCTTGTTTTTGTAGGAGGATGGCTTGGAGTGCTTCCTGTGCTGTTCCTTTTCTTTTCTCTTTTCTTTGTTCTTCTCCTCTGGACACTCTGGCAAGATGTGTCCAGGCTTCCTGCAACCATAACAAATAATTTCTTTAGCTGGAGAGCGATCATACCTTGGTTTGTCTTCATAGCGTGAAGACTTCTTTCTGAACTCATTTCTCCCCATCTTGAGAAACCTCTTGGCAAACAATGCCATTAGTTCCTCATTTGATTGGCTGCCTTCAGAAGCATCAGCAGCCTTAAGAGCTAGAGATTGCTCTTTTCTTGTTGGAGTGGGGGTCTTCGCTTCTGCTTCAGCTTCCCTTGTCTTCAGCACTTGCTCAAAAGACTTGAGCTTGCCGAGAAGGGCTTCAGTGGAGATCTCATTTGTACTTCTGGCTTCTTTGATGGGCCAGATCCTTAGATCCCATGTGCTAGGGAAGCACATAAGAATCTTATCATTGACCTCTGTCAATGATATGTCCTTGTCCAGGGTCCTCAGCTCATTGATGATTGAGCTGAGCCTGGTGTACATGGCTTCAACTGATTCAACATCAGTTTTCTTGAAGTTCTCATACTGTGAGATCAGGTTGGACCTTCTGTCCTTCCTTTCATCAGCTGAACCAGCTACAATCTGGTTCAGTGTGTCCCACATGGCTTTTGCTGAAGAGCAGTCAGCAACCTTCTGGAACACCTCATCAGACATTGTCTGAGCCAGTATGTTCATTGCCTTGACATCTGCTATTTTGGCCTTCTTGTACTCATCATTGTAATCTGGAGGAGGCACTGCACTCATATCAGATGATGAGGCAGTAGCAGCAGCAGGTGCTCTTGGGGGTCCTGACAAAATAGAAGCAAAGATGCTTTCATCAATAGAATTCATATATAATTTTATCCTTGCCTTCCAGATGCCAAACTTAGCTAAGTTGCATGCTGGAGGTCTGGTGCTAGAATAATCCTTGGACTGGGCCATGATAGTGAATATCTATAAGCTTTGGTATCTATCAGGATCTTGTGACTTAGGTGTTAGCCTATTCAGTCAGTCAACTTCCCTCTGATACCAATTGAAAGTGAAGGGATAGATACTACTCTAGAGGGGGGTGAATAGAGTTGTCAAATTTTGCACAAGACAAAACTTAATGGTCTACCCAACTCCCTTGGAGTGAAGTGCGGAATGAAAGATTATAGATATAGATTTAACCCTATAGCCTAACACAAGTGATGTGCACAAACTCAAGCTAACTGTAATTACAGTTAAGGCTTGGAAAACCTAATCAGCAACTAGCAATCCTAGTTATATCTAATCACAGCCACAATGCAGGAATTAAACAAGTGAATCCAGACGACACAAGGAAATTTATAGTGGTTCCCCAAACAACTTGGGTACGTCCACTCTTCTACCCACACGGTATGAATTCACTCAGGTTTTTGATCAGGTGCCCTGCCACCAACAGGATCTGCTTCAGGTAGATCCAGAAATCCTTTAGACTTTTGATCAGGTGTCTAAAAACCAAGCACAGGTTTTTGATCAGGTGCCCTGCCACCAAGGGATACTTTTGAAGGGAGTAATAACCCTGTACAGGAGAGGGAAGAAGGTTAAGATGTCTTCTCTATTTTACAATAGATTAGAGAAGCACAAAAACTTGCACTGAGCTAGAAAGCTCTAAAGAATCAAGGCTCCCCCTGACTCAAAGATGTCCAGGTGAAGTCTTGCTTCAGTGCAGAAAAACTCTTCAGAAAGTTCTGAAGGAAAAACTACAAGAAGATAATAAGTAATAAAATAAAAGATCTTCAAGCAGCTATCTTCTTCTTCTTCTTCAAAAGAACTCTGAGTTTGAACTTCCTGAAAGCAGGAGAACTCAGGTTGAAGAGGAGTAGAAGATCTTAACACTTCTCAGTTAGATGGAAATTGCTGAGAGCAAAAAACTTGATCTTGATGAAGGCTTGAATGCTTGAAAATATCTGGGTAACTAGTTAGCTAGCTTCAATCCTTCTTCAAAGGGTCCTTTATATAGCAGCAACAAGCAACGACTCTCTTCAGTTTGAATTACTTGTCTTCTTCTGAAACTTGAGACCTGGGCTGCAAATAACACACAGCAAAAACAAACTCTGCAGCAGGATATCCTATAAAAGGAATGAACCTCTTTCTAAGAGACTGCAGGATCAAATCAAATAACAGAAGGACTAAATAAAGTCACATCAGAGAAATACTCTTTATAGCAAAAAGAAGATTTTTCAGTCTAACGGCTATAAAGGGCTGTCAGCAGATAAAGTAAAATACAAAGACAGCTAATAAGACAAACAACTTTATCTAAAAAGATTTGACTCAGGCAAAAAGAATAGAGCAGATATGCCTGGAAATATTATCATAAATCAACTGAAACAACTTGCCAGAAAATGTATTAATTAATTAAATATAATAAATAAATACAAAATATGAAGGCAGACAGAAAGCGTCGAACGACCTTCGGAGATCGTCGACCGACGCACGAAGATCGTCGAACTATCGGGCAGATAGTCGAACGATCCAGATAGTCGACCTATCAAAGAAGATAGTCGAACTACCCCGGCAGATAGTCGACCTATCAAAGCAGATAGTCGAACTATCAGATAGTCGAACTATCAGGACAGATAGTCGAACTATCAAGCGCAAACAGATAGTCGACCTATCAAGCAGATAGTCGACCTATCTCAGAAAACAGATAGTCGACCTATCAACAGATAGTCGAACTATCAAAACAGACCAGATAGTCGATCTATCAACAGATAGTCGAACTATCAGATAGTTGAACTATCAGGACAGATAGTCGAACTATCAAAGACGACAGATAGTCGACCTATCAACAGATAGTCGACCTATCAAAGCGGAACAGATAGTCGACCTATCAACAGATAGTCGAACTATCAGATAGTCGATCTATCAGGACAGATAGTCGAACTACCACGCCAAGCAGATAGTCGACCTATCAACAGATAGTCGAACTATCAACGCAGACAGAGCGTCGACCAACTGATAGACGATCGTCGATCAGCCGATAGACGATAGTCGAGCGGCGTTCGACTATAGTCGAACGAAAAAACTACTTAACCAAATTCTCAATCTGGAAAAGTGAGGACTCTACAGCTAGACTACTAACCATTGACCATAGATAATTCTTGGGTCAAGGAGCACAAAGGAGAGGACTAAACTTAAATCAAACTAGGGTACCAACAGTTTATGAGCTCACTCGCCGCATTTTGGAGCTGCGTCAAGGATCGAGGACTGTCTCATCATTCTTCTCGGAGTTTGAGCGCTTGTATCAAAAACTGGATTATTATGCACATTTTACTCCAGCGTGTACAACCGATGCCGTCCTGTTGAAGCAACGGGAGGATCGTTTCCGTTTTCATGTCTTCTTAATGGAGTTGTATATGGAATTTGATGTGGTCCGGACACATGTTCTACACCGTTCTCCTCTTCCCTCTCTCCGTGAGGCGTTCAACATAATTCTGGGTGAAGAAGACCGCCGCAAGTCTCTCAGCATTATGACTCCTCCTGATCGTTCCGTCTTGACGAGTGTTGGTCGTGGCCTCATCCCTACTCCTGCATCTTCAGTGCCTATCTGCGATTACTGTGGTCGACAAGGACACTCTCGGGAGGCATGCTTCAAACTTCATCCGCATTTGGCTCCTCCTGGTCGCGGTCGTGGTCGAGGCCGTGAACTTGGCCGTGGGGGCCATAAACACAGTGGCTACCGTTATCTTGATGCTGCTTACACTACTGATGTCTATGACGAGTCCCAGTCTTCGGCTTCCTCTCTTACTGCTCATGAGTTGGATGCCTTTCGCCGCTTGCTTCTCTCTCAGTCTGATACGGTCACTGGAAGCTCTACTTCTCTTGCCACTGTTGTTATGCCTAGTGCTCATGCGGCCACCACCTCACCTTCTGAATAGGTGCTCGACTCTGGTGCCACACACCACATGAATGGTTCCGCCTCAGGTTTTCTCTCTTATACTCCTTTGTCTGGAAATGAGAAAGTTATTTCTGCTAACGGATCATTGTCCTCTATTGCGGACAAGGGCAACATTTCTTGTTCTCCGTCCATATCTCTTATCTCTATTCTTCACGTTCCCTATTTTCCTCGCAATTTACTTTCCATCAGCAATCTTACAAAATCTCTTAACTGCTCCATAACATTCTTTCCTGATTGTTGTGCTTTTTAGAAACTGGGTACGAAGCGGAACATTGACAGTGGTAGGTGCAGTGGCGACTTGTACTACCTGGACACTCCTCGTTCTTAGGCTCTTTGCAGTTCTACTGTTACTGCAGAGGATGTTCACCGTTGGCATCTGCGTTTGGGACACCCGTCCTCCGTCTACCTGCAAAAACTATTTCCCATTTTTTACCGTTTCTTCAGAATTTTTCTTGTGATATTTGTGATCGGTCTAAATATGTGCGACATACCTCTTCACATCTTTCTTTTCCTAGTAGCACTCCTTTTGATGTTATACATTCTGATGTTTGGGGACCGTCCCCCGTTGTATCGTTGACTGGTTTTCGCTGGTTCGTCACATTTATTAATTGTTTCTCACGTACTATGTGGGTCTATCTATTAAAAAAGAAAAGTGACGTTTTTTCGTGTTTTCAAGTCTTTTATAACATGGTGAAAAATCAATTTAATGCCGCTATCCGTGTTCTTCGAAGTGATAACGTGGGGAGTGTGACGATCGTGGTTCATTTGGCGCTTACCTCTCCTCTCACGATATCATCCACCAGAAAACTTGTGTTTACACATCTACTCAGAACGGAGTGGCCGAACGGAAAAATCGGCATCTCCTCGAGGTTGCCCGCTGTCTCCTCTGGACGATGCATCTTCCTAAACCATATTGGGGTGATGCGGTGCTTACTGTTGCACATCTTATTAATCGTCTTCCTTCTCGTGTTCTCTCCTTTACTACTCCTCTAGCCCGTCTCTCTACCTCCGGTGTGGTTCATTCTTCCCATTGGCCACCCCGTGTTTTTGGGTGCTTTTGTTACATGATGTGCACCAACCTCAATGTGACAAACTTGACCCTCGGGCGCAACATTGTGTTTTCCTTGGCTATTCCTCCACGAACAAAAGGTATCGCTGTTATCACCCCCCTCCCGACGTATGTTCTGCACCATGGATGTTACTTTCCGTGAGGGGGAATCCTACTTTCCATCCTCGACTCATGTCCTTCGTCAGGGGGAGAGTACATCTACTACGGATGATGTTACTGCTGTCCCTCTATCTCTTCTCCTGTCATCCTCATCTATCCCTTCACCTCCTTCTACGGATGTTCTCAAAGCTCCTCCTATCCCAATACCGGACTCCTCTACTACGATCTCTCCTTTTCCCCACGTATACCACCGTTGTTCAGGTACACAGGTCACCGCCGCTCCGCCTCTACCAGTGCTGACTTCGGACTCAGATTCTGATGATGCTGACATGCATATGCCACTTGCCTTGCTGATAAAGGGTAAAGCTACTTCCACGCAACATCCGATTTCTAATCATGTGGCTTATAGTCATCTTACTCCGATTCATCAGACCTTTGTCTCATTTCTCTCTAGTTGTTATTCCCAAGACATGGCAGGAAGCATCGACAATACCGACTTGGACACAGGCTATGCGTGATGAGATGTCCGCCTTGGACAAAAATCATACGTGGGACATCTCCGCTCTCCCTTCAGGAAAGAAAGCTATAGGTTCCCGGTGGGTCTTCTCTGTTAAGCAGAACCAAGATGGCAAGGTGGAACAATACAAGGCGCATCTTGTCGCTCAAGGATACACCCAGACTCAAGGAGTTGATTACCAGGAGACTTTTGCTCCTGTAGCAAAAATGGACTCTATTCGGGTCCTGTTATCATGTGCAACTTATCTAGACTGGGAACTTCATCAACTGGACGTGAAAAATACGTTTCTCCACGGTGAACTTGAGGAGGAGGTGTACATGAAATTCCCTCCTAGTTTTGTGAAGAAAGGAACTGAAGGGCTTGTCTGCCGCCTAAGGAAATCTTTATATGACCTTAAGCAATCTCCAAGGGCCTGGTTTGGAAGATTCCTCACAACAATGCTCAAGTTTGGGTACAAGCAAACCCAATCGGATCATACCATGTTCATCCGGAGACGTGAACAATGTGTTGTGGTTCTCATTGTCTGCGTGGATGATATCGTGATTACTGGAAATGATACAGAGGAGATCGTCAACCTCAAGAACCTCCTATCGACTGAATTTGAAGTGAAGGACTTGGGACGATTGCGATACTTCCTGGGCATCGAAGTGGTTAGATCGGAGCGGTGTATCTTTATATCCCAACGGAAGTACATATTGGATCTCTTAAAGGAAACTGGTATGCTTGGTTGTGTTCCTGCAAACACTCATATGGAGGAAAATCACAGGATTGATGAAGATGGTGATGGTGATCATGCTGATGTATCACGTTACCAAAGATTGGTCGGGAAACTTATATATCTATCCCATACACGTCCTGACATCACGTGTGCAGTTGATATTCTTAGTAGATATATGCATTCTCCTAGAATCAGACATTAAGAAGCGATGTATCGTCTACTACGGTATTTAAAGAAAGCTCCTGGTCGTGACCTATTCTCTAGGAACAACACCTTGGAGATTGAGGTCTTTACTGACGCTGATTGGACCGATTGCCAGGATGACAGGAAGTCCACAATAGGATACTGCTCCTTTTTTGGTGGTAATCTCGTGACGTGGCAGAGCAAGAAACAGAATGTGGTGGCCAGGTCAAGTGCAGAGGCAGAATATTGTGCCATACCCAAGGCTTATGTGAGGGATTATGGCTACGTACCGTGTTACAGGATTTAGGCTTCCCTGTGACAATTCCTTTCTCCTTATTTTGTGACAATAAGGCTGTAATTAGTATTTCTCATAACCCGGTCCAGCACGACAGGACAAAGCATGTCGAAGTGGATCGACACTTTATTAAGGATCACTTGGATAAGAAAACAGTTGTTACTCCGTTTGTTCACTCCAAAGATCAGCCGACCGATGTCTTCACGAAAAGCTTGGGGTGTGATGTGCTTATCGATGATATCCAGAAAATTGGGATGACTGATATCTTCCGTCCGACTTGAGGGGTAGAGTTGTAATATGTTATGTTCAAGTCAGGGTAGTATTATATTTTTACTTTGTAATATGTTAGGTTTCCCTTACTCAAGTATTGATTTGTTTACTTGGTAAACTGTGTAATTTGACCGGCTAACTTCTCATTGGCCTATTCCTAAATTTGATATCAGGTGAATGATGAATTATGTGCCGTAATATTAAGTCCAACATTTTTGTAGTTTGGAGATATACCCCTTTGAATCCCGTGTTTTACATGGGCGCTAATATTAGCACCGCAGTTTTGATTATTAGCACTTTTAGCTAATCACAAGCATTGTTTTTTAAAATTGGCTATTCGCAAGCACGACAGCTATCTACACTCAAAAATTAGAAAAAGGGGAGGAGCAGAGCACCATCGCTTGGAGGAGGAATGAACACTTGAAAATCAGGAATAGAGGAGCACCATCGCCAAGAGGAAGAGAGATCGCCGTATGCGGAAAAGATAGCCGCCAGATAATAGAGGAGAACACGCCGAGATAAAGAATGCTGCTCGGGAAATGGAGGAGCACTTGCCGGATTTGGAACCCTTCAGGCCGGGCGGAAAGAGAGGAGGAAGGGTCACCGACGGAATCACGGTTTGGAGGGGAGGCGGAAACACGAGAGGGGCAAGTGTGAATAAGGAATAATTTTTGTGGAGTGCTTGCTAATAGGAATTCTAAAAGTCCAAAAAAACTCAAATTTTGAGTGCGGATAGCCAAAAGTGTGGTGCTAATATCAACGCCCTTTTACATTAACCAATTATGGAATTTTCTGGCTGATTTTATCACGAGGGATCTCCAAAATCTCAATATATTTTGTCTCCCCTACTGTTTCCCCGCATGCAGCTCATATTCCTAACTCGTTTTATTTCCCTGGAGCCAACAATATAAAAGAGAAGAGAAAAAACAGTGAAAAAAATAGAAGGGGATGCGGATTGGTATTGACATTTTCTCATCTGCCTCCACTACCGTCATCTCGTGCTTCTACCTCCTTATCTCTGTGGATTACTACGTCATCCTACTTCCTCTATCTCATCACCACACTGTCCTCCTTGCGAGCCGTCACCACCACCTTTACACAGTTTGTGTGAGTCTTCCTACTTCCACCAAACCGTCTGTCGATCATCTTACCCTACCTTTTCATACCAAGTGAGATCTTTTCTAATCTTTTGATCCGCTTCTGTCTAGTTAGAGTATGCAATCTAATTTCTAAGGGAATTTTAGTTGTAGTATTTTTTTCCTACAAAGTTGATCTTATCTCAAAAAACTAGTTTGCTATTTTAATTTATATTAATTGTTGCAGGATTGACTATCATCAAATGCTTTGCACCACTATCTTGTGCAGGATTGCCTATCATCGAATGCTTTGTGGTGCTAAATGAAATGAAATTTCTAATCTTATACAGACTGCCCTCCAAATTTGCTTTGTTGAATGTAATGTCGCTTTCTTTAATGTATATTGCACCTAGCATTATATTTGCATTGTTTTCAATTCTTCGGGTGTAACTGCGAGTGAATCAACATGGACCTTGATGCTTGGGAAGTAATTGTTCAGGAGAATGGTGATGGAATGATGGGGAATCAGTCCATGTTGTGAGGCGTCAGTTTGCTATTGGGAATGAGTGGATGCAAGGGAGGGGATTATTTGATGGACAACTGACCGGGAGGAGTAATGACTTTGATACCAAGTTGTTACAGGCTAACCCGTAATGCGTCGGTGGCTTCGCTGATGAAGGTGACCTGAGGTGGGAGATGACGATGGGAAGATACCACAGAGCTGAAACTGTGAATGTCTAAGTAAGGTTTGTTCAGAGAGAGAGAGAGAGAGAGAGAGAGAGAGAGAGAAATACTACAATCTCTTAACAAGAGAAGAGGAGAGATTTTAATTTCCTGTATCCTTTCATTCCAATATTACTTACTTTTAAATAGACTTGCAGGATTTTTAATAACCAATACCTATTAACTACCAACAACTAATAATGATTCAAACATTAATATAAAAGGTAACTGAACTTAAATTAAAGATAAATGGTCACGGAGCTCCAAATGATAACTAGGCCTGAAGTAGGAAAACAAGCAGTACCTCTTCATGATTTAGTTATCTTGACTTAAGTTGGATTTTGGTTAGATCCCAATAAAATTTTTAACGGTTGTTTCTTTTGACTACAGGGATTTGTTTCAGCTGTAAATAATATGCGATCATTTGTTCCTGCCATTTACGAGATGACCGTTGCAATTCCTAAAGACATGCCTTCCCCAACAATGCTCAGAATTTTGAAAGGCCAGCCTTGTCGGGTAAGCTTGGCATCACTTCAAAAATAATGATTTGCCCTGGTTTCCTAAACTTAAATGAAGCAGTTTTATAGATACTGTACTATTTCATGATGATGACATTTTAGGGCGCGTTTGTAAGCTCCCTATATCTCAAAATTAAAACTACCAGGTGAAAGAAGATAGTCACATTCTTAGGTATCTGTTGTACTAGTAAGACAGACATAACTTATCTATTAGTTTTGCATGTTTTCGGGACTAGTTCATTTGTATCAGACTTGCTTCCTGCAAAAGATAGCAGTGATATTACTATTATTTATTTATTTTAACTTTGTATATTTAACTATTTGTTATTTGGTAAAGTCCTTTCTTCACTGGAATCAGCTAGTCTGAATATGTTTATTCTTGGTTAGGGGAATAATACATTCATTTAGTACCTTGTTAATTAAGGTGCACTGAATTTAACAAGGCTCCTTTTCGTTTGACAGGAAATCTGATGCAGGAATTGAAATTCACCTAATTTCAATTCCCACAGGAATTAGAATTGAAGTCGATTCTAATTTTGTTGTTCGGCTGAATGCATGATTTTTGTCACTGGAATTGGAATTAGTAATTCTTGTTAAATAAAAACATGTAAAAAGGCCCAATATTGAGGCCCAATTGGGAGACCATTTGTAATCTAGTTTAGTCTCACATCTTAGGATTGATTATTCTCTCCTTCTCTCTTCCTATATGTAGAAAGAGTTCAAAATCTTGTATGTATTTCTTGTCTATCTAAATACAAAGAGAGAATACAAATATATAGAAGGAAGAAAGAGAGAGAACAATCCTATACATGATGTGGGACTAAAGAAGGAGAAGAGAGAAAGCAAAAAATGGGCCCAATAATGGGCTCTTTACATGGGATTTTCTAACACTCCCCCGCAAGCTGGAGCGTACAAATCCTATGCGCCAAGCTTGGACAAGCACTGGTAGAAGAGGGGCCTGAAAAGAGCCTTTGTGAGGACATCCACAACTTGTTCAGTCCCTGGAACATGCTTTAGATCAAGCTTCTTCATTTGAACCTTCTCCCGGATGAAGTGACAGTCGACTTCGATGTGCTTTGTTCTTTCGTGGAAGACCGGGTTCTTGGCGATATGTATAATAGCTTGGCTGTCATAGAGGAGGAGAGCAGGTGAAGGTAGCTTTACACCCAGATCGGCGAGAAGACTCTCAAGCCATGTTAGTTCAGACACTACAAATGCCATTGCCCGGTATTCTGCTTCAGCTGATGATCGAGCAACGATCGCTTGTTTCTTGCTTCGCCAGGTAATCAAATGTCCTCAATAGTAAGTGCAAAAACCACTGGTAGATCGTCGGTCATCAAGGGAACCAGCATAATCAGCATCCGAGTATGCCACCAATGTTGGAGCTGAAGATGATGTTCTGTAGACAAGTCCTTGGCCAGGAGCTGTTTTAAGGTATTTGAGAATGCGTTCAATAACCTGGAGATGAGATCTTCGAGGGGAGTGCATATACCGGCTGACAATACCAACAACGAAGGAAATATCTGGTCTGGTTACCGTAAGATAAATCAATTTTCCAACGAGGCGATAATAATATTCTGGATTCTGGAGCAGGAGATCCGAGTCGGATGCCTGAGTGCACAACTTGTGGTTTACATCCATTGGGGTGTCACTCGGCTTACAACCTGAATAGCCTGCATCATGAAGGAGGTCGAGGCAATACTTCCGTTGAGAGAGGACAAGCCCATCTGGCCGTCTGGCAACCTCAAGACCCAAGAAGTGTCGTAGGGGCCCCAGATCTTTTGTCTGAAAGACGGAATTTAGATGTAGTTTGACTGCCTGTATCCCTTGTGAGCCATCTCCTGTAATGATGATATCGTCAACATATACTAACAGAAGAACCGTTCCTGTTGTTCGGTGACGAGTAAACAGTGAGAAGTCGGTCGAGCTCCGAGTAAAACCAATATCCTGAAGGGCTTTACTGAACTTGTCAAACCACACCCGTGAGGATTGTTTGAGACCATACAGAGCCTTCAAAAGGCGACAGACCCGAGACTCCCCCGTGGTCTCAAACCCGGGTGGTTGCTGCATATATACCGTCTCTTGGAGATCACCATTCAGAAAAGCATTCTTAATAGCCAGTTGGAGTAAGGGCCACTGACGATGGACAGCTACGAAGATGAGGACACGAACGGTATTGAGCTTGGTCACTGGAGAGAAAGTTTCCTCATAGTCGAGCCCCTGTTTTTGGGTGAAGCCACGAGCCACTAGACGAGCCTTCAGACTGTCTATCGACCCATCAGCAGCATGTTTGATGACAAAGACCCACTTACACCCAACCGGTTTCTGACCCGGAGGAAGGGGTGCTAGAGTCCATGTCTGGTTAGCCCAGAGAGCAACCATTTCTTCCTCCATGACGGCCGGCCAGCTCGGATGTTGGAGCGCCTCCTGCACAGAGTTAGGAACAGAGACCGAGGAAAGAGAAGTAGCAAATGTGTGAAGTTGGGGAGAGAGGCGATGGAGGGAGACACAGTTTTCTAGTGGATGAGCAGTGGAGGGCGGTACCTGATCAGCAGGACGTGGAGTATCCGTGGTTGAGGCCGACTGCAGAGGGGCAACAGAACCGGGAGGGAGACGAGTGTAGACATGGATAACAGGTGGTTTGGAGGGAGCAGGAGCCGGTGTAGGTGGAACCGGGGAAGGGGGTGCAGTAACGGGGATAATCGGTCGCGGGATGGATGGCAGGAGAGGAGCTGGTGGTAGATGAGCGGGTAAAGGAGCAGGGAAAAACGATTGATCTTCCTGGAAGGTAACATCAGCAGAGACCGAGATCTTTCGAGAAGCTGGAGAGTAACAGACATAACCCTTCTGGGTGCGCGAATAACCGACAAAGATGTGTTTAGCCGCCCGGGGATCCAACTTATCCGAGGACGGCCCCAAACGGTGGACGTAGCAGGTGCTGCCAAAGACACGAGGCGGGAGAGGAAAGGCCGGAGTGGAGGGGAAGAGTAGGCTGAACGGAGTAGCATAGTGGAGGATGGATGATGAGAGACGGTTGATGAGAAAGTATGCAGTGGAGACCGCAAAGTTTCAGTAAGGTTTGGGAACATGCATTTGAAGCATGAGGGAGCGGGCTACATCGAGTAAGTGGCAGTTGTTCCTTTCGGCAATGCCGTTTTGCTGAGGTGTGTAGGCACAAGATGTTTGATGAGTAATCCCGAATTCAGAGCACAAATCTGTAAATCCGTGACCGGTGTATTCGCTAGCATTATCGGTGCGCAATATTTTTAGGGTGGTATGGAATTGTGTACGGGTCTCAAGGACAAAGGCCCGAAAAACACGGGGAAGCTCGGAGCGATCACGAAGTATAGCCACGTAGTACGAGAGTAATCATCAATAAATGTGATAAAGTATCGAAAACCAGAAATACTTGTAATCTTAAAAGGACCCCATACATCGGAATAAACTAAATCAAACGGAGCAGTGCTCCGGGTACAATGCGCAGGAAAAGAAGAACGCGGCTGCTTGCCGAAGATACAAGGCTCACACTGAAACGGATAAAGAGTGAGATCAGGAAGAGCCCGCTGGAGGACCGGCAGAGGGGCATGCCCAAGACGTCGATGCCACTCAGTGGAAGAGACAAGAGAGAACGGTGGGAAAGTCATCGACAAGGTAGAGCCCGTTCCATAGTGTGCCTTTACCAATGATAGTCTGCGTCCGCCGATCCTGTATAACAAAAGAAGAGGAGGTGAATATGACAGAGCAATCATGATCACTAGTAAGACGTTCGACAGAAAGTAAATTGAATGGGGAGCTTGGAACATGAAGAGCCGAGCGAAGGGAGATCGACGGGTTGAGAGAAAGATCCGCCGAGCCGGAAACGGGAACCGTCGCCCCATTGGCCACAGTGATAGACTTCGGATAAGGAGAATCCGAGTACTGGGCAGGCCGTCGCGAGGTAATGTGATGAGTGGCACCTGAGTCCACAATCCAGTACAGACTGGTGGATAAACAAGCAGTACCTGTGGTGGAGACGGAGGCAGAAGGGGGGTTGAGTAGCCCCTGGAGTTGCTGGAGCTGGAGACGAACGGCCTCAAGGTCAGGAGGGGCGACAGAGGGGGTGTCAACAACAACAGATGCCGTCGGGCGAGGAGGATAACCAATCTTCCGGTAGCAGGTCGCCTCAAGGTGGCCGTCTTTCCCGTAGTAGGAACACTTCGACCGACCCCGACCACCACGCCCACGCCCACGAGATCCCGAACGTCCGCCTCGAGCAGAGGTAGGAGGGGACGATAGGAGGGATGGGGCCTGCTGAAGAAGGGCCGGGGGAGAAGGAGCAGAAGTATCCAGAGGAGGTGACGCACGAGAAGCATGAAGCAAACATCAGAGAAAGACGATGTTGTGGGAGAAGCCATGACCTGAGTTCGAATGCTCTGAAGGTGAGACGGAACACGAGCCATCATGATGACAATGCAGGCGGCTTCCTTCTGAGCGCGCTGAGCAGCATAATCATTGGTAGACGGTTGATGTTGTATCCAAGCCTCAGTAAGGGTCTTGGCTCGAGCGACAAAGGAGGTCATGTCCGAAGCCCCGCTAGTGTCGAATGCGAGAAGATCGGTGAGTATGTCGTAGAGATGCTGAAGGCTGTCTCGGCCTGAGTACAAGGAATGCAGCTCATCCCACATAGCCTTGGCAGTGTCGTGGTACATGACCATCTGATAAGGTTCACCATACAAGGACTTAAGGAGCCAAGTCTGAACGCGGCCATCATTGCGGAGCCAGTCGTCGGTAGGAGGAGAAGGAGATGCCTGAGTGAGGTGAGGCAAGAGGCCCTTGGCCTGAAGAACCCGTCGAACAAAATGCACCCAAGGGATAAAGTTTTTCTTCCCAGAGAGAGAAATAGTAGTTATCCGTAGCTCGTCGCGAATTTCAGCAGAACAAGTCGGACGGTCTTTTGGACAAGCTGGGCGGTCTGCAGGCGGACTAGCCGTCGGGCCAGTGGAGTTGACAGGAGAGCCCATAGAAGCAGCATGAGAGAATCCGGTACAGGTCGGGCGGTTAGCAAGCCGCAGCGACTAGAGACTGGCGGGAACGAAGACCGCAGCGGAAGAACCGGAGACCGCGACCTCAATGCGGGAAAAACAAACCGCATGGTCACAATGTGTGCACCAGCGATTAGGAAGACCGCGACCAAAATGCGGAAAGAAGATAGTCCGCATGGTCTCGGTGAGCACACCAGTAGTTAGAGCAAAGGAGGAGGCCGCGAGACAAACTCGAGCGGACAGGGAGAGGAAACCGCGAGTAGAATAACTCGAGCGGATAGAAAAAGACAACGGGTAGGAGAAGCCGCGAGTAGAGAGGTCAGGTCGCGGCGACTAAGCAGGTCACGACGAGTAGAGAGGGGAGACTGCTTACCCGAAGACGAGTAGAGAGGGCAGGTCGCAACAACAAAGAGAACAGGTTGCGGCGACAAGGAGAAGAACTCAGCAAGGCGCAAGTAGAGATAGGTCGCGGCAGACTGGAGCAGTCCGCAAGAAGGAAAAACGCAGTGGTTCCAGAACAACCTGCGAGAAGAGAGCCCGCAGCGGGAAGGAGTAGTTCGCAGCGGACTAAAAAAGAGCAACAGAGAGAAGTGGACCACACGGGACAGAGAGAGGAGGCTATAAGAAGCCTGAGGAGGGTGGAACCACGGAGATGAAGAGGAAGCGGATGCAAAGAAGCAGGCCGCATAAGCGAATAAAGGGAAGAGCGGACAGGCTAAGCAGGCCGCAGGAGACCGCAGGCCGTAGGAGACCGGAGCGGATAGACTAGCAGGCCGCAGAAGATCGCAGGCCGCAGGAGAGGAAGGCGGATAGAGGTTGGAGTCTGCTGGAGGCAACGAGTCCCTCTGATACCATGTAGAAAGAGCTCAAAAGCTTGTATGTATTTCTTGTGTATCTAAATACAAAGAGAGAATACAAATATATAGGAGGAAGAAAGAGAGAGAACAATCCTATACATGATGTGAGACTAAAGAAGAGAGAAGAGAGAGAAAAAAATGTGTCCAATAATGGGCTCTTTACATGGGCTTTTCTAACACTATATATAAGTGTACTCATACTTGTATTATACATGTGAGAAAAATTTAATAAAATCCTTTTATTTTTCTCTTGCGGATTTCTACATGGTATCAGAGGCAATCGGTCCTTTCTCGCGGCGTTAAGTCTCCGACGACTTGTTTTGCGGTTTCCTTAGGAGGCCTAGTTTTTCTAACCGCAGGTTCTTGTGCGGTTCCTTTTGAGATTCTCCTGTTCTCTGCCTTGCTCCCCCCTTTGCCTTTTATGGAATTTTCCGCGGGTCCCACCTCCTTGGATCCTCCGCGACCTCTTCAATAGCCGCCGCTTCCTGTCTTCTCGCCCACCCCCTCCTCTTGTCGTTGTTCTCCCACGACCTCTCTGTCGAACCTCTTGGTCGACCTTCTCCTAGTGGCTGTAGTGCTCGCAGCCTTACTCGCAGTTCGCCGGCTCTTGCCGCTGATATTGACGGCCTATTCGCAGGATCTCCTCTTTTTAGGTCGCGCGATCTTCTTTCTGCAGGGGGTCTTCCTATGTTGCCGTCGATTGTTTCCTTGCCGCAGGTTGCGGCCCGTCTATCAGCAACCGCGCCGCCACTCACTGTTGCTTTCTCTTTGCCGCCGTTCTTGCTTGTGCTCTCTCTCTTCTTTGCAGATTGCTCTCTTTTGCTGATTGTTGTCTTCTTGCAGCGGCTCTTCATTTCCACTCTCTTCCCTTGCCGCAGCTAAACCAATGCTCAACTTGGTCACAGTTCTTGTCCACCCATTTGCTTTATTCGTCGGTCCGCTTCTCTCAAGCTGCAACTAGGTTCTCCCAGTTTGTAGAATCCATCGGGCTCTGCTGTGTATCACTTGCCGCAAGCAGCTCCTTTGTCTGGCCGCCGGGTCCTACCCACTTACCTTGATAGCCGCGCCCCCTGTTTGCACATGTTTGTCTTCCCTCTTCATCGCGCTGCTACTACATGGATACGACCGCTGCTCCCTCTCTTCCTACCGGACTGCTGCTTCTCCTCCTGAACTTTGTGATGAGCTTTGGATCACCACCATCTCTCTCCGTGGGAAGAACTTTGTTGAGTGGGTGCACTTAGTTTGCCGCGTTCTGCAAACCAAAGACCTTTTTCATCATCTGATAAGGGCTCCTCCTACTGCACCCACCGAGGAGTGGATTCGTGTTGATGACAGTGTCCAATCATGGATCCTTAATTCCATGGACAGAGCCGTATCGGATGGCCATGCATCATGGGACAGCCAAAGCCATATGAGAGGAACTTCACTCTCTCTATTATGGCAGTGACAACCTCCAACACCTGTTCAACTTCGCCACCAATCTTCAAACACTTGACCCCAGGACAGCAGGTGACTTAACCTCCTTTGTTGCTCGAGCCAAGATCCTTGTTGAGGCATGGATACAAAATCAGCCTCCCACCACGGATGATGGCCCATGTTCCACAATCTTCACAGTGTTCGGGATCAGATTCTTTCCTCATCTACACTCCCTCTCTATCAGATGTTTCCTCTATGCTCTTGAAGATTACACCACCTCCAAATATTCCTGGGAATCTATCTCGGCTCTCCTCCAGCAGCCCCTCTCTACTCCTTCCGCTCCTTCGGCTCGTGGAGGTCGCACCACTTCTCGAGGACGGGGACGTGCTGAAAGACCTATCTTTAAATATGCTTATTGCAGTCGGGATGGTAACCTTGAGGCCGCCTGCAATCGCAAGCATGACCTGCCTCCATATCTCACTGTTTCCGCCACTGCCAATCCTCACTCTACCCATAATGACATCGATGCTTTGCACACCCAACTCCAACAGTTACAAGGGGTGATTAGTCACTCCTCCGGATCCGTTGCGTCGATCTCCAACGAAGGTATATCCTGCCTCTCCCATAGCACCCACTGGATTATGGACTCGGGTGCCACACACCATATTACTCCGTAGCGGCCGCCTCAGTACTTGCAATCTGCATATCCTAAGTTTATTACCGTGAATAATGATGATACCACCCCAGTTTCTGGCGTTGCTGAGTGCCTCTAACTCCAACTCTCACTCTCTCTCATCTCGGTCCTTTATGTTTTAGGATCACCCTTTAACCCGCTGTCTGTTAGCCGTCTTACTCAAGAACTTGATTGTTGTATAACCTTCTCATCTTTATCCTTTGTTGTGCAGGATCGACAAACGCAAAATATCATTGGTAGGTGGGGATGCTTCTCTCTAGATTCTCAAGAAAGCTCTTCCTGATGTTTCCTTTCATGAGTTTACTTTGAATCTTGTATTTTTGACAAATAACATAGTGTATTTTTTAGTCCCACTTATACTCGGAGTGATGCTCCTTTTTTAGTGCATTTTGATATTTGTGGTCCGTAATCCGTATAAAACCCATAGTGTTGATGATTATTCGCACATAACTTGGTTGTATTTACTTCGCGATCGTGCTAAAATTATCTCTATCTTTCGTGCCTTCATTACTAAGACTCGAACTAAGTTTTCCACCACCCTCAAAGTACTTTGCACCGACAATGCACATGAATATATCCACCGTACCTTCTCCAATCTGTGTGCTGAGTTTGGGATTATCCATCAAACATTGTGCGCTTATACTCCTCAACAAAATGGTGTGGTCGGACGAAAAAATTGCCACATTCTTTATGTTGCCCGGTCACTCATGTTTCAAATGCAGGTACCTTATACTGGAACTTCGTTGTTACTACTGCATGTTATCTCATCAACCCCATGCCCTCTTTCGTGCTCAACTTTACGACTCTATTCGGTCTATGTTATCCTTCAAAGCCCCCTTTTCCCTTCACGCCTCGTGTGTTTGGAAGTACATGCTATGCCCATAATCTTGGTCCATATACTGAAAAATTTGGTTCTCGTGCTACCAAATTTATGTTCGTTGGATACTCTCGCACTCAGAAGGGTTATGCGTGTTACTCTCCAGCCGATGACAAACTGGTCGTTTCGGCATATGTAACCTTTCTCGAGGACCAACTGTTTCACTCCTCTCCTTTAATACCTCTTCTACCTCCCCTCTTACCTCGTTCTACCGTCCGTGTCACCTCTCCTCTTCCACCACTCCTTCTCACACCAACCTCGACACCAGTTCAACCCAACCCACCTCTTTGTGTATACACTCATTGTCCTCCCAAATTTGATACCCGACAACACTTACCCTCTACCAACGCTATTTCGCGGCCTGTTGATTCGAAATCAACCTCTACGACTCACCCCTTGGCATATTATGTATCCCTACATCGCCTCTCCCCACCTCTCCTCAAATTTGCTCTATCTCTATCCTCCATTTTTATACTTAACTCTTTGCAGGAGGCTCTCCAACATCCGGGGTGGCGTGCAACCATACACGAGAAATTGACTGCTCTTTGGGCTAACCAAACTTGGGATCTTTTTCCTCTTCCTTCTGGTCAGTCTTGTGTTGGCTGTATGTGGGTCTTTACAATCAAACATGCTCCAGATGGGACAATTGAACGCCTAAAAGCTCGGCTTGTGGCTCGGGGATTTACTTAACAATAGGGCCTTGTTTATGATGAAACATTCTTACCAGTTGACAAGTTAAATACTCTTCGGGCCCATCTACTTTGTTGTTCATCGACAATGACCCTTACATCAGTTGGATATCAAGAATGCTTTCTTAATGAGGACCTTCTCAAAACTGTATACATGCACCAACCTCCCGAGTTTGAGACCACGAGGGAGTCTCGTGTTTGTCATCTCAAAAATTCAATTTATGGTCTCAAACAGTCTCCTCAAGTTTGGTTTGACATGTTTAGTAAGGTTGTTCGTGAAGTTGGCTTCATGCGAAGATCGACTAATTTTCTCTCTTTACCCGTCATCAACCAACTAACATAGTTATTCTTCTAGTTTATGTTGATGATATTCTAATTACTGGTAATGACTCCGCGAGGATAAAAGTATACAACTAATTAAGCAACACTTAGACTCTGCATTTCAAACTAAAGATCTGTGAAATCATCTGTACTTCCTTGGACTTGAGGTAGCAAGACGACTTGATGACCTTGTTTTATCACAATAGAAATATTGTCTCGATCTTCTTCAGGATGTTGGCTATTCGGGATGCAAACCTGCCGACACTCCTATGAATGTCAATGTTATGACCTATCTAGGAGAAGAAGAGGAAGTAGGAAGAAGACTAGAGGATTAGGGTTTAGGAGAGGAAGAATAGAAAGGATACCTAGAATAATCTTCTTGTCCCACCAAGGAGGAGGGGTTCGGTATTTATGCTCCCACCCAAACCCTAGGGCTGGCCGACCCCATTGGGGCTGAACCCATGTGGTTCAGCCCCCATTCTCCTTTATTATTGGGTTCGGGCTGAACCGGATGGTTCAGCCCGGTTTTCATTCTCCGTCTCCTTCGGCCTTCGCGCGTATTTAAATCCACGGAAACTTAGATCGTCCGGGGGCATAACATTCCCCTCCCCATCAAGAAGCACCTTGTCCTCAAGGTGAAAATCAGGATAACGCTCCCGGAACTCCAAGAGGTCAACCCACGAATTGTGCGTCTCTGACATCTGCTTCCATTTGACGAGGATCGTTGGCCGGTACTCAGTGCCTTGTTTTTTCCACTTGGTCATGAGAACTTCTTCAGGTAAGGGCCTCAATTCGCCACTGCTGGTGGCCTCAGGTAAGATAGGAGTGGCGTGAACAGCGTTCCCCAGCTTCTTTTTGAGTACTGATACATGAAAAGTAGGGTGAATGTGGGACCCCTCCGGAAGCGCCAAGGTATAGGCTACGGGTCCTACCCGCCGAATGATCCTGTACGGCCCGTAGTAGCGTGGGGACAGTTTCTGATTGGCCCGGCGGGCGACTGATAGTTGAAGATATGGCTGGAGCATGAGAAACACCTCATCGCCTACCGCAAATTCTCTTTCCGTACGGTGCTTGTCAGCTTGGACCTTCATGCGGTCTTGGGCCGTACGTAAATTGTCTCGGAGAATAGCCAAGGTCCGATCCCGATCTTGGAGAGCCCGATCTACCGCCGGGAGGGCACTGCCGACCGGTTCATAGGAGCACAATGTGGGTGGCGGACGCCCGTACACCGCCTCGAACGGAGTGAGCCGGCTGGCCGTGTGAAAGGAGGTGTTATAGCAGTACTCGGCCCAATGTAGCCACCTGGTCCACGTGCGGGGTTCATCCATGACAAAGCACCGTAAGTATGTCTCTACTCCTCTGTTTAGCACCTCCGTCTGACCGTCGGTCTGGGAGTGATTGGCCGTGCTCATGCGTAATGTGGTACCCTGAAGCCGAAAAAGGTCCGTCCAAAAATGGCTGACAAAAACTGGGTCCCTATCAGAGATGATGGCCCGAGGAACCCCGTGGAGTCGAACTATCTCTTTGGCGAAGAGCTCAGCCACTCTTTTTCCGGAATATGGGTGGCTCAAAGCAAGGAAGTGGCCGTACTTGGACAGTTTATCGACCACTACTAGAATGACCGACTTGCCCTGTGATTTGGGAAGGCCCTCGATGAAGTCCATGGAGACGGTGTCCCAAATCTGGTGTGGGATCTCTAACGGAGTAAGAAGACCTGCTGGGGAGATCGTCTCATACTTTTGCCGCTGGCAGACATCACATTCTCTCACGAACTGCTGAACGTCCCGCTGCATCCCCTTCCAAAAGACGTTGGCCTTGACCCGCTGTAAGGTCCGACGGATACCGGCATGACCACCGGTCGGTGAAGCGTGAAACTCCCGAATCATAATATTACGCCAAGGGGACGTGGCCGGTATAACGAGCTGACCCTGGTAGTAGAGCCGCGTGCCAAGTAAGTGATAGCCATCCTCTGTGCCTCGGCCCTGCTGCAGTGCTGCAACAATGGCGTGGAGAACTGGGTCCTGGAGAACTTCTGCCTGTATGTCGTCTAAGGATGCAATCACCGGCCCAGAGATGTGAGTAAGGGAGCTTTCTGGTATCCGAGACAACGCATCGGCCGCCATATTCTCCTTCCCCTTTTTGTAGACAATCTCATAATCATACCCCAGAAGCTTCGTCAGCCACTTCTGCTGTAGCGGGGATGCCAACCGTTGCTCAAGGAAATGCTTCAAACTCTGGTGGTCTGTACGAACCTGGAAATGTCGCCCCAGAAGATAGGGCCGCCATAAAGCGACCGCGTGGATGATGACGAGCATCTCCTTCTCATACGTAAAGAGCCCCAAGGTCCTCGGGGCGAGAGCTTTGCTGAAATAAGCAAGTGGCCGACCCTCCTGCATGAGGACCGCGCCGATGCCGATGCCAGATGCGCCCGTCTCCACCACAAAGTCCTTGGAGAAATCCGAAAGTGCTAGCACCGGGGTGGTAGTCATGGCCCTTTTGAGGCCCTCAAATGCTTCATCGGCCTCCGCATTCCATCGGAAGGAATCCTTCTGCATCAACTGGGTGAGTGGCCGTGCTATCTTCCCGTAGTCCTTCACGAACCGGCGATAGTAGCCGGTTAGCCCAAGAAAGCCTCGTAAGGCCCGGATCGTCGTGGGCTGCGGCCAAGTCACCATGCTTTCAATCTTCCTCGGGTCGGCCCGGACCCCTTGAGCGGAGACCAAATGTCCCAAGTATTCGACCTTCGTCTGCCCGAAAGAGCATTTGGATCGCTTGGCATACAGCTGATGCTCCCGCAAAATGTGAAATACATGCCGAACGTGCTCCCGATGCTCATCCCAGCTCCTGTTATAGATCAAAATATCATCAAAGAAAACTAGCACGTACCGACGAAGCAGTGGTCGAAAAATCTCGTTCATGACGGTTTGGAATGTAGATGGGGCGTTGGCCAATCCGAACGACATCACCAGAAACTCATAGTGACCGTCGTGAGTACGGAACGCCGTCTTGTGGATGTCCTCGTCCCGCATGCGTATCTGATGGTAGCCGGATCGGAGATCCAGCTTGGTGAAGAGGCTTGCCCCATGCAGCTCGTCTAGCAGCTCCTCGATCATCGGAATGAGAAACTTGTCTTTGATGGTCGAGTGATTCAGTCCCCTGTAATCGACACAAAACCGCCATGATCCATCCTTCTTCTTGACCAAGATGATCGGAGAGGAGAACGCGCTGATGCTGGGCCGGATGATGCCGGCGGCCATCATCTCACGTACGCTGCGTTCTATCTCCGTCTTCTGAATGTGGGGGTACCGGTATGGACGAATATTCGTAGGGTCTGCTCCGGCCTTCAGCTGAATCTGATGATCTCTGAACCGTGCGGGTGGTAAAGAACGTGGTTCCTGGAAGATGTCATCAAACTGGACCAATAAATCCTGCAGTTTCTCTGGTTCTGACGTCGACCCAAGAGCTTCTATCCCCAACACCAGGGCCATCATACTACCCTCTTCCTCCATCCTTTGCAGGCACCTGAGGGATATCTCCTTGAGCGGAGACGACCGTATCCCCTGTAGGCAATGCTCTGTCCCCAGGTGCGAAAACTCCAACGTCATCTTCTCCCAATCAGTAGTTACCCGCTTGAGCTGGCGGAGCCACTGCACGCCCAACACCATGTCCGACCCCCGAATCGGTAGCAGGTAGACATCCGTCCGGCACACATAGCCCTGTAGTCGCAGCTCCACCCCTTTCAGGACCCCTTCGCACCTCAACTTGCTGCCGTCAGCCACCATAACCTGGAAAGAAGCCCCCTTGTCGACTGCATGTCCCGCCTTCTGTGCTGCTGCGGGAGTGATAAAATTATGGGTACTCCCGCTATCTATCAAAATAGTCACCCGCTCAAGCCCCAACTTCCCAGCAATCCGTAACGTAAGAGGGGCTGAACACCCTTCCATGGCCTGGATGGACACCCCAAACTCCGCAAGGTCCAAACCATCCACCTCATCACAGCTAATGGGCTCCTTCTCGTCATCCTCCCCCCTCAACATGAATACTTGCACCTTTTGGCCTTGGTGTCCCGGTGTATACTTTTCGTCGCAGTTGAAGCATAACCCTTTATCCTTCCTGGCCTGCAGCTCAGGCCAAGTCAGGCGTGTCACTGTCGGCCGTCCTGCCTGCGGCTGCTCACGCCGCCCTGCTACTGGTGCTGCGGGAGCGCGTGCTCCCCCTCGATTTCGCTGGCGGCTGAACCGCTCCTCCTGTATCCTGGCTAGACTAATGGCGTGACTCAGACTGTTCGGCATGTAGGCATGGACCTCATCTCTCAGGTGATCCTTCAGCCCTGAAACGAAACAACTTAGGAGGGTCTTTTCCCCCCAATTGACCCGATTAGCCAGCCGCTCGAACTCCTTGCGATATTCTGTCACTGTCCCCTTCTGTCAGAGTTTCTGCAAGGTAGCCTCCACGTCCTCATACTCCAAGGGCCCGAAGCGGGCCGTAAATCCCTCTACAAAGTGCGCCCACGACGCGTACCCATAGCTTCGAACGAACCATTGTGCCCACTGGTATGCGTCGCCCTCCAAGTGAAACAACGCCAACTGCACCCATTGCTCATTAGGGATCTCTTTGTATGTGAAGAACAACTCGGCCTTTTGTACCCATTCCAGCGCGTCGCTATCCCGGAATGTCGGAAAATTCATCCGCGTTCGTTTTGGTTGCATAAGGCCCACTGGTTCGCTCCTCCATTCCTGCCATACCCTAGATCTAGCCCTGCTGGCCTAATTGGTTCCGCCACTAGATTCGGCCGACCATAGTAGTCTTGATAATGTTCCCCGCCGTATCCCCCTCCCATAGGAGGGCCCTCCTCGTCGACAAAAACATGCCTGGGAGGATATCCCCGCCATTGTTCGCCTTGTCCCATCCTCACCGGAGCCCCTAGTACCGACGGCCTGGGGAGGATCCCATTTCCAGCGCCATTTGGACCCCCCATGTGCGGCGGCGGCCTCCAAATCTGCTCCTGATGTCCAAAAGGGCGGCCGACAGCCACCCCGGCGACTCCACCGCCGGCGGCCACCCCTCCTTGGCCGATCCACCCCCCGACGACCTGCTGGTAGGGGTTTGGTCCCGGTCCGATCCGCGGCCTGGCGGCAGAAACGCCCGCACCCGGGCTCGGCGGAACCTGAACCGTCGGCCCTGTAGGGCTCGGCTGGGCCGACGTATTAGTAATTTTTCTTAATGCGAGTGATTTCTCGCAAATCACCACACGCAATGAATAATAAACAGTTTAAAATTACATCCATCAAGAAACATATAGGAACTAGTGATTTGGCATTTGGATTTTTCAATCAAACAAGAAAAAGGAGAAATGTACCTCTTCTAGGTCAATCTAGAAGGAGAAGCGGAGAGTTAATCCTCGCGGTTGTAGAGCAATCCTTGCAATGCGATCTCTGATGACCTAAGCCTCGAGTCCACCAAGGAGTTCAACCACCTCTTGTTCCGCTTGTGCTAGCAAGGAGAAAAGAGGAGCCAATCCAATCGAATAACCCTTTGACTAGCACGTCAACATCCACTGCGGGTTTCACCAAATCCCGTGGAGAAAAACGTTGCACGAAAGGAGGAAGAGGGGGCGGCCGACCTAGGCTCGGCAAGAAGGAAGCCCGACTGGAGCGGAGCCTTCTTCTTCTCTCGGTCGCCGATGGCCCAGCAGGGAGAGGGAAAGGGAGAAGCCACCGGTGACCTCCGGCGAAGTCGATCGAGGGAGAGAGAGAGGGGGGCCGATCGTAGCTCTCGCAAGAGAACCCTAGTTCTCCGATCCCAGTCCGCCTTTTCTCTGTCGCTCGGGGAAGGGGGGCGGGCCGATCTTTTTGCACGCTTGAACCGGGGGGGGGGAAGGATATTTATATATATATATATATTTATATATTATAAAATCAGATTTTATACATATATACATATAACAATAACCCCCCCCCCCCCAAAGAAGCCTTAATTTTGATCACTTATCAAAATCACCTCAATCGATAAATCATCAAACCTTTTTGACTGTTCATCGAATCGCTTAAATGATCGCATCATGAAAAACGCCCCTATGAGCTGCGAGTTGCAATTATGGATTTCAAACGACGAACGTTTCGTATTTGAAACTTCCATCAAAATCCTATTCAATGGAATCACGGTTCGCATCTTGCTTTGCCTCTCAAATCTCATTGCGCAATTACGAATTAATTCCGCGTCGCAAGATCTCCTTTCCTCTTTTAATTATAGCGTTCATCAATCATATTGATGATCAAAACTGGATTGGTTTAACTGTGGCCTAAATCCCATTTGTGTGACCCTTTGAGGATTCATGTTATATCGAACATGAAACGTGAATCTCCATTCACTTCCAATGATCGTAAGCAGCACCTTAGCAATGCGTTACGATCCTCGATTTACACAAATATCATGCTACCTTAGCATATCAATCCTGCATACGAACACATAGAGTGTCCCGTTCGATTCTTATGTCATATGATACCCTTGTATAACGCAAGCTTGAAGCGTGTCACCCTTGCCGTTCATACATTTCTTGATATAGTGTTGGTCGCACAAAGTTGCTAGCAAACGACCCAACACCATCAAGGAGGCCTCAACAGATATCATCGCTCATGAGACGATCTAATGAGAGACATGGTTTTCTTGACGAACGATCTTCTCCACACAACTCAAGAGAACATAAATATCGTCTGTATGGCAGCCCTTGACGGGAATCAGCGTTGGACGAAATTTAGTGAACCTATCCTTGTGAGTTGAAATCGGGCGTCTCAAACAAAGAATCAAACTAATGAAATAAATAGTGACACATAACACAATACATGTATTTATTCCATCGCGGTCATGTTCTGTACTATGTTCCAATAACATAAACATCTGCAATTAAGGCGGCAACTCCTTACCTATGATTAGTAGAACTTAATCATCATTTAACTTACAGACTGGTCTTATCCGACAATCAATGCTCCTTGTTGATCCTCAAGACCATGAACTTGTTTTAGTTTCATCGTCGCCATTTCACAAATGGGACACATAGCTCTACTATTCAGGTCATCAACCCGAATGGTATGTCAACAATAAAACTAGGAACAAATGATCAAAATCATCAATTACATAAACTAATAACATATCGTTATATGATTGGCTACTGGGGCATATCCCTAACACGACGGGCCACTGTAGCCGGCCGTCCAGCCTGGTTCCGGGCTGGGGCCGCTGTAGGGCATCATTCCCGACCCTCCCGTGGTGCCTCCGGTGGGTGACGGTGCCACATGTGCCGATTCCCCCTGTTCCGCCGTTTTCCCCCTTTAGGGTTTGCGTTAACAGCGCCTTCAGATCATCCATGCGTCCTTCCATGCGTTCTTCCAGATTTTTCGTGGAGGTTTTGACTTGTTCTTCGATCCTGGCCACCGAATCCGCCAAGGCGAGATAGTTTTCTTCGATGGTGGCTAAGCGTGCCATCTCCGCCGCCGTGCGTGTCACCATTGTCGTAGGAAAGATGCTCTGATACCAAATGTTATGACCTATCTAGGAGAAGAAGAGGAAGTAGGAAGAAGGCTAGAGGATTAGGGTTTAGGAGAGGAAGAAGAGAAAGGATACCTGGAATAATCTTCTTGTCCCACCAAGGAGGAGGGGTTGGGTATTTATGCTCCCACCCAACCCCTAGGGCTGGCCGGCCCCATTGGGGCTGAACCCATGTGGTTCAGCCCCCATTCTCCTTTATTGTTGGGTTCGGGATGAACCGGATGGTTCAGCCCGGTTTTCATTCTCCGTCTCCTTCGGCCTTCGCGCGTATTTAAATTCACGGAAACGTAGATCGTCCGGGGGCGTAATAGTCAACCACAAGGTTTGTGCTCATGAATCTGACTCTGATCTTCTACTTACAAATCCAAAATATTATCGACGTCTTTTAGGAAAGTTGATATATCTAATGGTTACAAGACATGATAACTCGTTTGCTGTTGTGGTTTTCATGCATACTCCACGGTCCTCTCATCTCCAGACCGTCAAACGCATCCTCAGGTATTTGAACACTGCTCCTGGACAAGGGCTTGTGCACAAGTCATCCTCCATTTTATATCTGATTGCATATTCCGATGCTGACTGTCTAGGGTCCTTGATGATCGACGCTCCACAACTGGTTTTTGTACATACTTTGGCGGAAACCTTATTACATGGCATGGCAAGAAGCAATCGATTGTTGGTCACTCATCTGCTGAGGCCGAGTATCGTGGAATGACGGTTGTTGTATCTGAGCTCACCTGGCTAGAAAGTCTCATGGGTGATTTGGGGGTCAAATTTTCCTCACCGACAACGTTGTTTTGTGACAGTCAAGTTGTTATACATATTGCCAAGAATCCCGTATTCTACGAGCGAACAAAACACATTGAAGTTGACTGTCACTTCATTCAAGAGAAAGTTAAATTAAAGAAGTTGGAATTAAAACATGTTTCTGCTACCGGACAAGTTGCTGACATTCTCACCAAGACCTTACCGCGACCACTATATCATCAGTTTTTGTCCAAGTTTGGTGCTTTTGATTTGTATGCTCCAACTTGCGGGGGAGTGTTAAAGAAAAACATGTAAAAAAGCCCAATATTGTGGCCCGATTGGGAGCCAATTTGTAATCTAATTTAGTCACACATCTTAGGATTGAACATTCTCTCTTTTTCTCTCTTCCTATATATAAGTGTACTCATACTTGTATTATACATGTGGGAAGAATTAATGAAATCCTTTAATATTTCTCTCTCCTGCGCATTTCTACAATTCCCATGTTCGGTTGGATGTTAAAATTCAGTTGTTGGAATTGAAATTTAAAATTTAAAATAGTGACATCTAACTTTTCCAAAATAGTCACAGGATTGTCACTTCTTATCCTAATTCTACAACATGCAGCATTTTTTTGATTAAAAGATAAGATTCACTAATTAGATCATAAGAAGTTGAAGGTAATACATGCAAAAAAAGGTATATAATAGTACAAGGTAAAGTCTTACAATGAAGAAAAGTTCTTCATCACAAAAATTTCGAAACTAAAGGAAAGAACACAATACACAAGCAAGAAAACTCAATCAACATGCTCGTATAGTTCTTTGTGCCTGAAAAACAATGTTAAAGATCCAATCCATTAATAAGTTACAAAATTAAACATAAGATTGAAATAGCAAGTTACAAAATTAAGCATAAGATTATAAGAAGAATTGGTCTAGATAGTTATTTGCGAAACAGAAGAGCTAGAACATAAGATCATCTTCTTTGTACCAAATACATCTTCATCGAGGCACTCTCCGTTTCTCTGATGGGAGCAAGAAACAATGGGTAGGAAAGGAAAGACTTTACCCTACCAAAATTGAAGAATGAGGATGGCTTCTTCCAAATGAAGTGGAGAAACCGTTGGCTAGATGAAGGTCGAGTTCACGAAGCGGGATAGGAAGAAAGGCTTTGTCTAGATCTCGGTCTCCAGAATAGAGGAGGATGATGGGCTCTTGGTCTGGTTCAGTTGAGGGTTGCTGATCTAACAGATCTCTGTCTGAATGAGATAAAAAATGTAGATTGATGGAGAGAAGGTGCGATCTGGAATGAAGGAGAAAGGGCTTGCGTCAAATGGAGAGAAATTGTGTGAGAAAGAACGGGCTCAGGTCGAATGCCGATCTAACAGAGCTTGTGTCGAATGCCGATCTAACAGAGCTTGTGTCGAATGCCGATCTAACAGAGCTTGCGTCGAATGCCGATCTAACAGAGCTCGCGTCGAATGCCGATCTAATAGAGCTTGCGTCGAATGATGGAGAGAAATCGCATGAAGAAGAACGAGCTCGCGTAGAATGCCAATCTTAACAGAGTTCGTGCCGAAGATCTAACAAAGTTCGCGCCGAATGTTGGAGAGAAATCGCGTGAGAAAGAAGGGTATTAGTTGTACTGACACTGAAAAAATGGAAGAAGTCTTCTCCTTTCTCGACGTGCCTTCTTTGACACGTGCATACCTCGAGCGAGGGACAAGGAAAAAATGCGTGCTTTAGAATTCCAACCGAATCCCAGCGATCCATTAGCGGGTGGGAATCGTGATTTCTTACCTCGAGAGGTAAGAATTGGGGGTGGGAGCTCCTAGGAAAAAATGCGTGCCGAACTCCACCGAATTCCAACCGAATCCCAATTAGCGAATTCCAATTAGCGCATGTGGGAATTGTGATTTCCTATAGAATTCAACCGAATTCCAATTCTACCCGAAAAATGCGTGCCGAACTGCGGAAATGGAACTGACAATTCATATTCTTTTCTCCAATTCCTCCCAAACGAATTGTCCTAAGAGATGATACTTTAGTTGAATTTGCAATGCCTACAAAATACAAAAGCACTAAGAAATGCTTCTCAAGTTTTTTTTTGGGAGATGTGAATTAAAAAATGTCTGATATGATTATATGTCACCTCATGTACCCTCCATAGTGAGAAATGATGAACATAAAAAAACGAATAAGATTAAACATTACAGAGAATACACATTTCATATGGTTAGATACTGTAGAAAACAGGAAAGTGAAATGTCCATATATTTATTTCTTCACTTAAAAAACCACCAATACAATTTTTTTTACACATTTATAGAATGGAGGAGTGACAACTCAATTTCGATTCAAGATGTGGGACTAATCTATACAAGGGAAAAGTGATCCTTTACCAAAGCCTTTCATCATCTATCATGAAGATCTGTATTTGAACTTGGTAGGTAGAGGGTGTTTACTGATATGGGGTAATGCAGTAACAGATTTTCATGGAGGCTGTGACGTGTCAGGAGTAGCGTTGTAGCAGATATGAAAGGACTGTCCAGAGCTGTAACATACATATAGTATGCCAACGCAAGTTTGAGAATATGAAGCCTAGCCGTCTAGGGATGGTAGAGGCTGAAGTCAGGTTCCACTATGGGGAGGATATGAGACTGTATGGTGGTGCGTATCCGCTGGCAGAATAAGTATGGTAGAGAAGTTGATTGTTCCGATGGCACGGCATGGAATGCCGGCTTGATCGAAAGATAATCTCGGAGTAGATGATTTAAAATAAATGCTGGATAAGATAATTCGATAATCCATGGAGGGGAGTCTTGACAAGGCATCTCAAATATCGGTGGACCGATTTGTAAGTGAAGAATTACTGTTTAGTGAAGAATTAGTGAGTTGATTGAGAGGGTGAAATATAGATGTGACTCAAAAATTGAAGATGTCAAGAAAATATATCTTGCGATAGCGTAGATTAGTTTTAAGATATTTGTAGTGTTTGAGAAGGTGTGGAAGATTATGTTAAGAGGTTTTTGTAAGTCAAATTTAGGATGTTCAGTATGTATCGACAAAGATTTTTTGTGATTAGGACGAATTTGGTGTGGGTTTGGATTTAGGAGTTGGGTTAATAGTATTGTTAAAGATTGAAAAAATTTAATAACATAGGATTTGATATTGTTTAAATGAGGTATGTGTATGAAGAAGGTTTTGTGAAGTAGAAAAAAAATTTGATAATATTAGATTTAAAAATGAGAAATTAGGAATTAAAAGTATATTAATGAGATAATAATAAGATGACAAATCATCGGGGATACTACATTATCTGCATCAGATAGAAATTAATGTAGTATGAAAACAGGTAGGACTTATATAGTCCATAGCCAGTTGAATCTTGGAGCAACAATCTTACCAAAGTATCACATGATTCACTTCGAACAACCACGGAAGGTCTTGAAATCCTAGGAGCGCCATGCTTTTTATATGAAGCGGTTGACTGACCCAGAAATAGAGGATATATTGGCAGTGTGACAGTCAGATAGATAAGCTTGACAACAAGATGACGATAATACTCCAGATTAGGGAGAAACAAATCATAATCAGATGCATGACCACAAAGCTTGTGGTTGACTTATCAATTGTTGTGACAACAGATAGCATTGCATACATAGTACTACATCCGTGAAGAAGGTTGAGACTATATTTTCGTTGAGACAAGATAAGTCCATAGGGTCGACGAGCTACTCGATATCTGCAAAGAAATAATCAAGCATCCAAAAACTTTGATTATGATGAACAGATATGAGTCTCACATACAATTTTGATTATAGATAAACCGTTTAAATCATCACACGTACTAAAGTGGATAATATCAATCAACATATTACAAGAAAGTATCTCTCGTGACTGTTGAGCAACGATGTGTAAATAAAGAGAAATTTTTAGGGTGCTTCCAAGATGAAGCCAAAATCTCGAATGACCTGACTGAACTTATCAAACCAACTCGAGAAGAGGGATGCTTGACTCGTAGAGTATTTGCATGACAGGTGTAGAAGTGGCAATGACATAAGATAAACCCTGTGATTGCATTACCAAGAGGTTGTTGCACGTAGACAGCCTTATCGAGATTGTCATTAAATGAATTCTTGATGCCAAGTTAATGCAACTGCCAATGACGATGGACAACCAAGGTGATCAAGACCCGTACAGTGTTTAGCTTAGCGACGAGAAAAACCAATCATCTCATAGTCGAGGCCCATTATGTTGAGTGAAACCACTGCGCGGAGCCATAGGTCAATATCTTTAAGGCACTTGATTGTACCATCAGGACGATGCTTCACCCTAAAGTTAGAAGACCATTTACATCCCACACAGGATTTTCTAGGAGGAAGGGAAATAAGGACCCAATGTTGATCGCCCAGCACTTAGAGGACAACCATTTATGAATCTTCTCATAGTCGCGCTCCATCGCTCTCCACACCCGGATGCTGGAGAGTTTCCCGCAACGGAAGTGGGGGCGGAGATAGTAGACCAGAAAATGGCAAACCTGTAAAGTTTCGGAGATAAAAGCGGTGAAATGAGATATAATGAGAAGGGTGAGCAGTAGAAGGGATCACATCCTAGGAGGTAGTTTTAAAGGGGGAGCGATCGTCCGTGGAGTATCATCATATAGGAGGCAACTGGTGCACGACATCAAAACGATGACGACAACGAGTTGTACTCACGAAGAGGAGGAGGTGGTACGCGTGTTGGAGAGCACGAAAGGCAGTGTTGTAGGAGCAAAGAGGAGGAGTTGTGTACGTGGATAAGGATGTTAAGACGCGAGATAGTGAGTGTTGAAGTATTGTGAGGAGGCTAGGAGCTAAAAAGTAAACGGTTGATCTCGAGGAACTCGTGACATCATGGAGGTGACCAATAAAGATATATTTTGAGGGAGTATCCATAAAGATGATATATATTTGTGGCACAAGAGGTTAGCTTATCTGCAAGAAGGCCAAAAATGAATGGACAAAACAGACACCCAAAAACACGAAAGGGGAGGGGAAAGGTGTGAAGGGGGATATGATAGAGAAGGAGTAGCAACGGTAAGGACGGGCGACGACATCTGATTAATTAAATAGCACGTAATAGTAATGTTGAAGTGCCAATAATATTAGGAACCTGACATATAAAACACAAGAGTGTGGACAACCTCAAATTGGAGCGTCTGTTCTCGTATAGTTTCCTTCCGCGCTCGAGGAACACACCAAATGTTGAGGGGTATAAAACACATGACGTTTGGTGATAATACCCATGTATTGCAAAGTATCCCTGAAATTCATGACTGATATATTCACGATGCGTATCTGTGCTGCAAAATCTTTTTAATAGTACTAGAGAATTGAGTGTGGGTTTCAACAAAGAATGAGTGAAAACAAACACAGTGATTTAGAGTGATCACGTAGTAAATACACCGACGTCACGCATGAGTGATCATCAAATGAAAGTAAGAAGTAACGATAGCCAGACAAACTCACAAATTTCTACGAACCCCGATATCCAAGTGAAACTAAATCAAATAGAGCAGAGCTCATAGTATAACTAGTAGGGATGGTAGAGCAGTGGTGTTTCCCGTAGATATAATATATATGAAGAAGAGCATGACCAAGGCGTCGATGTGACTAAATCAATATAAGTAAACAGGATCATATTGAGGGAGGGTAGGTCAAAGTATAAAATTCATATGACAGTTGTCCGATACCAATGATACTTCACGTCCGTTGATGATCATGCACCACAGAAGAGGGAGAGGTTAAAGTTGATGAACAATCATGATCATGAGTAAGTCGACTGATAGATAGAAGAGTGAATTGTGAGTCAGGGACAAAAGTACATAATGTAAAAGAAATGGATGTTAGAGGAAATCTACTCTCCTCCGATCCGCAAACAAGGGGTGGGAGCGCCATTTGCAACAGTGATAAATTTGAGAGTAATAGTATCCTGTATCGAGAGAGTTTTTGCGGAGTAATGTGGATGGTGGCCCGGAGAGCCCCACAATCCAGGAGGAGTAGGAGGAAAACTGATGCGGGGACAGGAGTCACCTGCCCCGCCACCTTTGCATCAGCACAAGGGGCCCACCTGGAGTCAGCACCAGGCGGCTTAGACAGGCCCGCAGGCCATACACCCCAAACTCATCCCCGGGCCCACAACAGGCGTCGATAAGTTGTTGAGGCCAGGGCTAGATCCCCCGACCTCCTTGAATAAAGATTCTTCATGCCGAATGCTCATCACCAACTGATCCGCGCTTTTTTGATGCGGTGAGCCCAGAGCCGCCCCGCTCTGACGGCAGTCACAACCTAGCCAGAGGAGCACGTCCAGCGACACACAACCGGGCTGCGAAAAGCTCAGTTGGTGATGAGAGCTGTTAGAAAGCTCTTTATCAAGGGGGCTGGGTTCGATACCTCGCCTCAACATCCCGCCGTGCTGAGAATAGGTCGCGGTCATCGGTGGGGTGTGCTGTGGCTGGGCAGCCCGGCTTTGGTGTCGCTGGACGTGCTCCTCTGGCTAGGTTGTGACTGCCGTCAGAGCGGGGCGGACTCTGGGCCCACCGCATCAAAAACAAGATAGACCGCATGTGAGGTGGAAGCAACAGAGCTAAGTTCCTAGTAACCAGCTCCCGTAGTTGTCGGAGTTCCGCTCACAGGGTGTCAATTTCAGCGCATGATGGGCTGGGAGCATCCACCGCCAGAGAAGCATAGGAGGGAGTTGGTGTGGTAACCCATGTTTCCTGTAGTGTAAAGAAATGGGTGACCATCACGTCCACTGCCACCAGGCTCATTATGACCACCCCGAAACCCAGAATATGGATTACAGCGAGTGGAGGCTAAGAGAGGATCTCCCTGTTAAATGAACTGGGGAAAGGGGAGGCGACCTCCTTAAGAAGCGAAGGAAGGAGGAGGTAAAGACCCATTTAGTTATGAACAATGTTGCGAGAGGGAGTCAACACGGAGAGCGTCAGTCGTATGAGTGTAAGAGGGGAGCGAAACTTAGTAAGGCTAAAAGCGTCGATTCGGGACTAGCAAGTCATGGGTGCTGGCGTCTGCGAGTGTTAATGACCGAAGAATGCTGCGAGGCTCTAACTGCATAGGAGTTCAGACAGGGGAAGGGGTGATTTCAGGTTGGGTTATGTAGAGGGGGGGGCGGTGCGAGAGCTCAGAAAGCGAATATTCGAA